>JAPYXD010000684.1:2442500-2773425 GCA_030998225.1 Diplolepis rosae | reverse complement strand
TAAGATGAGAACTGCTAATTAAGATACCTAGTTCATATTTAAGAGATCCCGTCATTTTGAAAATTATATCTAGCAGTGCAGGTGCTTAAGGAAAACATCTTTCTCAGGGAAACTTAAGATGAAAAACGGAAATTTAAAGATACCTGGTTGTGAGTATTTTAGAGATCCTGTCATTTTGAAAAATTATATTTAGTAGTCCAAGTGTCAAAAATACATCTTCCTCATGGAACTTAAGCTGAGAAATGAAATTATTGATACCTGGATTATATTCTTAGAGATCCCGTCATTTTGAAAATTATAACTATTAGTCCAGGTGCTAAAATACACATTCCTCAGGGAAGTTGAGCTGAGAACGGAAATTTAAGATAACTAGTTCATATTTTAGAGATCCCGTCATTTTGAAAATTATATCTAGTAGTCCAGGTGCTTAAAAAACACCCTTCCTCAGGGAAGTTGAGCTGAGAACGGAAATTTAAGATACCTAGTTCATATTTTAGAGATCCCGTCATTTTGAAAATTATATTTAGTAGTCCAGGTGCTTAAAAAACATGTTTCTCAGGGTACTCTAAGCCGAGAACTGAAAAATTAGGATACCTAGTTCATATTTTAGAGATCCCGTCATTTTCAAAATTATATTTAGTAGTCCAGCTAAGCTTAAAAAAAAAACACCTTTCTCACGGTGGCACTTAAGCTTGAGAACTGAAATATAAGATACCTAGTTCATATTTTAGATATCCTGTCAATTTGAAAATTATATCTAGTAGTCCAGGTGCTTAAAAACATCTTTCTCAGGGAACTAAAAGCCGAGAACTGAAAATTAATATACCTAGTTTATATTATAGAGATCCCGTCTATTTTGAAAACTATATCTAGTAGTCCAGGTGCTTAAGTATCATCTTCCTTAGAGATCTTAAGCTGAGAAACGAAACTTAAGATACCTAGTTCATATTTTAGAGATCCTGTCATTTTGAAAATTATATTTAGTAGTCCAAGTGTCAAAAATATATCTTCCTCATGGAACTTAAGCTGAGAACTGAAATTAAGGATACCTGGTTTATATTTTAGAGATCCTGTCATTTTGAAAATTATATTTAGTAGTCCAGCTGCTTAAAAAACACCTTTCTCAGGGCACTTAAGCTGAGAACTGAAATATAAGATACCTAAGTTCATATTTTAGATATCCTGTCAATTTGAAAATTATATCTAGTAGTCCAGGTGCTTAAAAAACATCTTTTTCAGGGAACTAAAGCCGAGAACTGAAAATTAATATACCTAGTTCATATTATAGAGATCCGGGTCATTTTGAAAACTATATCTAGTAGTCCAGGTGCTTAAAAAACATCTTTCTCAGGGAACTTAAACTGAAAACTGATAATTAAGATACCTAGTTCATATTTTAGAGATCCCGTCATTTTGAAAATTATATCTAGCAGTGCAGGTGCTTAAAAAACATCTTTACTTAGGGAACTTAAGCTGAGAACTGAAAATAATCAAGATACCTAGTTCATATTTTAGAGATCCCGTCATTTTGAAAATTACATTTAGTAGTGCAGGTGCTTAAAAAACATCTTTCTCTAGGGAACTTAAGCTGAGAACAGAAAATTAAGATACCTAGTTCATATTTTAGAGATCCCGTCATTTTGAAAATTATATCTAGTAGTCCAGGTGCTTAAAAAACATCTTTCTCAGGGAACTTAATCTGAGAACTGAAAATTAAGATACCTAGTTCATATTTTAGAGATCCCGTCATTTTGTAAATTATATCTAGTAGTCCAGGTGCTTAGAAAACATCTTTCTCAGTGAACTTAATCTGAGAACTGAAAATTAAGATACCTAGTTCATATTTTAGAGATCCCTTCATTTTGAAAAATATTTAGTAATCCAGGTGCTTAAAAACATCTTTCTCCGGGAACTTAAGCTGAGAACTGAAATATAAGATACCTAGTTCATATTTTAGATATCCCGTCATTTTGCAAATTATATCTAGTAGTCCAGGTGCTTAAAAAACATCTTACTTAGGGAACTTGAGCTGAGAACTGAAAATTAAGATACCTAGTTCATATTTTAGAGATCCCGTCATTTTGAAAATTATATTTAGTAGTCCAGGTGCTTAAAAAACATCTTTCTCAGGCAACTTAAGCTGAGAACAGAAAATTAAGATACCTTGTTCATATTTTAGAAATCCCGTCATTTTGAAAATTATATCTAGTAGTCCAGGTGCTTAAAAAACATCTTTCTCAGGGAACTTAAACTGAGAACTGATAATTAAGATACCTAGATCATATTATAGAGATCCCGTCATTTTGAAAATTATATTTAGTAGTCCAGGTGCTTAAAAAACATCTTCCTTAGGGAACATGAGCTGAGAAATGAAATTTAAGATACCTAGTTCATATTTTAGAGATCCCGTCATTTTGAAAATTATATCTAGTAGTCCAGGTGCTTAAAAGACATCTTACTTAGGGAACTTAAGCTGAGAACTGAAATATAAGATACCTAGTTCGTATTTTAGAGATCCCGTCATTTTGAAAAATATATATAGTAGTCCAGGTGCTTAAAAAACATCTTTCTCAGGGAACTTAAGCTGAGAACAGAAAACTAAAATACCTAGTTCATATTTTAGATATCCCGTCAGTTTGAAAATTATGTCTAGTAGTCCAGGTGCTTAAAAAACATCTTACTTAGGGAACTTAAGCTGAGAACTGAAAATCAAGATACCTAGTTCATATTCCAGAGATCCCGTCATTTTGAAATTAAATTTAGTAGTCCAGGTGCTTAAAAAACATCTTACTAAGGGAACTTAAGCTGAGAACTGAAAATTAAGATACCTAGTTCATATTTTAGAGATCCCGTCATTTTGAAAATTATATTTAGTAGTCCAGGTGCTTAAAAAACATCTTTCTCAGGGAACTTAAGCTGAGAACTGAAATATAAGATACCTAGTTCATATTTTAGAGATCCCGTCATTTGGAAAATTATATTTAGTAGTCCAGGTGCTTAAAAAACATCTTTCTCAGGGAACTTAAGCTGAGAACTGAAAATTAAGATACCTAGTTCATATTTTAGGGATCCCGTCATTTTGAAAATTATATCTAGTAGTCCAGGTGCTTAAAAAACATCTTTCTTCGGGAACTTAAGGTCAGAACTGAAAATTAAGATACCTAGTTCTTATTTTAGAGATCCCGTCGTTTTGAAAATTATATCTAGTAGTCCAGGTGCTTAAAATACACCTTCCTCAGGGAAGTTGAGGTGAGAACGGAAACTTAAGATAACTAGTTCATATTTTAGAGATCCTGTCATTTTGAAAATTATATTTAGTAGTCCAGGTGCTTAAAAAACATCTTCCTTAGGGAACATGAGCTGAGAAATGAAATTTAAGGTACCTAGTTCATATTTTAGAGATCCCGTCATTTTGAAAATTATGTCTAGTAGTCCAGGTGCTTAAAAAACATCTTACTTAGGGAACTTAAGCTGAGAACTGAAAATCAAGATACCTAGTTCATATTCTAGAGATCCCGTCATTTTGGAAATTATATTTAGTAGTCCAGGTGCTTAATAAACATCTTCCTCAGGGCACTTAAGCTGAGAACTGAAATATAAGATACCTAGTTCATATTTTAGAGATCCCGTCATTTTGAAAATTATATCTAGTAGTCCAGGTGCTTAAAAAACATCTTTCTCAGGGAACTTAAGCTGAGAACTGAAATATAAGATACCTAGTTCATATTTTAGAGATCCCGTCATTTGGAAAATTATATTTAGTAGTCCAGGTGCTTAAAAAACATCTTTCTCAGGGAACTTAAGCTGAGAACTGAAAATTAAGATACCTAGTTCATATTTTAGAGATCCCGTCATTTTCAAAATTATATCTAGCAGTGCAGGTGCTTAAAAAACATATTTCTCAGGGAACTTAAGATGAGAACTGCTAATTAAGATACCTAGTTCATATTTTAGAGATCCCGTCATTTTGAAAATTATATCTAGCAGTGCAGGTGCTTAAAAAACATCTTTCTCAGGGAACTTAAGATGAAAACGGAAATTTAAGATACCTGGTTTATATTTTAGAGATCCTGTCATTTTGAAAATTATATTTAGTAGTCCAAGTGTCAAAAATATATCTTCCTCATGGAACTTAAGCTGAGAACTGAAATTAAGGATACCTGGTTTATATTTTAGAGATCCCGTCATTTTGAAAATTATATCTAGTAGTCCAGGTGCTTAAAATACACCTTCCTCAGGGAAGTTGAGCTGAGAACGGAAATTTAAGATACCTAGTTCATATTTTAGAGATCCCGTCATTTTGAATATTATATCTAGTAGTCCAGGTGCTTAACATACACCTTCCTCAGGGAAGTTGAGCTGAGAACAGAAATTTAAGATACCTAGTTCATATTTTAGAGATCCCGTCATTTTGAAAATTATATTTAGTAGTCCAGGTGCTTAAAAAACATGTTTCTCAGGGTACTTAAGCCGAGAACTGAAAATTAGGATACCTAGTTCATATTTTAGAGATCCCGTCATTTTCAAAATTATATTTAGTAGTCCAGCTGCTTAAAAAACACCTTTCTCAGGGCACTTAAGCTGAGAACTGAAATATAAGATACCTAGTTCATACTTTAGATATCCCGTCAATTTGAAAATTATATCTAGTAGTCCAGGTGCTTAAAAAACATCTTTCACAGGGAACTTAAGCCGAGAACTGAAAATTAATATACCTAGTTCATATTTTAGAGATCCCGTCATTTTGAAAACTATATCTAGTAGTCCAGGTGCTTAAAAAACATCTTCCTTAGAGAACTTAAGCTGAGAAACGAAACTTAAGATACCTAGTTCTTATTTTAGAGATCCTGTCATTTTGAAAATTATATTTAGTAGTCCAAGTGTCAAAAATACATCTTCCTCATGGAACTTAAGCTGAGAACTGAAATTAAGGATACCTGGTTTATATTTTAGAGATCCCGTCATTTTCAAAATTATATTTAGTAGTCCAGCTGCTTAAAAAACACCTTTCTCAGGGAACTTAAGCTGAGAACTGAAATATAAGATACCTAGTTCATATTTTAGATATCCCGTCAATTTGAAAATTATATCTAGTAGTCCAGGTGCTTAAAAAACATCTTTTTCAGGGAACTAAAGCCGAGAACTGAAAATTAATATACCTAGTTCATATTATAGAGATCCGGTCATTTTGAAAATTATATCTAGTAGTCCAGGTGCTTAAAATACACCTTCCTAAGGGAATTTAAACTGAAAACTGAAAATCCAGACACCTAGTTCATATTTTAGAGATCCAGTCGTTTTGAAAATTATATCTAGCAGTGCAGGTGCTTAAAAAAAAACTTTCTCAGGGAAGTTAAGCTGAGAACTGAAAATTAATATACCTAGTTGTTATTTTATAGATACCGTCAATTTGAAAATTATATCTAGCAGTGCAGGTGCTTAAAAAACATCTTTCTCAGGGAAGTTAAGCTGAGAACTGAAAATTAAGATACCTAGTTCTTATTTTAGAGATCCCGTCATTTTGAAAATTATATCTAATAGTCCAGGTGCTTAAAAAACATCTTTCTCAGGGAACTTAATCTGAGAACAGAAAATTAAGATACCTAGTTCATATTTTAGATATCCCGTCATTTTGAAAATTATATCTAGTAGTCCAGGTGCTTAGAAAACATCTTTCTAAGTGAACTTAATCTGAGAAATGAAAATTAAGATACCTAGTTCATAAATTAGAGATCCCGTCATTTTGAAAATATTTAGTAATCCAGGTGCTTAAAAAACATCTTTCTCCGGGAACTTAAGCTGAGAACTGAAATATAAGATACCTAGTTCATATTTTAGATATCCCGTCATTTTGCAAATTATATCTAGTAGTCCAGGTGCTTAAAAAACATCTTACTTAGGGAACTTGAGCTGAGAACTGAAAATTAAGATACCTAGTTCATATTTTAGAGATCCCGTCATTTTGAAAATTATATTTAGTAGTCCAGGTGCTTAAAAAACATCTTTCTCAGGCAACTTAAGCTGAGAACAGAAAATTAAGATACCTTGTTCATATTTTAGAAATCCCGTCATTTTGAAAATTATATCTAGTAGTCCAGTTGCTTAAAAAACATCTTTCTCCGGGAACTTAAACTGAGAACTGATAATTAAGATACCTAGATCATATTATAGAGATCCCGTCATTTTGAAAATTATATTTAGTAGTCCAGGTGCTTAAAAAACATCTTCCTTAGGGAACATGAGCTGAGAAATGAAATTTAAGATACCTAGTTCATATTTTAGAGATCCCGTCATTTTGAAAATTATATCTAGTAGTCCAGGTGCTTAAAAAACATCTTACTTAGGGAACTTAAGCTGAGAACTGAAATATAAGATACCTAGTTCGTATTTTAGAGATCCCGTCATTTTGAAAAATATATATAGTAGTCCAGGTGCTTAAAAAACATCTTTCTCAGGGAACTTAAGCTGAGAACAGAAAACTAAAATACCTAGTTCATATTTTAGATATCCCGTCAGTTTGAAAATTATGTCTAGTAGTCCAGGTGCTTAAAAAACATCTTACTTAGGGAACTTAAGCTGAGAACTGAAAATTAAGATACCTAGTTCATATTTTAGAGATCCCGTCATTTTGAAAATTATATTTAGTAGTCCAGGTGCTTAATAAACATCTTCCTCAGGGCACTTAAGCTGAGAACTGAAAATTAAGATACCTAGTTCATATTTTAGAGATCCCGTCATTTTGAAAATTATATCTAGTAGTCCAGGTGCTTAAAAAACATCTTTCTCAGGGAACTTAAGCTGAGAACTGAAATATAAGATACCTAGTTCATATTTTAGAGATCCCGTCATTTGGAAAATTATATTTAGTAGTCCAGGTGCTTAAAAAACATCTTTCTCAGGGAACTTAAGCTGAGAACTGAAAATTAAGATACCTAGTTTATATTTTAGGGATCCCGTCATTTTGAAAATTATATCTAGTAGTCCAGGTGCTTAAAAAACATCTTTCTTCGGGAACTTAAGCTCAGAACTGAAAATTAATATACCTAGTTCTTATTTTAGAGATCCCGTCATTTTCAAAATTATATCTAGTAGTCCAGGTGCTTAAAATACACCTTCCTCAGGGAAGTTGAGGTGAGAACGGAAACTTAAGATAACTAGTTCATATTTTAGAGATCCTGTCATTTTGAAAATTATATTTAGTAGTCCAGGTGCTTAAAAAACATCTTTCTCAGGGAACATGAGCTGAGAAATGAAATTTAAGGTACCTAGTTCATATTTTAGAGATCCCGTCATTTTGAAAATTATTTCTAGTAGTCCAGGTGCTTAAAAAACATCTTACTTAGGGAACTTAAGCTGAGAACTGAAAATCAAGATACCTAGTTCATATTCTAGAGATCCCGTCATATTGGAAATTATATTTAGTAGCCCAGGTGCTTAAAAACATCTTCCTCAGGGAATTGAAGCTGAGAACTGAAATATAAGATACCTAGTTCATATTTTAGAGATCCCGTCATTTTGAAAATTGTATTTACTAGTCCAGGTGCTTAAAAAACATCTTTCTCAGTGAACTTAATCTGAGAACTGAAAATTAAGATACCTAGTTCATATTTTAGAGATCCCGTCATTTTGAAAACTATATCTAGTAGTCCAGGTGCTTAAAAACATCTTCCTCCGGGAATTGAAGCTGAGAACTGAAATTTAAGATACCTAGTTCATATTTTAGAGATCCCGTCATTTTGAAAATTATATTTAGTAGTCCAGGTGCTTAAAAAACATCTTTCTCAGGGAACTTAAGCTGAGAACTGAAAATTAAGATACCTAGTTCATATTTTAGAGATCCCGTCATTTTGAAAATTATATCTAGTAGTCCAGGTGCTTAAAAAACATCTTTCTTCGGAAACTTAAGCTGAGAAATGAAAATCAAGATACCTAGTTCATATTTTAGAGATCCCGTCATTTTGAAAATTATATTTAGTAGTCCAGGTGCTTAAAAAACATGTTTCTCAGGGTACTTAAGCCGAGAACTGAAAATTAGGATACCTAGTTCATATTTTAGAGATCCCGTCATTTTCAAAATTATATTTAGTAGTCCAGCTGCTTAAAAAACACCTTTCTCAGGGCACTTAAGCTGAGAACTGAAATATAAGATACCTAGTTCATATTTTAGATATCCCGTCAATTTAAAAAATTATATCTAGTAGTCCAGGTGCTTAAAAAACATCTTTCTCAGGGAACTAAAGCCGAGAACTGAAAATTATTATACCTAGTTCATATTTTAGAGATCCCGTCATTTTCAAAATTATATTTAGTAGTCCAGCTGCTTAAAAAACACCTTTCTCAGGGCACTTAAGCTGAGAACTGAAATATAAGATACCTAGTTCATATTTTAGATATCCCGTCAATTTGAAAATTATATCTAGTAGTCCAGGTGCTTAAAAAACATCTTTCTCAGGGAACTTAAGCCGAGAACTGAAAATTAATATACCTAGTTCATATTTTAGAGATCCCGTCATTTTGAAAATTATATCTAGTAGTCCAGGTGCTTAAAATACACCTTCCTCAGGGAAGTTGAGCTGAGAACGGAAATTTAAGATACCTAGTTCATATTTTAGAGATCCCGTCATTTTGAAAATTATATTTAGTAGTCCAGGTGCTTAAAAAACATCTTTCACAGGGAACTTAAGCTGAGAACTGAAAATTAAGATACCTAGTTCATATTTTAGAGATCCCGTCATTTTGAAAATTATATTTAGTAGTCCAGGTGCTTAAAAAACATCTTTCTCAGGGAACTTAAGCTGAGAACTGAAAATTAAGATACCTAGTTCATATTTTAGAGATCCCGTCATTTTGAAAATTATATTTAGTAGTCCAGGTGCTTAACATACACCTTCCTCAGGGAAGTTGAGCTGAGAACGGAAATTTAAGATACCTGGTTTATATTTTAGAGATCCCGTCATTTTGAAAATTATATTTAGTAGTCCAGGTGCTTAAAAAACATCTTTCTCAGGGAACTTAAGCTGAGAACTGAAAATTAAGATACCTAGTTCATATTTTAGAGATCCCGTCATTTTGAAAATTATATTTTGTAGTCCAGGTGCTTAAAATACACCTTCCTCAGGGAAGTTGAGCTGAGAACTGAAATTAAGGATACCTGGTTTATATTTTAGAGATCCCGTCATTTTGAAAATTATATTTAGTAGTCCAGGTGCTTAAAAAACATCTTTCTCAGGGAACTTAAGCTGAGAACTGAAAATTAAGATACCTAGTTCATATTTTAGAGATCCCGTCATTTTGAAAATTATATCTAGTTGTCCAGGTGCTTAAAAACATCTTTCCCCGGGAACTAATGCTGAGAACTGAAAATCAAGATACCTAGTTCATATTTTAGAGATCCCGTTATTTTGAAAATTATATTTAGTAGTCCAGGTGCTTAAAATACACCTTCCTCAGGGAAGTTGAGCTGAGAACTGAAATTTAAGATACCTGGTTTATATTTTAGAGATCCCGTCATTTTGAAAATTATATTTAGTAGTCCAGGTGCTTAAAATACACCTTCCTCAGGGAAGTTGAGCTGAGAACGGAAATTTAAGATACCTAGTTCATATTTTAGAGATCCCGTCATTTTGAATATTATATCTAGTAGTCCAGGTGCTTAACATACACCTTCCTCAGGGAAGTTGAGCTGAGAACGGAAATTTAAGATACCTAGTTCATATTTTAGAGATCCCGTCATTTTGAAAATTATATTTAGTAGTCCAGGTGCTTAAAAAACATGTTTCTCAGGGTACTTAAGCCGAGAACTGAAAATTAGGATACCTAGTTCATATTTTAGAGATCCCGTCATTTTCAAAATTATATTTAGTAGTCCAGCTGCTTAAAAAACACCTTTCTCAGGGCACTTAAGCTGAGAACTGAAATATAAGATACCTAGTTCATACTTTAGATATCCCGTCAATTTGAAAATTATATCTAGTAGTCCAGGTGCTTAAAAAACATCTTTCACAGGGAACTTAAGCCGAGAACTGAAAATTAATATACCTAGTTCATATTTTAGAGATCCCGTCATTTTGAAAACTATATCTAGTAGTCCAGGTGCTTAAAAAACATCTTCCTTAGAGAACTTAAGCTGAGAAACGAAACTTAAGATACCTAGTTCTTATTTTAGAGATCCTGTCATTTTGAAAATTATATTTAGTAGTCCAAGTGTCAAAAATATATCTTTCTCATGGAACTTAAGCTGAGAACTGAAATTAAGGATACCTGGTTTATATTTTAGAGATCCCGTCATTTTCAAAATTATATTTAGTAGTCCAGCTGCTTAAAAAACACCTTTCTCAGGGCACTTAAGCTGAGAACTGAAATATAAGATACCTAGTTCATACTTTAGATATCCCGTCAATTTGAAAATTATATCTAGTAGTCCAGGTGCTTAAAAAACATCTTTTTCAGGGAACTAAAGCCGAGAACTGAAAATTAATATACCTAGTTCATATTTTAGAGATCCCGTCATTTTGAAAATTATATCTAGTAGTCCAGGTGCTTAAAAAACATTTTTCTCCGGGAACTTAAACTGAGAACTGCTAATTAAGATACCTAGTTCATATTTTAGAGATCCAGTCGTTTTGAAAATTATATCTAGCAGTGCAGGTGCTTAAAAAACATCTTTCTCAGGGAAGTTAAGCTGAGAACTGAAAATTAAGATACCTAGTTCATATTTTAGAGATCCCGTCATTTTGAAAATTATATTTAGTAGTCCAGGTGCTTAAAAAACATCTTTCTCAGGGAAGTTAAGCTGAGAACTGAAAATTAAGATACCTAGTTCTTATTTTAGAGATCCCGTCATTTTGAAAATTATATCTAGTAGTCCAGGTGCTTAAAAAACATCTTTCTCAGGGAACTTAATCTGAGAACTGAAAATTAAGATACCTAGTTCATATTTTAGAGATCCCGTCATTTTGTAAATTATATCTAGTAGTCCAGGTGCTTAGAAAACATCTTTCTCAGTGAACTTAATCTGAGAAATGAAAATTAAGATACCTAGTTCATATTTTAGAGATCCCTTCATTTTGAAAAATATTTAGTAATCCAGGTGCTTAAAAAACATCTTTCTCAGGGAACTTAAGCTGAGAACTGAAATATAAGATACCTAGTTCATATTTTAGATATCCCGTCATTTTGAAAATTATATCTAGTAGTCCAGGTGCTTAAAAAACATCTTACTTAGGGAACTTGGAGCTGAGAACTGAAAATTAAGATACCTAGTTCATATTTTAGAGATCCCGTCATTTTGAAAATTATATTTAGTAGTCCAGGTGCTTAAAAAACATCTTTCTCAGGCAACTTAAGCTGAGAACAGAAAATTAAGATACCTTGTTCATATTTTAGAAATCCCGTCATTTTGAAAATTATATCTAGTAGTCCAGTTGCTTAAAAACATCCTTCTCAGGGAACTTAAACTGAGAACTGATAATTAAGATACCTAGATCATATTATAGAGATCCCGTCATTTTGAAAATTATATTTAGTAGTCCAGGTGCTTAAAAAACATCTTCCTTAGGGAACATGAGCTGAGAAATGAAATTTAAGGTACCTAGTTCATATTTTAGAGATCCCGTCATTTTGAAAATTATATCTAGTAGTCCAGGTGCTTAAAAAACATCTTACTTAGGGAACTTAAGCTGAGAACTGAAATATAAGATACCTAGTTCATATTTTAGAGATCCCGTCATTTTGAAAAAAATATATAGTAGTCCAGGTGCTTAAAAAACATCTTTCTCAGGGAACTTAAGCTGAGAACAGAAAACTAAAATACCTAGTTCATATTTTAGATATCCCGTCAGTTTGAAAATTATGTCTAGTAGTCCAGGTGCTTAAAAAACATCTTACTTAGGGAACTTAAGCTGAGAACTGAAAATCAAGATACCTAGTTCATATTCCAGAGATCCCGTCATTTGGAAATTAAATTTAGTAGTCCAGGTGCTTAATAAACATCTTCCTCAGGGCACTTAAGCTGAGAACTGAAAATTAAGATACCTAGTTCATATTTTAGAGATCCCGTCATTTTGAAAATTATATCTAGTAGTCCAGGTGCTTAAAAAACATCTTTCTCAGGGAACTTAAGCTGAGAACTGAAATATAAGATACCTAGTTCATATTTTAGAGATCCCGTCATTTGGAAAATTATATTTAGTAGTCCAGGTGCTTAAAAAACATCTTTCTCAGGGAACTTAAGCTGAGAACTGAAAATTAAGATACCTAGTTCATATTTTAGGGATCCCGTCATTTTGAAAATTATATCTAGTAGTCCAGGTGCTTAAAAAACATCTTTCTTCGGGAACTTAAGGTCAGAACTGAAAATTAAGATACCTAGTTCTTATTTTAGAGATCCCGTCATTTTGAAAATTATATCTAGTAGTCCAGGTGCTTAAAATACACCTTCCTCAGGGAAGTTGAGGTGAGAACGGAAACTTAAGATAACTAGTTCATATTTTAGAGATCCTGTCATTTTGAAAATTATATTTAGTAGTCCAGGTGCTTAAAAAACATCTTTCTCAGGGAACATGAGCTGAGAAATGAAATTTAAGGTACCTAGTTCATATTTTAGATATCCCGTCAGTTTGAAAATTATGTCTAGTAGTCCAGGTGCTTAAAAAACATCTTACTTAGGGAACTTAAGCTGAGAACTGAAAATCAAGATACCTAGTTCATATTCTAGAGATCCCGTCATTTTGGAAATTATATTTAGTAGTCCAGGTGCTTAATAAACATCTTCCTCAGGGCACTTAAGCTGAGAACTGAAATATAAGATACCTAGTTCATATTTTAGAGATCCCGTCATTTTGAAAATTGTATTTACTAGTCCAGGTGCTTAAAAAACATCTTTCTCAGGGAACTTAAACTGAGAACTGATAATTAAGATACCTAGTTCATATTTTAGAGATCCCGTCATTTTGAAAATTATATCTAGTAGTCCAGGTGCTTAAAAAACATCTTTCTCAGGGAACTTAAGCTGAGAACTGAAATATAAGATACCTAGTTCATATTTTAGAGATCCCGTCATTTGGAAAATTATATTTAGTAGTCCAGGTGCTTAAAAAACATCTTTCTCAGGGAACTTAAGCTGAGAACTGAAAATTAAGATACCTAGTTCATATTTTAGGGATCCCGTCATTTTGAAAATTATATCTAGTAGTCCAGGTGCTTAAAAAACATCTTTCTTCGGAAACTTAAGCTGAGAAATGAAAATCAAGATACCTAGTTCATATTTTAGAGATCCCGTCATTTTGAAAATTATATTTAGTAGTCCAGGTGCTTAAAAAACATGTTTCTCAGGGTACTTAAGCCGAGAACTGAAAATTAGGATACCTAGTTCATATTTTAGAGATCCCGTCATTTTCAAAATTATATTTAGTAGTCCAGCTGCTTAAAAAACACCTTTCTCAGGGCACTTAAGCTGAGAACTGAAATATAAGATACCTAGTTCATATTTTAGATATCCCGTCAATTTGAAAATTATATCTAGTAGTCCAGGTGCTTAAAAACATCTTCCTCCGGGAATTGAAGCTGAGAACTGAAAATTAAGATACCTAGTTCATATTTTAGAGATCCCGTCATTTTCAAAATTATATTTAGTAGTCCAGCTGCTTAAAAAACACCTTTCTCAGGGCACTTAAGCTGAGAACTGAAATATAAGATACCTAGTTCATATTTTAGATATCCCGTCAATTTGAAAATTATATCTAGTAGTCCAGGTGCTTAAAAAACATCTTTCTCAGGGAACTAAAGCCGAGAACTGAAAATTAATATACCTAGTTCATATTTTAGAGATCCCGTCATTTTGAAAATTATATCTAGTAGTCCAGGTGCTTAAAATACACCTTCCTCAGGGAAGTTGAGCTGAGAACGGAAATTTAAGATACCTGGTTTATATTTTAGAGATCCCGTCATTTTGAAAATTATATTTAGTAGTCCAGGTGCTTAAAAAACATCTTTCTCAGGGAACTTAAGCTGAGAACTGAAAATTAAGATACCTAGTTCATATTTTAGAGATCCCGTCATTTTGAAAATTGTATTTACTAGTCCAGGTGCTTAAAAAACATCTTTCTCAGGGAACTTAAGCTGAGAACTGAAAATTAAGATACCTAGTTCATATTTTAGAGATCCCGTCATTTTGAAAATTATATTTAGTAGTCCAGGTGCTTAAAATACACCTTCCTCAGGGAAGTTGAGCTGAGAACTGAAATTAAGGATACCTGGTTTATATTTTAGAGATCCCGTCATTTTGAAAATTATATCTAGTAGTCCAGGTGCTTAAAAAACATCTTTCTCAGGGAACTTAAGCTGAGAACTGAAATATAAGATACCTAGTTCATATTTTAGAGATCCCGTCATTTGGAAAATTATATTTAGTAGTCCAGGTGCTTAAAAAACATCTTTCTCAGGGAACTTAAGCTGAGAACTGAAAATTAAGATACCTAGTTCATATTTTAGGGATCCCGTCATTTTGAAAATTATATCTAGTAGTCCAGGTGCTTAAAAAACATCTTTCTTCGGAAACTTAAGCTGAGAAATGAAAATCAAGATACCTAGTTCATATTTTAGAGATCCCGTCATTTTGAAAATTATATTTAGTAGTCCAGGTGCTTAAAAAACATGTTTCTCAGGGTACTTAAGCCGAGAACTGAAAATTAGGATACCTAGTTCATATTTTAGAGATCCCGTCATTTTCAAAATTATATTTAGTAGTCCAGCTGCTTAAAAAACACCTTTCTCAGGGCACTTAAGCTGAGAACTGAAATATAAGATACCTAGTTCATATTTTAGATATCCCGTCAATTTGAAAATTATATCTAGTAGTCCAGGTGCTTAAAAAACATCTTTCTCAGGGAACTTAAGCCGAGAACTGAAAATTAATATACCTAGTTCATATTTTAGAGATCCCGTCATTTTCAAAATTATATTTAGTAGTCCAGCTGCTTAAAAAACACCTTTCTCAGGGCACTTAAGCTGAGAACTGAAATATAAGATACCTAGTTCATATTTTAGATATCCCGTCAATTTGAAAATTATATCTAGTAGTCCAGGTGCTTAAAAAACATCTTTCTCAGGGAACTAAAGCCGAGAACTGAAAATTAATATACCTAGTTCATATTTTAGAGATCCCGTCATTTTGAAAATTATATCTAGTAGTCCAGGTGCTTAAAATACACCTTCCTCAGGGAAGTTGAGCTGAGAACGGAAATTTAAGATACCTGGTTTATATTTTAGAGATCCCGTCATTTTGAAAATTATATTTAGTAGTCCAGGTGCTTAAAAAACATCTTTCTCAGGGAACTTAAGCTGAGAACTGAAAATTAAGATACCTAGTTCATATTTTAGAGATCCCGTCATTTTGAAAATTATATTTAGTAGTCCAGGTGCTTAAAAAACATCTTTCTCAGGGAACTTAAGCTGAGAACTGAAAATTAAGATACCTAGTTCATATTTTAGAGATCCCGTCATTTTGAAAATTATATTTAGTAGTCCAGGTGCTTAACATACACCTTCCTCAGGGAAGTTGAGCTGAGAACGGAAATTTAAGATACCTGGTTTATATTTTAGAGATCCCGTCATTTTGAAAATTATATTTAGTAGTCCAGGTGCTTAAAAAACATCTTTCTCAGGGAAGTTAAGCTGAGAACTGAAAATTAAGATACCTAGTTCATATTTTAGAGATCCCGCCATTTTGAAAATTATATTTTGTAGTCCAGGTGATTAAAATACACCTTCCTCAGGGAAGTTGAGCTGAGAACGGAAATTTAAGATACCTGGTTTATATTTTAGAGATCCCGTCATTTTGAAAATTATATTTAGTAGTCCAGGTGCTTAAAAAACATCTTTCTCAGGGAACTTAAGCTGAGAACTGAAAATTAAGATACCTAGTTCATATTTTAGAGATCCCGTCATTTTGAAAATGATATCTAGTAGTCCAGGTGCTTAAAAAACATCTTTCACAGGGAACTTAAGCTGAGAACTGAAAATTAAGATACCTTGTTCATATTTTAGAGATCCCGTCATTTTGAAAATTATATTTAGTAGTCCAGGTGCTTAACATACACCTTCCTCAGGGAAGTTGAGCTGAGAACGGAAATTTAAGATACGTAGTTCATATTTTAGAGTTCCCGTCATTTTGAAAATTATATTTAGTAGTCCAGGCTCTTAAAAAACATCTTCCTCATGGAACTTAAGCTGAGAACTGAAATTAAGGATACCTGGTTTATATTTTAGAGATCCCGTCATTTTGAAAATTATATCTAGTAGTCCAGGTGCTTAAAATACACCTTCCTCAGGGAAGTTGAGCTGAGAACGGAAATTTAAGATACCTGGTTTATATTTTAGAGATCCCGTCATTTTGAAAATTATATTTACTAGTCCAGGTGCTTAAAATACAACTTCCTCAGGGAAGTTGAGCTGAGAACGGAAATTTAAGATACCTGGTTTATATTTTAGAGATCCCGTCATTTTGAAAATTATATTTAGTAGTCCAGGTGCTTAAAAAACATCTTTCTCAGGGAACTTAAGCTGAGAACTGAAAATTAAGATACCTAGTTCATATTTTAGAGATCCCGTCATTTTGAAAATTATATTTACTAGTCCAGGTGCTTAAAAAACATCTTTCTCAGGGAACTTAATCTGAGAACTGAAAATTAAGATACCTAGTTCATAGTCTAGAGATCCCGTCATTTTGGAAATTATATTTAGTAGTCCAGGTGCTTAATAAACATCTTCCTCAGGGCACTTAAGCTGAGAACTGAAATATAAGATACCTAGTTCATATTTTAGAGATCCCGTCATTTTGAAAATTATATTTACTAGTCCAGGTGCTTAAAAAACAACTTTCTCAGGGAACTTAAACTGAGAACTGATAACTAAGATACCTAGTTCATATTTTAGAGATCCCGTCATTTTGAAAATTATATCTAGTAGTCCAGGTGCTTAAAAAACATCTTTCTCAGGGAACTTAAGCTGAGAACTGAAATATAAGATACCTAGTTCATATTTTAGAGATCCCGTCATTTTGAAAATTATATCTAGTAGTCCAGGTGCTTAAAAAACATCTTTCTCCGGGAACTTAAGCTGAGAACTGAAAATTAAGATACCTAGTTCTTATTTTAGAGATCCCGTCATTTTGAAAATTATATCTAGTAGTCCAGGTGCTTAAAAAACATCTTTCTTCGGAAACTTAAGCTGAGAAATGAAAATCAAGATACCTAGTTCATATTTTAGAGATCCCGTCATTTTGAAAATTATATTTAGTAGTCCAGGTGCTTAAAAAACATGTTTCTCAGGGTACTTAAGCCGAGAACTGAAAATTAGGATACCTAGTTCATATTTTAGAGATCCCGTCATTTTCAAAATTATATTTAGTAGTCCAGCTGCTTAAAAAACACCTTTCTCAGGGCACTTAAGCTGAGAACTGAAATATAAGATACCTAGTTCATATTTTAGATATCCCGTCAATTTGAAAATTATATCTAGTAGTCCAGGTGCTTAAAAAACATCTTTCTCAGGGAACTTAAGCCGAGAACTGAAAATTAATATACCTAGTTCATATTTTAGAGATCCCGTCATTTTCAAAATTATATTTAGTAGTCCAGCTGCTTAAAAAACATCTTTCTCAGGGAACTTAAGCTGAGAACTGAAATATAAGATACCTAGTTCATATTTTAGATATCCCGTCAATTTGAAAATTATATCTAGTAGTCCAGGTGCTTAAAAAACATCTTTCTCAGGGAACTAAAGCCGAGAACTGAAAATTAATATACCTAGTTCATATTTTAGAGATCCTGTCATTTTGAAAATTATATTTAGTAGTCCAGGTGCTTAAAATACACCTTCCTCAGGGAAGTTGAGCTGAGAACGGAAATTTAAGATACCTGGTTTATATTTTAGAGATCCCGTCATTTTGAAAATTATATTTAGTAGTCCAGGTGCTTAAAAAACATCTTTCTCAGGGAACTTAAGCTGAGAACTGAAAATTAAGATACCTAGTTCATATTTTAGAGATCCCGTCATTTTGAAAATTATATCTACTAGTCCAGGTGCTTAAAAAACATCTTTCTCAGGGAACTTAAGCTGAGAACTGAAAATTAAGATACCTAGTTCATATTTTAGAGATCCCGTCATTTTGAAAATTATATTTAGTAGTCCAGGTGCTTAAAATACACCTTCCTCAGGGAAGTTGAGCTGAGAACGGAAATTTAAGATACCTGGTTTATATTTTAGAGATCCCGTCATTTTGAAAATTATATTTAGTAGTCCAGGTGCTTAAAAAACATCTTTCTCAGGGAACTTAAGCTGAGAACTGAAAATTAAGATACCTAGTTCATATTTTAGAGATCCCGTCATTTTGAAAATTATATTTTGTAGTCCAGGTGCTTAAAATACACCTTCCTCAGGGAAGTTGAGCTGAGAACTGAAATTAAGGATACCTGGTTTATATTTTAGAGATCCCGTCATTTTGAAAATTATATTTAGTAGTCCAGGTGCTTAAAAAACATCTTTCTCAGGGAACTTAAGCTGAGAACTGAAAATTAAGATACCTAGTTCATATTTTAGAGATCCCGTCATTTTGAAAATTATATTTAGTAGTCCAGGTGCTTAAAAAACATCTTTCACAGGGAACTTAAGCTGAGAACTGAAAATTAAGATACCTTGTTCATATTTTAGAGATCCCGTCATTTTGAAAATTATATTTAGTAGTCCAGGTGCTTAACATACACCTTCCTCAGGGAAGTTGAGCTGAGAACGGAAATTAAGGATACCTGGTTTATATTTTAGAGATCCCGTCATTTTGAAAATTATATTTAGTAGTGCAGGTGCTTAAAAAACATCTTCCTCATGGAACTTAAGCTGAGAACTGAAATTAAGGATACCTGGTTTATATTTTAGAGATCCCGTCATTTTGAAAATTATATCTAGTAGTCCAGGTGCTTAAAATACACCTTCCTCAGGGAAGTTGAGCTGAGAACGAAAATTTAAGATACCTTGTTTATATTTTAGAGATCCTGTAATTTTGAAAATTATATTTAGTAGTCCAGGTGCTTAAAATACACCTTCCTCAGGGAAGTTGAGCTGAGAACGGAAATTTAAGATACCTGGTTTATATTTTAGAGATCCCGTCATTTTGAAAATTATATTTAGTAGTCCAGGTGCTTAAAAAACATCTTTCTCAGGGAACTTAAGCTGAGAACTGAAAATTAAGATACCTAGTTCATATTTTAGAGATCCCGTCATTTTGAAAATTATATTTACTAGTCCAGGTGCTTAAAAAACATCTTTCTCAGGGAACTTAATCTGAGAACTGAAAATTAAGATACCTAGTTCATATTTTAGAGATCCCGTCATTTTGAAGCTTATATTTAGTAGTCCAGGTGCTTAAAATACACCTTCCTCAGGGAAGTTGAGCTGAGAACTGAAATTAAGGATACCTGGTTTATATTTTAGAGATCCCGTCATTTTGAAAATTATATTTAGTAGTCCAGGTGCTTAAAATACACCTTCCTCAGGGAAGTTGAGCTGAGAACTGAAATTAAGGATACCTGGTTTATATTTTAGAGATCCCGTCATTTTGAAAATTATATTTACTAGTCCAGGTGCTTAGAAACCATCTTTCTCAGTGAACTTAAGCTGAGAAAAGAAAATTATGATACCTAGTTTATATTTTAGAGATCCCGTCATTTTGTAAATTATATCTAGTAGTCCAGGTGCTTAAAATACACCTTCCTCAGGGAAGTTGAGCTGAGAACGAAAATTTAAGATACCTGGTTTATATTTTAGATATCACGTCATTTTGAAAATTATATTTAGTAGTCCAGGTGCTTAAAAAACATCTTTCTCCGGGAACTTAAGCTGAGAACTGAAAATTAAGATACCTAGTTTATATTTTAGATATCCCGTCATTTTGCAAATTATATCTAGTAGTCCAGGTGCTTAAAAAACATCTTCCTCAGGGAACTTAAGCTGAGAACTGAAATATAAGATACCTAGTTCATATTTTAGAGATCCCGTCATTTTGAAAATTATATTTAGTAGTCCAGGTGCTTAAAATACACCTTCCTCAGGGAAGTTGAGCTGAGAAGTGAAATTTAAGATATCTTGTTTATATTTTATAGAACCCGTCATTTTGAAAATTATATCTAAGACTCCAGGTGCTTGAAAAACATCTTTCTCAGGGAACTTGAGATGAGAACTGAAATTTAAGATTCTTAGTTTATATTTTAGAAATCCCGTCATTTTGAGAATTATATCTAGTAGTGCAGGTGCTTAAAAAACATCTTCCTCAGGGAACTTAAGCTGAGAACTGAAATATAAGATACCTAGTTCATATTTTAGAGATCCCGCATTTTGAAAATTATATCTAGTAGTCCAGGTGCTTAAAAAACATCTTTCTCCGGGAACTTAAGCTGAGAACTGAAAATTAAGATATCTAGTTCATATTTTAGAGATCCCGTCATTTTGAAAATTATATCTAGCAGTGCAGGTGCTTAAAAAACATCTTTTTCAGGGAACTTAAGATGAGAACTGCTAATTAAGATACCTAGTTCATATTTAAGAGATCCCGTCATTTTGAAAATTATATCTAGCAGTGCAGGTGCTTAAAAAACATCTTTCTCAGGGAACTTAAGATGAAAACGGAAATTTAAGATACCTGGTTTATATTTTAGAGATCCTGTCATTTTGAAAATTATATTTAGTAGTCCAAGTGTCAAAAATACATCTTCCTCATGGAACTTAAGCTGAGAACTGAAATTAAGGATACCTGGTTTATATTTTAGAGATCCCGTCATTTTGAAAATTATATCTAGTAGTCCAGGTGCTTAAAATACACCTTCCTCAGGGAAGTTGAGCTGAGAACGGAAATTTAAGATACCTAGTTCATATTTTAGAGATCCCGTCATTTTGAATATTATATCTAGTAGTCCAGGTGCTTAAAATACACCTTCCTCAGGGAAGTTGAGCTGAGAACGGAAATTTAAGATACCTGGTTTATATTTTAGAGATCCCGTCATTTTGAAAATTATATTTACTAGTCCAGGTGCTTAGAAACCATCTTTCTCAGTGAACTTAAGCTGAGAAAAGAAAATTATGATACCTATTTCATATTTTAGAGATCCCGTCATTTTGAAAATTATATCTAGTAGTCCAGGTGCTTAAAATACACCTTCCTCAGGGAAGTTGAGCTGAGAACGGAAATTTAAGATACCTAGTTCATATTTTAGAGATCCCGTCATTTTGAAAATTATATCTAGTAGTCCAGGTGCTTAAAAAACATCTTTCTCCGGGAACTTAAGCTGAGAACTGAAAATTAAGATACCTAGTTTATATTGTAGAGATCCCGTCATTTTGAAAGTTATTTCTATTATTCCAGGTGCTTAAAAAACATCATCCTCAGGGAACTTACGCTTAGAAGTGAAATATAATACACCTAGTTCATATTTTAGAGATCCCGTAATTTTGAAAATTATATTTAGTAGTCCAGGTGCTTAAAATACACCTTCCTCAGGGAAGTTGAGCTGAGAACTGAAATTTAAGATATCTTGTTTATATTTTATAGAACCCGTCATTTTGAAAATTATATCTAAGACTCCAGGTGCTTGAAAAACATCTTTCTCAGGGAACTTGAGATGAGAACTGAAATTTAAGATTCTTAGTTTATATTTTAGAAATCTCTTCATTTTGAGAATTATATCTAGTAGTGCAGGTGCTTAAAAAACATCTTCCTCAGGGAACTTAAGCTGAGAACTGAAATATAAGATACCTAGTTCATATTTTAGAGATCCCGCATTTTGAAAATTATATCTAGTAGTCCAGGTGCTTAAAAAACTTCTTTCTCCGGGAACTTAAGCTGAGAACTGAAAATTAAGATACCTACTTCATATTTTAGAGATCCCGTCATTTTGAAAATTATATCTAGCAGTGCAGGTGCTTAAAAAAAATATTTCTCAGGGAACTTAAGATGAGAACTGCTAATTAAGATACCTAGTTCATATTTTAGAGATCCCGTCATTTTGAAAATTATATCTAGCAGTGCAGGTGCTTAAAAAACATCTTTCTCAGGGAACTTAAGATGAAAACGGAAATTTAAGATACCTGGTTTATATTTTAGAGATCCTGTCATTTTGAAAATTATATTTAGTAGTCCAAGTGTCAAAAATATATCTTCCTCATGGAACTTAAGCTGAGAACTGAAATTAAGGATACCTGGTTTATATTTTAGAGATCCCGTCATTTTGAAAATTATATTTAGTAGTCCAGGTGCTTAAAATACACCTTCCTCAGGGAAGTTGAGCTGAGAACGGAAATTTAAGATACCTAGTTCATATTTTAGAGATCCCGTCATTTTGAATATTATATCTAGTAGTCCAGGTGCTTAACATACACCTTCCTCAGGGAAGTTGAGCTGAGAACAGAAATTTAAGATACCTAGTTCATATTTTAGAGATCCTGTAATTTTGAAAATTATATTTAGTAGTCCAAGTGTCAAAAATACATCTTCCTCATGGAACTTAAGCTGAGAACTAAAAACCAAGATACCTAGTTCATATTTTAGAGATCCCGTCATTTTGGAAATTATATCTAGTAGTCCAGGTGCTTAAAAAACATCTTTCTTCGGAAACTTAAGCTGAGAAATGAAAATCAAGATACCTAGTTCATATTTTAGAGATCCCGTCATTTTGAAAATTATATTTAGTAGTCCAGGTGCTTAAAAAACATGTTTCTCAGGGTACTTAAGCCGAGAACTGAAAATTAGGATACCTAGTTCATATTTTAGAGATCCCGTCATTTTCAAAATTATATTTAGTAGTCCAGCTGCTTAAAAAACACCTTTCTCAGGGCACTTAAGCTGAGAACTGAAATATAAGATACCTAGTTCATATTTTAGATATCCCGTCAATTTGAAAATTATATCTAGTAGTCCAGGTGCTTAAAAAACATCTTTCACAGGGAACTAAAGCCGAGAACTGACAATTAATATACCTAGTTCATATTTTAGAGATCCCGTCATTTTGAAAACTATATCTAGTAGTCCAGGTGCTTAAAAAACATCTTCCTTAGAGAACTTAAGCTGAGAAACGAAACTTAAGATACCTAGTTCATATTTTAGAGATCCTGTCATTTTGAAAATTATATTTAGTAGTCCAGGTGCTTAAAATACACCTTCCTCAGGGAAGTTGAGCTGAGAACGGAAATTTAAGATACCTAGTTCATATTTTAGAGATCCCGTCATTTTGAATATTATATCTAGTAGTCCAGGTGCTTAAAATACACCTTCCTCAGGGAAGTTGAGCTGAGAACGGAAATTTAAGATACCTAGTTCATATTTTAGAGATCCCGTCATTTTGAAAATTATATTTAGTAGTCCAGGTGCTTAAAAAACATCTTTCTCAGGGAACTTAATCTGAGAAGTGATAATTAAGATACCTAGTTCATATTTTAGAGATCCCGTCATTTTGAAAATTATATCTAGCAGTGTAGGTGCTTAAAAAACATCTTACTTAGGGAACTTAAGCTGAGAACTGAAAATTAAGATACCTAGTTCATATTTTAGAGATCCCGTCATTTTGAAAATTACATTTAGCAGTGCAGGTGCTTAAAAAACATCTTTCTCAGGGAAGTTAAGCTGAGAACTGAAAATTAAGATACCTAGTTCTTATTTTAGAGATCCCGTCATTTTGAAAATTATATCTAGTAGTCCAGGTGCTTAAAAAACATCTTTCTCAGGGAACTTAATCTGAGAACTGAAAAATAAGATACCTAGTTCATATTTTAGAGATCCCGTCATTTTGTAAATTATATCTAGTAGTCCAGGTGCTTAGAAAACATCTTTCTCAGTGAACTTAATCTGAGAACTGAAAATTAAGATACCTAGTTCATATTTTAGAGATCCCGTCATTTTGAAAAATATTTAGTAATCCAGGTGCTTAAAAAACATCTTTCTCAGGGAACTTAAGCTGAGAACTGAAATATAAGATACCTAGTTCATATTTTAGATATCCCGTCAATTTGAAAATTATATCTAGTAGTCCAGGTGCTTAAAAAACATCTTTCTCAGGGAACTAAAGCCGAGAACTGAAAATTAATATACCTAGTTCATATTTTAGAGATCCCGTCATTTTGAAAATTATATCTAGTAGTCCAGGTGCTTAAAATACACCTTCCTCAGGGAAGTTGAGCTGAGAACGGAAATTTAAGATAACTAGTTCATATTTTAGAGATCCACTCATTTTGAAAATTATATTTAGTATTCCAGGTGCTTAAAAAACATCTTTCTCAGGGAAGTTAAGCTGAGAACTGAAAATTAAGATACCTAGTTCTTATTTTAGAGATCCCGTCATTTTGAAAATTATATCTAGTAGTCCAGGTGCTTAAAAAACATCTTTCTTCGGAAACTTAAGCTGAGAAATGAAAATCAAGATACCTAGTTCATATTTTAGAGATCCCGTCATTTTGAAAATTATATTTAGTAGTCCAGGTGCTTAAAAAACATCTTTCTCAGGGAACTTAAGCCGAGAACAGAAAATTAATATACCTAGTTCATATTTTAGAGATCTCGTCATTTTGAAAATTATATCTAGTAGTCCAGGTGCTTAAAAAACATCTTTCTCAGGGAACTTAATCTGAGAACTGAAAACTAAGATACCTAGTTCATATTTTAGAGATCCCGTCATTTTGTAAATTATATCTAGTAGTCCAGGTGCTTAGAAAACATCTTTCTCAGTGAACTTAATCTGAGAACTGAAAATTAAGATACCTAGTTCATATTTTAGAGATCCCGTCATTTTGAAAAATATTTAGTAATCCAGGTGCTTAAAAAACATCTTTCTCAGGGAACTTAAGCTGAGAACTGAAATATAAGATACCTAGTTCATATTTTAGATATCCCGTCAATTTGAAAATTATATCTAGTAGTCCAGGTGCTTAAAAAACATCTTTCTCAGGGAACTTAAGCTGAGAACTGAAATATAAGATACCTAGTTCATATTTTAGAGATCCCGTCATTTTGAAAATTATATCTAGTAGTCCAGGTGTTTAGAAAACATCTTTCTCAGTGAACTTAATCTGAGAACTGAAAATTAAGATACCTAGTTCATATTTTAGAGATCCCGTCATTTTGAAAAATATTTAGTAATCCAGGTGCTTAAAAAACATCTTTCTCAGGGAACTTAAGCTGAGAACTGAAAATTAAGATACCTAGTTCATATTTTAGAGATCCCGTCATTTTGAAAATTATATCTAGTAGTCCAGGTGCTTAAAAACATCTTTCTTCGGAAACTTAACCTGAGAACTGATAATTAAGATACCTAGTTCATATTTTAGAGATCCCGTCATTTTGAAAATTATATTTACTAGTCCAGGTGCTTAAAAAACATGTTTCTCAGGGTACTTAAGCCGAGAACTGAAAATTAGGATACCTAGTTCATATTTTAGAGATCCCGTCATTTTCAAAATTATATTTAGTAGTCCAGCTGCTTAAAAAACACCTTTCTCAGGGCACTTAAGCTGAGAACTGAAATATAAGATACCTAGTTCATATTTTAGATATCCCGTCATTTTGAAAACTATATCTAGTAGTCCAGGTGCTTAAAAAACATCTTTCTCAGGGAACTTATGCCGAGAACTGAAAATTAATATACCTAGTTCATATTTTAGAGATCCCGTCATTTTCAAAATTATATTTAGTAGTCCAGCTGCTTAAAAAACACCTTTCTCATGGCTGTTAAGCTGAGAACTGAAATATAAGATACCTAGTTCATATTTTAGATATCCCGTCAATTTGAAAATTATATCTAGTAGTCCAGGTGCTTAAAAAACATCTTTCTCAGGGAACTAAAGCCGAGAACTGAAAATTAATATACCTAGTTCATATTTTAGAGATCCTGTCATTTTGAAAATTATATTTAGTAGTCCAGGTGCTTAAAATACACCTTCCTCAGGGAAGTTGAGCTGAGAACGGAAATTTAAGATACCTGGTTTATATTTTAGAGATCCCGTCATTTTGAAAATTATATTTAGTAGTCCAGGTGCTTAAAAAACATCTTTCTCAGGGAACTTAAGCTGAGAACTGAAAATTAAGATACCTAGTTCATATTTTAGAGATCCCGTCATTTTGAAAATTATATTTACTAGTCCAGGTGCTTAAAAAACATCTTTCTCAGGGAACTTAAGCTGAGAACTGAAAATTAAGATACCTAGTTCATATTTTAGAGATCCCGTCATTTTGAAAATTATATTTAGTAGTCCAGGTGCTTAAAATACACCTTCCTCAGGGAAGTTGAGCTGAGAACGGAAATTTAAGATACCTGGTTTATATTTTAGAGATCCCGTCATTTTGAAAATTATATTTAGTAGTCCAGGTGCTTAAAAAACATCTTTCTCAGGGAACTTAAGCTGAGAACTGAAAATTAAGATACCTAGTTCATATTTTAGAGATCCCGTCATTTTGAAAATTATATTTTGTAGTCCAGGTGCTTAAAATACAACTTCCTCAGGGAAGTTGAGCTGAGAACGGAAATTTAAGATACCTGGTTTATATTTTAGAGATCCCGTCATTTTGAAAATTATATTTAGTAGTCCAGGTGCTTAAAAAACATCTTTCTCAGGGAACTTAAGCTGAGAACTGAAAATTAAGATACCTAGTTCATATTTTAGAGATCCCGTCATTTTGAAAATTATATTTAGTAGTCCAGGTGCTTAAAAAACATCTTTCACAGGGAACTTAAGCTGAGAACTGAAAATTAAGATACCTTGTTCATATTTTAGAGATCCCGTCATTTTGAAAATTATATTTAGTAGTCCAGGTGCTTAACATACACCTTCCTCAGGGAAGTTGAGCTGAGAACGGAAATTAAAGATACCTGGTTTATATTTTAGAGATCCCGTCATTTTGAAAATTATATCTAGTAGTCCAGGTGCTTAAAAAACATCTTCCTCAGTGAACTTAAGCTGAGAACTGAAATTAAGGATACCTGGTTTATATTTTAGAGATCCCGTCATTTTGAAAATTATATCTAGTAGTCCAGGTGCTTAAAATACACCTTGCTCAGGGATGTTGATCTGAGAACGGAAATTGAAGATAACTAGTTCTTATTTTAGAGATCCCGTCATTTTGCAAATTAGATCTAGTAGTCAAGGTGCTTAAAATACGCCTTCCTCATGGAAGTTAAGCTGAGAACGGAAATTTAAGATACCTGGTTTATATTTTAGAGATCCCGTCATTTTGAAAATTATATTTAGTAGTCCAGGTGCTTAAAAAACATCTTTCTCAGGGAACTTAAGCTGAGAACTGAAAATTAAGATACCTAGTTCATATTTTAGAGATCCCGTCATTTTGAAAATTATATTTACTAGTCCAGGTGCTTAAAAAACATCTTTCTCAGGGAACTTAATCTGAGAACTGAAAATTAAGATACCTAGTTCATATTTTAGAGATCCCGTCATTTTGAATATTATATCTAGTAGTCCAGGTGCTTAAAATACACCTTCCTCAGGGAAGTTGAGCTGAGAACTGAAATTAAGGATACCTGGTTTATATTTTAGAGATCCCGTCATTTTGAAAATTATATTTAGTAGTCCAGGTGCTTAAAATACACCTTCCTCAGGGAAGTTGAGCTGAGAACTGAAATTAAGGATACCTGGTTTATATTTTAGAGATCCCGTCATTTTGAAAATTATATCGACTAGTCCAGGTGCTTACTCAAAAACATCTTTCTCACGGAACTTAAGCTGAGAACTGCAAATTAAGATACCTAGTTTATATTTTAGAGATCCCGTCATTTTGAAAATTATATCTAGTAGTCCAGGTGCTTAAAATACACCTTCCTCAGGGAAGTTTAGCTGAGAACTGAAATTTAAGATACCCAGTTTATATTTTAGAGATCCCGTCATTTTGAAAATTATATTTAGTACTCCAGGTGCTTAAAAAACATCTTCCTCCGGGAACTTGAGCTGAGACCTGACAATTAAGATACCTAGTTTATATTGTAGAGAACCCGTCATTTTGAAAGTTATATCTATTATTCCAGGTGCTTAAAAAACATCTTCCTCAGGGAACTTAAGCTGAGAACTGAAATATAAGATACCTAGTTCATATTTTAGAGATCCCGTCATTTTGAAAATTATATTTAGTAGTCCAGGTGCTTAAAATACACCTTCCTCAGGGAAGTTGAGCTGAGAACTGAAATTTAAGATATCTTGTTTATATTTTATAGAACCCGTCATTTTGAAAATTATATCTAAGACTCCAGGTGCTTGAAAAACATCTTTCTCAGGGAACTTGAGATGAGAACTGAAATTTAAGATTCTTAGTTTATATTTTAGAGATCCCGTCATTTTGAGAATTATATCTAGTAGTGCAGGTGCTTAAAAAACATCTTCCTCAGGGAACTTAAGCTGAGAACTGAAATATAAGATACCTAGTTCATATTTTAGAGATCCCGCATTTTGAAAATTATATCTAGTAGTCCAGGTGCTTAAAAAACATCTTTCTCCGGGAACTTAAGCTGAGAACTGAAAATTAAGATATCTAGTTCATATTTTAGAGATCCCGTCATTTTGAAAATTATATCTAGCAGTGCAGGTGCTTAAAAAAATCTTTCTCAGGGAACTTAAGATGAGAACTGCTAATTAAGATACCTAGTTCATATTTAAGAGATCCCGTCATTTTGAAAATTATATCTAGCAGTGCAGGTGCTTAAAAAACATCTTTCTCAGGGAACTTAAGATGAAAACGGAAATTTAAGATACCTGGTTTATATTTTAGAGATCCTGTCATTTTGAAAATTATATTTAGTAGTCCAAGTGTCAAAAATATATCTTCCTCATGGAACTTAAGCTGAGAACTGAAATTAAGGATACCTGGTTTATATTTTAGAGATCCCGTCATTTTGAAAATTATATTTAGTAGTCCAGGTGCTTAAAATACACCTTCCTCAGGGAAGTTGAGCTGAGAACGGAAATTTAAGATACCTAGTTCATATTTTAGAGATCCCGTCATTTTGAATATTATATCTAGTAGTCCAGGTGCTTAACATACACCTTCCTCAGGGAAGTTGAGCTGAGAACAGAAATTTAAGATACCTAGTTCATATTTTAGAGATCCTGTAATTTTGAAAATTATATTTAGTAGTCCAAGTGTCAAAAATACATCTTCCTCATGGAACTTAAGCTGAGAACTAAAAACCAAGATACCTAGTTCATATTTTAGAGATCCCGTCATTTTGGAAATTATATCTAGTAGTCCAGGTGCTTAAAAACATCTTTCTTCGGAAACTTAAGCTGAGAAATGAAAATCAAGATACCTAGTTCATATTTTAGAGATCCCGTCATTTTGAAAATTATATTTAGTAGTCCAGGTGCTTAAAAAACATGTTTCTCAGGGTACTTAAGCCGAGAACTGAAAATTAGGATACCTAGTTCATATTTTAGAGATCCCGTCATTTTCAAAATTATATTTAGTAGTCCAGCTGCTTAAAAAACACCTTTCTCAGGGCACTTAAGCTGAGAACTGAAATATAAGATACCTAGTTCATATTTTAGATATCCCGTCAATTTGAAAATTATATCTAGTAGTCCAGGTGCTTAAAAAACATCTTTCTAAGGGAACTAAAGCCGAGAACTGAAAATTAATATACCTAGTTCATATTTTAGAGATCCCGTCATTTTGAAAACTATATCTAGTAGTCCAGGTGCTTAAAAAACATCTTCCTTAGAGAACTTAAGCTGAGAAACGAAACTTAAGATACCTAGTTCATATTTTAGAGATCCTGTCATTTTGAAAATTATATTTAGTAGTCCAGGTGCTTAAAATACACCTTCCTCAGGGAAGTTGAGCTGAGAACGGAAATTTAAGATACCTAGTTCATATTTTAGAGATCCTGTAATTTTGAAAATTATATTTAGTAGTCCAGGTGCTTAAAATACACCTTCCTCAGGGAAGTTGAGCTGAGAACGAAAATTTAAGATACCTGGTTTATATTTTAGAGATCCCGTCATTTTGAAAATTATATTTAGTAGTCCAGGTGCTTAAAAAACATCTTTCTCAGGGAACTTAAACTGAGAACTGCTAATTAAGATACCTAGTTCATATTTTAGAGATCCCGTCATTTTGAAAATTATATCTAGCAGTGTAGGTGCTTAAAAAACATCTTACTTAGGGAACTTAAGCTGAGAACTGAAAATTAAGATACCTAGTTCATATTTTAGAGATCCCGTCATTTTGAAAATTACATTTAGTAATGCAGGTGCTTAAAAAACATCTTTCTCAGGGAACTTAAGCTGAGAACAGAAAATTAAGATACCTTGTTCATATTTTAGAAATCCCGTCATTTTGAAAATTATATCTAGTAGTCCAGTTGCTTAAAAAACATCTTTCTCCGGGAACTTAAGCTGAGAACTGAAAACTAAGATACCTAGTTCATATTTTAGAGATCCTGTCATTTTGAAAATTATATCTAGTAGTCCAGGCGCTTAGAAAACATCTTTCTCAGTGAACTTAATCTGAGAACTGAAAATTAAGATACCTAGTTCATATTTTAGAGATCCCGTCATTTTGAAAAATATTTAGTAATCAAGGTGCTTAAAAAACATCTTTCTCAGGGAACTTAAGATGAGAAATGAAATATAAGATACCTAGTTCATATTTTAGATATCCCGTCATTTTGAAAATTATATCTAGTAGTCCGGGTGCTTAAAAAACATCTTACTTAGGTAACTTGAGCTGAGAACTGAAAATTAAGATACCTAGTTCATATTTTAGAGATCCCGTCATTTTGAAAATAATATTTAGTAGTCCAGGTGCTTAAAAAACATCTTTCTCAGGCAACTTAAGCTGAGAACAGAAAATTAAGATACCTTGTTCATATTTTCGAGATCCCGTCATTTTGAAAATTATATCTAGTAGTCCAGGTGCTTAAAAAACATCCTTCTCAGGGAACTTAAACTGAGAACTGATAATTAAGATACCTAGATCATATTATAGAGATCCCGTCATTTTGAAAATTATATTTAGTAGTCCAGGTGCTTAAAAAACATCTTCCTTAGGGAACATGAGCTGAGAAATGAAATTTAAGGTACCTAGTTCATATTTTAGAGATCCCGTCATTTTGAAAATTATATCTAGTAGTCCAGGTGCTTAAAAAACATCTTACTTAGGGAACTTAAGCTGAGAACTGAAATATAAGATACCTAGTTCGTATTTTAGAGATCCCGTCATTTTGAAAAATATATATAGTAGTCCAGGTGCTTAAAAAACATCTTTCTCAGGGAACTTAAGCTGAGAACAGAAAACTAAAATACCTAGTTCATATTTTAGATATCCCGTCAGTTTGAAAATTATGTCTAGTAGTCCAGGTGCTTAAAAAACATCTTACTTAGGGAACTTAAGCTGAGAACTGAAAATCAAGATACCTAGTTCATATTCCAGAGATCCCGTCATTTTGGAAATTATATTTAGTAGTCCAGGTGCTTAATAAACATCTTCCTCAGGGCACTTAAGCTGAGAACTGAAAATTAAGATACCTAGTTCATATTTTAGAGATCCCGTCATTTTGAAAATTGTATTTACTAGTCCAGGTGCTTAAAAAACATCTTTCTCAGGGAACTTAAACTGAGAACTGATAATTAAGATACCTAGTTCATATTTTAGAGATCCCGTCATTTTGAAAATTATATCTAGTAGTCCAGGTGCTTAAAAAACATCTTTCTCAGGGAACTTAAGCTGAGAACTGAAATATAAGATACCTAGTTCATATTTTAGAGATCCCGTCATTTGGAAAATTATATTTAGTAGTCCAGGTGCTTAAAAAACATCTTTCTCAGGGAACTTAAGCTGAGAACTGAAAATTAAGATACCTAGTTCATATTTTAGGGATCCCGTCATTTTGAAAATTATATCTAGTAGTCCAGGTGCTTAAAAAACATCTTTCTTCGGGAACTTAAGCTCAGAACTGAAAATTAAGATACCTAGTTCTTATTTTAGAGATCCCGTCATTTTGAAAATTATATCTAGTAGTCCAGGTGCTTAAAATACACCTTCCTCAGGGAAGTTGAGGTGAGAACGGAAATTTAAGATAACTAGTTCATATTTTAGAGATCCTGTCATTTTGAAAATTATATCTAGCAGTGCAGGTGCTTAAAAAACATCTTTCTCAGGGAACTTAAGATGAGAACTGAAATTTAAGATACCTAGTTCATATTTTAGATATCCCGTCAGTTTGAAAATTATTTCTAGTAGTCCAGGTGCTTAAAAAACATCTTACTTAGGGAACTTAAGCTGAGAACTGAAAATCAAGATACCTAGTTCATATTTTAGAGATCCCGTCATATTTGAAATTATATCTAGTAGTCCCAGGTGCTTAAAAACATCTTTCTCCGGGAATTGAAGCTGAGAACTGAAAATTAAGATATCTAGTTCATATTTTAGAGATCCCGTCATTTTGAAAATTATATCTAGAAGTGCAGGTGCTTAAAAAACATCTTTTTCAGGGAACTTAAGATGAGAACTGCTAATTAAGATACCTAGTTCATATTTAAGAGATCCCGTCATATTGGAAATTATATTTAGTAGCCCAGGTGCTTGAAGAACATCTTCCTCAGGGCACTTAAGCTGAGAACTGAAAATTAAGATACCTAGTTCATATTTTAGAGATCCCGTCATTTTGAAAATTGTATTTACTAGTCCAGGTGCTTAAAAAACATCTTTCTCAGGGAACTTAAACTGAGAACTGATAATTAAGATACCTAGTTCATATTTTAGAGATCCCGTCATTTTGAAAATTATATCTAGTAGTCCAGGTGCTTAAAAAACATCTTTCTCAGGGAACTTAAGCTGAGAACTGAAATATAAGATACCTAGTTCATATTTTAGAGATCCCGTCATTTGGAAAATTATATTTAGTAGTCCAGGTGCTTAAAAAACATCTTTCTCAGGGAACTTAAGCTGAGAACTGAAAATTAAGATACCTAGTTCATATTTTAGGGATCCCGTCATTTTGAAAATTATATCTAGTAGTCCAGGTGCTTAAAAAACATCTTTCTTCGGGAACTTAAGGTCAGAACTGAAAATTAAGATACCTAGTTCTTATTTTAGAGATCCCTTCATTTTGAAAATTATATCTAGTAGTCCAGGTGCTTAAAATACACCTTCCTCAGGGAAGTTGAGCTGAGAACGGAAATTTAAGATACCTAGTTCATATTTTAGAGATCCCGTCATTTTGAAAATTATATCTAGTAGTCCAGGTGCTTAAAAAACATCTTGCTCAGGGAACTTAAGATGAGAACTGAAATTTAAGATACCTAGTTCATAGTTTAGAGATCCCGTCATTTTGAGAATTATATCTAGTAGTGCAGGTGCTTAAAAAACATCTTCCTCAGGGAACTTAAGCTGAGAACTGAAATATAAGATACCTAGTTCATATTTTAGAGATCCCGCATTTTGAAAATTATATCTAGTAGTCCAGGTGCTTAAAAAACATCTTTCTCCGGGAACTTAAGCTGAGAACTGAAAATTAAGATATCTAGTTCATATGTTAGAGATCCCGTCATTTTGAAAATTATATCTAGCAGTGCAGGTGCTTAAAAAACATCTTTTTCAGGGAACTTAAGATGAGAACTGCTAATTAAGATACCTAGTTCATATTTAAGAGATCCCGTCATTTTGAAAATTATATCTAGCAGTGCAGGTGCTTAAAAAACATCTTTCTCAGGGAACTTAAGATGAAAACGGAAATTTAAGATACCTGGTTTATATTTTAGAGATCCTGTCATTTTGAAAATTATATTTAGTAGTCCAAGTGTCAAAAATATATCTTCCTCATGGAACTTAAGCTGAGAACTGAAATTAAGGATACCTGGTTTATATTTTAGAGATCCCGTCATTTTGAAAATTATATCTAGTAGTCCAGGTGCTTAAAATACACCTTCCTCAGGGAAGTTGAGCTGAGAACGGAAATTTAAGATACCTAGTTCATATTTTAGAGATCCCGTCATTTTGAATATTATATCTAGTAGTCCAGGTGCTTAACATACACCTTCCTCAGGGAAGTTGAGCTGAGAACAGAAATTTAAGATACCTAGTTCATATTTTAGAGATCCCGTCATTTTGAAAATTATATTTAGTAGTCCAGGTGCTTAAAAAACATGTTTCTCAGGGTACTTAAGCCGAGAACTGAAAATTAGGATACCTAGTTCATATTTTAGAGATCCCGTCATTTTGAAAATTATATTTAGTAGTCCAGGTGCTTAAAAAACATCTTTCTCAGGGAACTTAAGCTGAGAACTGAAATATAAGATACCTAGTTCATATTTTAGATATCCCGTCAATTTGAAAATTATATCTAGTAGTCCAGGTGCTTAAAAAACATCTTTCTCAGGGAACTTAAGCTGAGAACTGAAAATTAAGATACCTAGTTCTTATTTTAGAGATCCCGTCATTTTGAAAACTATATCTAGTAGTCCAGGTGCTTAAATACATCTTCCTTAGAGAACTTAAGCTGAGAAACGAAACTTAAGATACCTAGTTCATATTTTAGAGATCCTGTCATTTTGAAAATTATATTTAGTAGTCCAAGTGTCAAAAATACATCTTCCTCATGGAACTTAAGCTGAGAACTGAAATTAAGGATACCTGGTTTATATTTTAGAGATCCCGTCATTTTCAAAATTATATTTAGTAGTCCAGCTGCTTAAAAAACACCTTTCTCAGGGAACTTAAGCTGAGAACTGAAAATTAAGATACCTACTTCATATTTTAGAGATCCCGTCATTTTGAAAATTATATCTAGCAGTGCAGGTGCTTAAAAAACATCTTTTTCAGGGAACTTAAGATGAGAACTGCTAATTAAGATACCTAGTTCATATTTAAGAGATCCCGTCATTTTGAAAATTATATCTAGCAGTGCAGGTGCTTAAAAAACATCTTTCTCAGGGAACTTAAGATGAAAACGGAAATTTAAGATACCTGGTTTATATTTTAGAGATCCTGTCATTTTGAAAATTATATTTAGTAGTCCAAGTGTCAAAAATACATCTTCCTCATGGAACTTAAGCTGAGAACTGAAATTAAGGATACCTGGTTTATATTTTAGAGATCCCGTCATTTTGAAAATTATATTTAGTAGTCCAGGTGCTTAAAATACACCTTCCTCAGGGAAGTTGAGCTGAGAACGGAAATTTAAGATACCTAGTTCATATTTTAGAGATCCCGTCATTTTGAATATTATATCTAGTAGTCCAGGTGCTTAAAATACACCTTCCTCAGGGAAGTTGAGCTGAGAACGGAAATTTAAGATACCTAGTTCATATTTTAGAGATCCCGTCATTTTGAAAATTATATTTAGTAGTCCAGGTGCTTAAAAAACATGTTTCTCAGGGTACTTAAGCCGAGAACTGAAAATTAGGATACCTAGTTCATATTTTAGAGATCCCGTCATTTTCAAAATTATATTTAGTAGTCCAGCTGCTTAAAAAACACCTTTCTCAGGGCACTTAAGCTGAGAACTGAAATATAAGATACCTAGTTCATATTTTAGATATCCCGTCAATTTGAAAATTATATCTAGTAGTCCAGGTGCTTAAAAAACATCTTTCTCAGGGAACTAAAGCCGAGAACTGAAAATTAATATACCTAGTTCATATTTTAGAGATCCCGTCATTTTGAAAACTATATCTAGTAGTCCAGGTGCTTAAAAAACATCTTCCTTAGAGAACTTAAGCTGAGAAACGAAACTTAAGATACCTAGTTCATATTTTAGAGATCCTGTCATTTTGAAAATTATATTTAGTAGTCCAAGTGTCAAAAATACATCTTCCTCATGGAACTTAAGCTGAGAACTGAAATTAAGGATACCTGGTTTATATTTTAGAGATCCCGTCATTTTCAAAATTATATTTAGTAGTCCAGCTGCTTAAAAAACACCTTTCTCAGGGAACTTAAGCTGAGAACTGAAATTAAGGATACCTGGTTAATATTTTAGAGATCCCGTCATTTTGAAAATTATATCAAGTAGTCCAGGTGCTTAAAAAACATCTTTCTTCGGGAACTTAAGCTCAGAACTGAAAATTAATATACCTAGTTCTTATTTTAGAGATCCCGTCATTTTGAAAATTATATCTAGTAGTCCAGGTGCTTAAAATACACCTTCCTCAGGGAAGTTGAGCTGAGAACGGAAATTTAAGATACCTAGTTCATATTTTAGAGATCCCGTCATTTTGAAAATTATATCTAGTAGTCCAGGTGCTTAAAAAACATCTTTCTCAGGGAACTTAAGATGAGAACTGAAATTTAAGATACCTAGTTCATAGTTTAGAGATCCCGTCATTTTGAGAATTATATCTAGTAGTGCAGGTGCTTAAAAAACATCTTCCTCAGGGAACTTAAGCTGAGAACTGAAATTAAAGATACCTAGTTCATATTTTAGAGATCCCGCATTTTGAAAATTATATCTAGTAGTCCAGGTGCTTAAAAAACATCTTTCTCCGGGAACTTAAGCTGAGAACTGAAAATTAAGATATCTAGTTCATATTTTAGAGATCCCGTCATTTTGAAAATTATATCTAGCAGTGCAGGTGCTTAAAAAACATCTTTCTCAGGGAACTTAAGATGAGAACTGCTAATTAAGATACCTAGTTCATATTTTAGAGATCCCGTCATTTTGAAAATTATATCTAGCAGTGCAGGTGCTTAAAAAACATCTTTCTCAGGGAACTTAAGATGAAAACGGAAATTTAAGATACCTGGTTTATATTTTAGAGATCCTGTCATTTTGAAAATTATATTTAGTAGTCCAAGTGTCAAAAATATATCTTCCTCATGGAACTTAAGCTGAGAACTGAAATTAAGGATACCTGGTTTATATTTTAGAGATCCCGTCATTTTGAAAATTATATCTAGTAGTCCAGGTGCTTAAAATACACCTTCCTCAGGGAAGTTGAGCTGAGAACGGAAATTTAAGATACCTAGTTCATATTTTAGAGATCCCGTCATTTTGAATATTATATCTAGTAGTCCAGGTGCTTAACATACACCTTCCTCAGGGAAGTTGAGCTGAGAACAGAAATTTAAGATACCTAGTTCATATTTTAGAGATCCCGTCATTTTGAAAATTATATTTAGTAGTCCAGGTGCTTAAAAAACATGTTTCTCAGGGTACTTAAGCCGAGAACTGAAAATTAGGATACCTAGTTCATATTTTAGAGATCCCGTCATTTTCAAAATTATATTTAGTAGTCCAGCTGCTTAAAAAACACCTTTCTCAGGGCACTTAAGCTGAGAACTGAAATATAAGATACCTAGTTCATACTTTAGATATCCCGTCAATTTGAAAATTATATCTAGTAGTCCAGGTGCTTAAAAAACATCTTTCTCAGGGATCTTAAGCCGAGAACTGAAAATTAATATACCTAGTTCATATTTTAGAGATCCCGTCATTTTGAAAACTATATCTAGTAGTCCAGGTGCTTAAAAAACATCTTCCTTAGAGAACTTAAGCTGAGAAACGAAACTTAAGATACCTAGTTCATATTTTAGAGATCCTGTCATTTTGAAAATTATATTTAGTAGTCCAAGTGTCAAAAATACATCTTCCTCATGGAACTTAAGCTGAGAACTGAAATTAAGGATACCTGGTTTATATTTTAGAGATCCCGTCATTTTCAAAATTATATTTAGTAGTCCAGCTGCTTAAAAAACACCTTTCTCAGGGAACTTAAGCTGAGAACTGAAATATAAGATACCTAGTTCATATTTTAGATATCCCGTCAATTTGAAAATTATATCTAGTAGTCCAGGTGCTTAAAAAACATCTTTCTCAGGGAACTAAAGCCGAGAACTGACAATTAATATAACTAGTTCATATTTTAGAGATCCCGTCATTTTGAAAACTATATCTAGTAGTCCAGGTGCTAAAAATACATCTTCCTCAGGGAACTTAAACTGAGAACTGAAAATTACGATACCTAGTACATATTTTAGAGATCCACTCGTTTTGAAAATTATATCTAGCAGTGCAGGTGCTTAAGAAACATCTTTCTCAGGGAAGTTAAGCTGAGAACTGAAAATTAAGATACCTAGTTCTTATTTTAGAGATCCCGTCATTTTGAAAATTATATCTAGTAGTCCAGGTGCTTAAAAAACATCTTTCTCAGGGAACTTAAGCTGAGAACTGAAATATAAGATACCTAGTTCTTATTTTAGAGATCCCGTCATTTTGAAAATTATATCTAGTAGTCCAGGTGCTTAAAAAACATCTTTCTCAGGGAACTTAATCTGAGAACTGAAAATTAAGATACCTAGTTCATATTTTAGAGATCCCGTCATTTTGAAAATTATATCTAGTAGTCCAGGTGCTTAGAAAACATCTTTCTCAGTGAACTTAATCTGAGAACTGAAAATTAAGATACCTAGTTCATATTTTAGAGATCCCGTCATTTTGAAAATTATATCTAGTAGTCCAGGTGCTTAAAAAACATCTTTCTCAGGGAACTTAAGCTGAGAACTGAAAATTAAGATACCTAGTTCATATTTTAGAGATCCCGTCATTTGGAAAATTATATTTAGTAGTCCAGGTGCTTAAAAAACATCTTTCTCAGGGAACTTAAGCTGAGAACTGAAAATTAAGATACCTAGTTCATATTTTAGGGATCCCGTCATTTTGAAAATTATATCTAGTAGTCCAGGTGCTTAAAAAACATCTTTCTTCGGGAACTTAAGCTCAGAACTGAAAATTAAGATACCTAGTTCTTATTTTAGAGATCCCGTCATTTTGAAAATTATATCTAGTAGTCCAGGTGCTTAAAATACACCTTCCTCAGGGAAGTTGAGGTGAGAACGGAAATTTAAGATAACTAGTTCATATTTTAGAGATCCTGTCATTTTGAAAATTATATCTAGCAGTGCAGGTGCTTAAAAAACATCTTTCTCAGGGAACTTAAGCTGAGAACTGAAAATTAAGATACCTAGTTCATATTTTAGATATCCCGTCAGTTTGAAAATTATTTCTAGTGGTCCAGGTGCTTAAAAAACATCTTACTTAGGGAACTTAAGCTGAGAACTGAAAATCAAGATACCTAGTTCATATTCTAGAGATCCCGTCATTTTGAAAATTATATCTAGTAGTCCAGGTGCTTAAAAAACATCTTTCTCAGGGAACTTAAGCTGAGAACAGAAAACTAAAATACCTAGTTCATATTTTAGATATCCCGTCAGTTTGAAAATTATGTCTAGTAGTCCAGGTGCTTAAAAAACATCTTACTTAGGGAACTTAAGCTGAGAACTGAAAATCAAGATACCTAGTTCATATTCCAGAGATCCCGTCATTTTGGAAATTATATTTAGTAGTCCAGGTGCTTAAAAAACATCTTTCTCAGGGAACTTAAGCTGAGAACAGAAAATTAAGATACCTAGTTCATATTTTAGAGATCCCGTCATTTTGAAAATTATATCTAGTAGTCCAGGTGCTTAAAAAACATCTTTCTCAGGGAACTTAAGCTGAGAACTGAAAATTAAGATACCTAGTTCATATTTTAGGGATCCCGTCATTTGGAAAATTATATTTAGTAGTCCAGGTGCTTAAAAAACATCTTTCTCAGGGAACTTAAGCTGAGAACTGAAAATTAAGATACCTAGTTCATATTTTAGGGATCCCGTCATTTTGAAAATTATATCTAGTAGTCCAGGTGCTTAAAAAACATCTTTCTTCGGGAACTTAAGGTCAGAACTGAAAATTAAGATACCTAGTTCTTATTTTAGAGATCCCGTCATTTTGAAAATTATATCTAGTAGTCCAGGTGCTTAAAATACACCTTCCTCAGGGAAGTTGAGGTGAGAACGGAAATTTAAGATAACTAGTTCATATTTTAGAGATCCTGTCATTTTGAAAATTATATCTAGCAGTGCAGGTGCTTAAAAAACATCTTTCTCAGGGAACTTAAGATGAGAACTGAAATTTAAGATACCTAGTTCATAGTTTAGATATCCCGTCAGTTTGAAAAGTATTTCTAGTAGTCCAGGTGCTTAAAAAACATCTTACTTAGGGAACTTAAGCTGAGAACTGAAAATCAAGATACCTAGTTCATATTCTAGAGATCCCGTCATTTTGGAAATTATATTTAGTAGTCCAGGTGCTTAATAAACATCTTCCTCAGGGCACTTAAGCTGAGAACTGAAATATAAGATACCTAGTTCATATTTTAGAGATCCCGTCATTTTGAAAATTATATTTACTAGTCCAGGTGCTTAAAAAACATCTTTCTCAGGGAACTTAAACTGAGAACTGATAATTAAGATACCTAGTTCATATTTTAGAGATCCCGTCATTTTGAAAATTATATCTAGTAGTCCAGGTGCTTAAAAAACATCTTTCTCAGGGAACTTAAGCTGAGAACTGAAATATAAGATACCTAGTTCATATTTTAGAGATCCCGTCATTTGGAAAATTATATTTAGTAGTCCAGGTGCTTAAAAAACATCTTTCTCAGGGAACTTAAGCTGAGAACTGAAAATTAAGATACCTAGTTCATATTTTAGGGATCCCGTCATTTTGAAAATTATATCTAGTAGTCCAGGTGCTTAAAAAACATCTTTCTCCGGGAACTTAAGCTGAGAACTGAAAATTAAGATACCTAGTTCTTATTTTAGAGATCCCGTCATTTTGGAAATTATATCTAGTAGTCCAGGTGCTTAAAAAACATCTTTCTTCGGAAACTTAAGCTGAGAAATGAAAATCAAGATACCTAGTTCATATTTTAGAGATCCCGTCATTTTGAAAATTATATTTAGTAGTCCAGGTGCTTAAAAAACATGTTTCTCAGGGTACTTAAGCCGAGAACTGAAAATTAGGATACCTAGTTCATATTTTAGAGATCCCGCAATTTTCAAAATTATATTTAGTAGTCCAGCTGCTTAAAAAACACCTTTCTCAGGGCACTTAAGCTGAGAACTGAAATATAAGATACCTAGTTCATATTTTAGATATCCCGTCAATTTGAAAATTATATCTAGTAGTCCAGGTGCTTAAAAAACATCTTTCTCAGGGAACTAAAGCCGAGAACTGAAAATTAATATACCTAGTTCATATTTTAGAGATCCCGTCATTTTGAAAATTATATCTAGTAGTCCAGGTGCTTAAAAAACATCTTCCTTAGAGAACTTAAGCTGAGAAACGAAACTTAAGATACCTAGTTCATATTTTAGAGATCCTGTCATTTTGAAAATTATATTTAGTAGTCCAGGTGCTTAAAATACGCCTTCCTCAGGGAAGTTGAGCTGAGAACGGAAATTTAAGATACCTAGTTCATATTTTAGAGATCCCGTCATTTTGAAAATTATATCTAGTAGTCCAGGTGCTTAAAAAACATCTTTCACAGGGAACTTAAGCTGAGAACTGAAAATTAAGATACCTTGTTCATATTTTAGAGATCCCGTCATTTTGAAAATTATATTTAGTAGTCCAGGTGCTTAACATACACCTTCCTCAGGGAAGTTGAGCTGAGAACGGAAATTTAAGATACCTGGTTTATATTTTAGAGATCCCGTCATTTTGAAAATTATATTTAGGAGTCCAGGTGCTTAAAAAACATCTTTCTCAGGGAACTTAAGCTGAGAACTGAAAATTAAGATACCTAGTTCATATTTTAGAGATCCCGTCATTTTGAAAATTATATATAGTAGTCCAGGTGCTTAAAAAACATCTTTCACAGGGAACTTAAGCTGAGAACTGAAAATTAAGATACCTAGTTCATATTTTAGAGATCCCGTCATTTTGAAAATTATATTTAGTAGTCCAGGTGCTTAAAATACACCTTCCTCAGGGAAGTTGAGCTGAGAACGGAAATTTAAGATACCTGGTTTATATTTTAGAGATCCCGTCATTTTGAAAATTATATCTAGTAGTGCAGGTGCTTAAAAAACATCTTCCTCAGGGAACTTAAGCTGAGAACTGAAATTAAGGATACCTGGTTTATATTTTAGAGATCCCGTCATTTTGAAAATTATATTTAGTAGTCCAGGTGCTTAAAATACACCTTCCTCAGGGAAGTTGAGCTGAGAACTGAAATTAAGGATACCTTGTTTATATTTTAGAGATCCCGTCATTTTGAAAATTATATTTAGTAGTCCAGGTGCTTAAAATACACCTTCCTCAGGGAAGTTGAGCTGAGAACTGAAATTAAGGATACCTGGTTTATATTTTAGAGATCCCGTCATTTTGAAAATTATATTTAGTAGTCCAGGTGCTTAAAAAACATCTTTCTCAGGGAACTTAAGCTGAGAACAGAAAATTAAGATACCTAGTTCATATTTTAGAGATCCCGTCATTTTGAAAATTATATCTACTAGTCCAGGTGATTAAAAACATCTGTCTCAGGGAAGTTGATCTGAGAACTGAAAATTAAGATACCTAGTTCATATTTTTGAGATCCCGTCATTTTGTAAATTATATCTAGTAGTCCAGGTGCTTAAAATACACCTTCCTCAGGGAAGTTGAGCTGAGAACGGAAATTTAAGATACCTGGTTTATATTTTAGAGATCCCGTCATTTTGAAAATTATATTTAGTAGTCCAGGTGCTTAAAAAACATCTTACTTAGGGAACTTAAGCTGAGAACTGAAATATAAGATACCTAGTTCATATTTTAGAGATCCCGTCATTTTGAAAAATATATATAGTAGTCCAGGTGCTTAAAAAACATCTTTCTCAGGGAACTTAAGCTGAGAACAGAAAACTAAAATACCTAGTTCATATTTTAGATATCCCGTCAGTTTGAAAATTATTTCTAGTAGTCCAGGTGCTTAAAAACATCTTACTTAGGGAACTTAAGCTGAGAACTGAAAATCAAGATACCTAGTTCATATTCCAGAGATCCCGTCATTTGGAAATTAAATTTAGTAGTCCAGGTGCTTAATAAACATCTTCCACAGGGCACTTAAGCTGAGAACAGAAAATTAAGATACCTAGTTCATATTTTAGAGATCCCGTCATTTTGAAAATTATATCTAGTAGTCCAGGTGCTTAAAAAACATCTTTCTCAGGGAACTTAAGCTGAGAACTGAAAATTAAGATACCTAGTTCATATTTTAGGGATCCCGTCATTTGGAAAATTATATTTAGTAGTCCAGGTGCTTAAAAAACATCTTTCTCAGGGAACTTAAGCTGAGAACTGAAAATTAAGATACCTAGTTCATATTTTAGGGATCCCGTCGTTTTGAAAATTATATCTAGTAGTCCAGGTGCTTAAAAAACATCTTTCTCAGGGAACTTAAGCTGAGAACTCAAAATTAAGATACCTAGTTCATATTTTAGGGATCCCGTCGTTTTGAAAATTATATCTAGTAGTCCAGGTGCTTAAAATACACCTTCCTCAGGGAAGTTGAGGTGAGAACGGAAATTTAAGATAACTAGTTCATATTTTATAGATCCTGTCATTTTGAAAATTATATCTAGCAGTGCAGGTGCTTAAAAAACATCTTTCTCAGGGAACTTAAGCTGAGAACAGAAAATTAAGATACCTAGTTCATATTTTAGATATCCCGTCAGTTTGAAAATTATTTCTAGTAGTCCAGGTGCTTAAAAAACATCTTACTTAGGGAACTTAAGCTGAGAACTGAAAATCAAGATACCTAGTTCATATTCTAGAGATCCCGTCATATTGGAAATTATATTTAGTAGTCCAGGTGCTTAAAAAACATCTTACTTAGGGAACTTAAGCTGAGAACTGAAAATCAAGATACCTAGTTCATATTCTAGAGATCCAGTCATATTGGAAATTATATTTAGTAGCCCAGGTGCTTGAAATACACCTTCCTCAGGGCACTTAAGCTGAGAACTGAAATATAAGATACCTAGTTCATATTTTAGATATCCCGTCAGTTTGAAAATTATTTCTAGTAGTCCAGGTGCTTAAAAAACATCTTACTTAGGGAACTTAAGCTGAGAACTGAAAATCAAGATACCTAGTTCATATTCTAGAGATCCCGTCATTTTGGAAATTATATTTAGTAGCTCAGGTGCTTAAAAAACATCTTTCTCCGGGAACTTAAGCTGAGAACTGAAAATTAAGATACCTAGTTCTTATTTTAGAGATCCCGTCATTTTGGAAATTATATCTAGTAGTCCAGGTGCTTAAAAAACATCTTTCTTCGGAAACTTAAGCTGAGAAATGAAAATCAAGATACCTAGTTCATATTTTAGAGATCCCGTCATTTTGAAAATTATATTTAGTAGTCCAGGTGCTTAAAAAACATGTTTCTCAGGGTACTTAAGCCGAGAACTGAAAATTATGATACCTAGTTCATATTTTAGAGATCCCGTCATTTTCAAAATTATATTTAGTAGTCCAGCTGCTTAAAAAACACCTTTCTCAGGGCACTTAAGCTGAGAACTGAAATATAAGATACCTAGTTCATATTTTAGATATCCCGTCAATTTGAAAATTATATCTAGTAGTCCAGGTGCTTAAAAAACATCTTTCTCAGGGAACTTAAGCCGAGAACTGAAATATAAGATACCTAGTTCATATTTTAGAGATCCCGTCATTTTGAAAATTATATCTAGTAGTCCAGGTGCTTAAAAAACATCTTTCTCAGGGAACTTAAGCTGAGAACTGAAATATAAGATACCTAGTTCATATTTTAGAGATCCCGTCATTTTGAAAATTATATCTAGTAGTCCAGGTGCTTAAAAAACATCTTTCTCAGGGAACTTAAGCTGAGAACTGAAAATTAAGATACCTAGTTCATATTTTAGAGATCCCGTCATTTTGAAAATTATATCTAGTAGTCCAGGTGCTTAAAAAACATCTTTCTCCGGGAACTTAAGCTGAGAACTGAAAATTAAGATACCTAGTTCTTATTTTAGAGATCCCGTCATTTTGGAAATTATATCTAGTAGTCCAGGTGCTTAAAAAACATCTTTCTTCGGAAACTTAAGCTGAGAAATGAAAATCAAGATACCTAGTTCATATTTTAGAGATCCCGTCATTTTGAAAATTATATTTGGTAGTCCAGGTGCTTAAAAAACATGTTTCTCAGGGTACTTAAGCCGAGAACTGAAAATTATGATACCTAGTTCATATTTTAGAGATCCCGTCATTTTCAAAATTATATTTAGTAGTCCAGCTGCTTAAAAAACACCTTTCTCAGGGCACTTAAGCTGAGAACTGAAATATAAGATACCTAGTTCATATTTTAGATATCCCGTCAATTTGAAAATTATATCTAGTAGTCCAGGTGCTTAAAAAACATCTTTCTCAGGGAACTAAAGCCGAGAACTGAAAATTAATATACCTAGTTCATATTTTAGAGATCCCGTCATTTTGAAAATTATATCTAGTAGTCCAGGTGCTTAAAAAACATCTTCCTTAGAGAACTCAAGCTGAGAAACGAAACTTAAGATACCTAGTTCATATTTTAGAGATCCTGTCATTTTGAAAATTATATTTAGTAGTCCAGGTGCTTAAAATACGCCTTCCTCAGGGAAGTTGAGCTGAGAACGGAAATTTAAGATACCTGGTTCATATTTTAGAGATCCCGTCATTTTGAAAATTATATCTAGTAGTCCAGGTGATTAAAAAACATCTTTCACAGGGAACTTAAGCTGAGAACTGAAAATTAAGATACCTAGTTCATATTTTAGAGATCCCGTCATTTTGAAAATTATATTTAGTAGTCCAGGTGCTTAACATACACCTTCCTCAGGGAAGTTGAGCTGAGAACGGAAATTTAAGATACCTGGTTTATATTTTAGAGATCCCGTCATTTTGAAAATTATATTTAGTAGTCCAGGTGCTTAAAAAACATCTTTCTCAGGGAACTTAAGCTGAGAACTGAAAATTAAGATACCTAGTTCATATTTTAGAGATCCCGTCATTTTGAAAATTATATTTACTAGTCCAGGTGCTTAAAAAACATGTTTCTCAGGGAACTTAAGCTGAGAACTGAAAATTAAGATACCTAGTTCATATTTTAGAGATCCCGTCATTTTGAAAATTATATTTAGTAGTCCAGGTGCTTAACATACACCTTCCTCAGGGAAGTTGAGCTGAGAACGGAAATTTAAGATACCTGGTTTATATTTTAGAGATCCCGTCACTTTGAAAATTATATCTAGTAGTCCAGGTGCTTAAAATGCATCTTCCTCATGGAACTTAAGCTGAGAACTGAAATTAAGGATACCTGGTTTATATTTTAGAGATCCCGTCATTTTGAAAATTATATCTAGTAGTCCAGGTGCTTAAAATACACCTTACTCAGGGAAGTTGAGCTTAGAACGGAAATTTAAGATACCTGTTTATATTTTAGAGATCCCGTCATTTTGAAAATTATATTTAGTAGTCCAGGTGCTTAAAATACACCTTCCTCAGGGAAGTTGAGGTGAGAACGGAAACTTAAGATACCTAGTTCATATTTTAGAGATCCTGTCATTTTGAAAATTATATTTAGTAGTCCAGGTGCTTAAAAAACATCTTTCTCAGGGAACTTAAGCTGAGAACTGAAAACTAAGATACCTAGTTCATATTTTAGAGATCCCGTCATTTTGAAAATTATATTTAGTAGTCCAGGTGCTTAAAAAACATCTTTCTCAGGGAACTTAATCTGAGAACTGAAAATTAAGATACCTAGTTCATATTTTAGAGATCCCGTCATTTTGAAAATTATATCTAGTAGTCCAGGTGCTTAAAATACACCTTCCTCAGGGAAGTTGAGGTGAGAACGGAAATTTAAGATACCTAGTTCATATTTTAGAGATCCCGTCATTTTGAAAATTATATCTAGTAGTCCAGGTGCTTAAAAAACATCTTACTTAGGGAACTTAAGCTGAGAACTGAAATATAAGATACCTAGTTCGTATTTTAGAGATCCCGTCATTTTGAAAAATATATATAGTAGTCCAGGTGCTTAAAAAACATCTTTCTCAGGGAACTTAAGCTGAGAACAGAAAACTAAAATACCTAGTTCATATTTTAGATATCCCGTCAGTTTGAAAATTATGTCTAGTAGTCCAGGTGCTTAAAAAACATCTTACTTAGGGAACTTAAGCTGAGAACTGAAAATCAAGATACCTAGTTCATATTCTAGAGATCCCGTCATTTGGAAATTAAATTTAGTAGTCCAGGTGCATAATAAACATCTTTCTCAGGGCACTTAAGCTGAGAACAGAAAATTAAGATACCTAGTTCATATTTTAGAGATCCCGTCATTTTGAAAATTATATCTAGTAGTCCAGGTGCTTAAAAAACATCTTTCTCAGGGAACTTAAGCTGAGAACTGAAAATTAAGATACCTAGTTCATATTTTAGGGATCCCGTCATTTGGAAAATTATATTTAGTAGTCCAGGTGCTTAAAAAACATCTTTCTCAGGGAACTTAAGCTGAGAACTGAAAATTAAGATACCTAGTTCATATTTTAGGGATCCCGTCATTTTGAAAATTATATCTAGTAGTCCAGGTGCTTAAAAAACATCTTTCTTCGGGAACTTAAGATCAGAACTGAAATATAAGATACCTAGTTCATATTTTAGAGATCCCGTCATTTTGAAAATTATATCTAGTAGTCCAGGTGCTTAAAATACACCTTCCTCAGGGAAGTTGAGGTGAGAACGGAAATTTAAGATAACTAGTTCATATTTTAGAGATCCTGTCATTTTGAAAATTATATCTAGCAGTGCAGGTGCTTAAAAAACATCTTTCTCAGGGAACTTAAGATGAGAACTGAAAATTAAGATACCTAGTTCATATTTTAGATATCCCGTCAGTTTGAAAATTATTTCTAGTAGTCCAGGTGCTTAAAAAACATCTTACTTAGGGAACTTAAGCTGAGAACTGAAAATCAAGATACCTAGTTCATATTCTAGAGATCCCGTCATATTGGAAATTATATTTAGTAGCCCAGGTGCTTGAAAAACATCTTACTTAGGGAACTTAAGCTGAGAACTGAAAATCAAGATACCTAGTTCATATTCTAGAGATCCAGTCATATTGGAAATTATATTTAGTAGTCCAGGTGCTTAAAAAACACCTTCCTCAGGGCACTTAAGCTGAGAACTGAAATATAAGATACCTAGTTCATATTTTAGATATCCCGTCAGTTTGAAAAGTATTTCTAGTAGTCCAGGTGCTTAAAAAACATCTTACTTAGGGAACTTAAGCTGAGAACTGAAAATCAAGATACCTAGTTCATATTCTAGAGATCCCGTCATATTGGAAATTATATTTAGTAGCCCAGGTGCTTAAAAAACATCTTTCTCCGGGAACTTAAGCTGAGAACTGAAAATTAAGATACCTAGTTCTTATTTTAGAGATCCCGTCATTTTGGAAATTATATCTAGTAGTCCAGGTGCTTAAAAAACATCTTTCTTCGGAAACTTAAGCTGAGAAATGAAAATCAAGATACCTAGTTCATATTTTAGAGATCCCGTCATTTTGAAAATTATATTTGGTAGTCCAGGTGCTTAAAAAACATGTTTCTCAGGGTACTTAAGCCGAGAACTGAAAATTATGATACCTAGTTCATATTTTAGAGATCCCGTCATTTTCAAAATTATATTTAGTAGTCCAGCTGCTTAAAAAACACCTTTCTCAGGGCACTTAAGCTGAGAACTGAAATATAAGATACCTAGTTCATATTTTAGATATCCCGTCAATTTGAAAATTATATCTAGTAGTCCAGGTGCTTAAAAAACATCTTTCTCAGGGAACTTAAGCCGAGAACTGAAAATTAAGATACCTAGTTCATATTTTAGAGATCCCGTCATTTTGAAAATTATATCTAGTAGTCCAGGTGCTTAAAAAACATCTTCCTTAGAGAACTTAAGCTGAGAAACGAAACTTAAGATACCTAGTTCATATTTTAGAGATCCTGTCATTTTGAAAATTATATTTAGTAGTCCAGGTGCTTAGAATACACCTTCCTCAGAGAAGTTGAGCTGAGAACGGAAATTTAAGATACCTAGTTCATATTTTGGAGATCCCGTCATTTTCAAAATTATATTTAGTAGTCCAGGTGCTTAAAAAACATCTTTCACAGGGAACTTAAGCTGAGAACTGAAAATTAAGATACCTAGTTCATATTTTAGAGATCCCGTCATTTTGAAAATTATATTTAGTAGTCCAGGTGCTTAACATACACCTTCCTCAGGGAAGTTGAGCTGAGAACGGAAATTTAAGATACCTGGTTTATATTTTAGAGATCCCGTCATTTTGAAAATTATATTTAGTAGTCCAGGTGCTTAAAAAACATCTTTCTCAGGGAACTTAAGCTGAGAACTGAAAATTAAGATACCTAGTTCATATTTTAGAGATCCCGTCATTTTGAAAATTATATTTACTAGTCCAGGTGCTTAAAAAACATCTTTCTCAGGGAACTTAAGCTGAGAACTGAAAATTAAGATACCTAGTTCATATTTTAGAGATCCCGTCATTTTGAAAATTATATCTAGTAGTCCAGGTGCTTAAAATACACCTTCCTCAGGGAAGTTGAGCTGAGAACGGAAATTTAAGATACCTGGTTTATATTTTAGAGATCCCGTCATTTTGAAAATTATATTTAGTAGTCCAGGTGCTTAAAAAACATCTTTCTCAGGGAACTTAAGCTGAGAACTGAAAATTAAGATACCTAGTTCATATTTTAGAGATCCCGTCATTTTGAAAATTATATTTACTAGTCCAGGTGCTTAAAAAACATCTTTCTCAGGGAACTTAAGCTGAGAACTGAAAATTAAGATACCTAGTTCATATTTTAGATATCCCGTCATTTTGAAAATTATATCTAGTAGTCCAGGTGCTTAAAATACACCTTCCTCAGGGAAGTTGAGGTGAGAACGGAAATTTAAGATACCTAGTTCATATTTTAGAGATCCAGTCATTTTGTAAATTATATTTAGTAGTCCAGGTGCTTAAACACGATTTTCCTCATGGAACTTAATCTGATAACTGAATTTCAGTATACCTGGTTTATATTTTAGAGATCCCGTAATTTTGAAAATTATATCTAGTAGTCCAGGTGCTTAAAATACACCTTCCTCAGGGAAGTTGAGCTTAGAACTGAAATTAAGGATCCCTGGTTTATATTTTATAGATACCGTCATTTTGAAAATTATATTTATTAGTCCAGGTGTTTAAAATACGCCTTCCTCAGGGAAGTTGAGCTGAGAACGGAAATTTAAGATACCTGGTTTATATTTTAGAGATCCCGTCATTTTGAAAATTATATTTAGTAGTCCAGGTGCTTAAAAAACATCTTTCTCAGGGAACTTAAGCCGAGAACTGAAAATTAATATACCTAGTTCATATTTTAGAGATCCCGTTTTTTTGAAAATTATATTTACTAGTCCAGGTGCTTAAAAACCATCTTTCTCATGGAACTTAAGCTGAGAACTGAAAATTAAGATACATAGTTCATATTTTAGAGATCCCGTCATTTTGTAAATTATATCTAGTAGTCCAGGTGCTTAAAATACACCTTCCTCAGGGAAGTTGAGCTGAGAACGGAAATTTAAGATACCTGGTTTATATTTTAGAGATCCCGTCATTTTGAAAATTATATTTACTAGTCCAGGTGCTTAAAAAACATCTTACTTAGGGAACTTAAGCTGAGAACTGAAATATAAGATACCTAGTTCGTATTTTAGAGATCCCGTCATTTTGAAAAATATATATAGTAGTCCAGGTGCTTAAAAAACATCTTTCTCAGGGAACTTAAGCTGAGAACAGAAAACTAAAATACCTAGTTCATATTTTAGATATCCCGTCAGTTTGAAAATTATGTCTAGTAGTCCAGGTGCTTAAAAAACATCTTACTTAGGGAACTTAAGCTGAGAACTGAAAATCAAGATACCTAGTTCATATTCTAGAGATCCCGTCATATTGGAAATTATATTTAGTAGCCCAGGTGCTTAATAAACATCTTCCACAGGGCACTTAAGCTGAGAACAGAAAATTAAGATACCTAGTTCATATTTTAGAGATCCCGTCATTTTGAAAATTATATCTAGTAGTCCAGGTGCTTAAAAAACATCTTTCTCAGGGAACTTAAGCTGAGAACTGAAATATAAGATACCTAGTTCATATTTTAGAGATCCCGTCATTTGGAAAATTATATTTAGTAGTCCAGGTGCTTAAAAAACATCTTTCTCAGGGAACTTAAGCTGAGAACTGAAAATTAAGATACCTAGTTCATATTTTAGGGATCCCGTCATTTTGAAAATTATATCTAGTAGTCCAGGTGCTTAAAAAACATCTTTCTTCGGGAACTTAAGGTCAGAACTGAAAATTAAGATACCTAGTTCATATTTTAGAGATCCCGTCATTTTGAAAATTATATCTAGTAGTCCAGGTGCTTAAAATACACCTTCCTCAGGGAAGTTGAGGTGAGAACGGAAATTTAAGATAACTAGTTCATATTTTAGAGATCCTGTCATTTTGAAAATTATATCTAGCAGTGCAGGTGCTTAAAAAACATCTTTCTCAGGGAACTTAAGCTGAGAACAGAAAATTAAGATACCTAGTTCATATTTTAGATATCCCGTCAGTTTGAAAATTATTTCTAGTAGTCCAGGTGCTTAAAAAACATCTTACTTAGGGAACTTAAGCTGAGAACTGAAAATCAAGATACCTAGTTCATATTCTAGAGATCCCGTCATTTTGGAAATTATATTTAGTAGTCCAGGTGCTTAATAAACATCTTCCTCAGGGCACTTAAGCTGAGAACTGAAATATAAGATACCTAGTTCATATTTTAGAGATCCCGTCATTTTGAAAATTGTATTTACTAGTCCAGGTGCTTAAAAAACATCTTTCTCAGGGAACTTAAACTGAGAACTGATAATTAAGATACCTAGTTCATATTTTAGAGATCCCGTCATTTTGAAAATTATATCTAGTAGTCCAGGTGCTTAAAAAACATCTTTCTCAGGGAACTTAAGCTGAGAACTGAAATATAAGATACCTAGTTCATATTTTAGAGATCCCGTCATTTGGAAAATTATATTTAGTAGTCCAGGTGCTTAAAAAACATCTTTCTCAGGGAACTTAAGCTGAGAACTGAAAATTAAGATACCTAGTTCATATTTTAGGGATCCCGTCATTTTGAAAATTATATCTAGTAGTCCAGGTGCTTAAAAAACATCTTTCTTCGGGAACTTAAGCTCAGAACTGAAAATTAAGATACCTAGTTCTTATTTTAGAGATCCCGTCATTTTGAAAATTATATCTAGTAGTCCAGGTGCTTAAAAAACATCTTTCTCAGGGAACTAAAGCCGAGAACTGAAAATTAATATACCTAGTTCATATTTTAGAGATCCCGTCATTTTGAAAATTATATCTAGTAGTCCAGGTGCTTAAAAAACATCTTCCTTAGAGAACTTAAGCTGAGAAACGAAACTTAAGATACCTAGTTCATATTTTAGAGATCCTGTCATTTTGAAAATTATATTTAGTAGTCCAGGTGCTGAAAATACGCCTTCCTCAGGGAAGTTGAGCTGAGAACGGAAATTTAAGATACCTGGTTTATATTTTAGAGATCCCGTCACTTTGAAAATTATATTCAGTAGTCCAGGTGCTTAAAAAACATCTTTCTCAGGGAACTTAAGCTGAGAACTGAAAATTAAGATACCTAGTACATATTTTTGAGATCCCGTCATTTAAAAAATTATATTTAGTAGTCCAGGTGCTTAAAATACACCTTCCTCAGGGAAGTTGAGCTGAGAACGGAAATTTAAGATACCTGGTTTATATTTTAGAGATCCCGTCATTTTGAAAATTATATTTAGTAGTCCAGGTGCTTAAAAAACATCTTTCTCAGGGAACTTAAGCTGAGAACTGAAAATTAAGATACCTAGTTCATATTTTAGAGATCCCGTCATTTTGAAAATTATATTTAGTAGTCCAGGTGCTTAAAAAACATCTTTCTCAGGGAACTTAAGCTGAGAACTGAAAATTAAGATACCTAGTTCATATTTTAGAGATCCCGTCATTTTGAAAATTATATTTAGTAGTCCAGGTGCTTAAAATACACCTTCCTCAGGGAAGTTGAGCTGAGAACGGAAATTTAAGATACCTGGTTTATATTTTAGAGATCCCGTCATTTTGAAAATTATATTTAGTAGTCCAGGTGCTTAAAAAATATCTTCCTCATGGAACTTAAGCTGAGAACTGAAATTTAGGATACCTGGTTTATATTTTAGAGATCCCGTCATTTTGAAAATTATATTTAGTAGTCCAGGTGCTTAAAATACACCTTCCTCAGGGAAGTTGAGCTGAGAACAGAAATTTAAGATACCTAGTTCATATTTTAGAGATCCCGTCATTTTGAAAATTATATTTAGTAGTCCAGGTGCTTAAAATACACCTTCCTCAGGGAAGTTGAGCTGAGAACGGAAATTTAAGATACCTGGTTTATATTTTAGAGATCCCGTCATTTTGAAAATTATATTTAGTAGTCCAGGTGCTTAAAAAACATCTTTCTCAGGGAACTTAAGCTGAGAACTGAAAACTAAGAAACCTAGTTCATATTGTATAGATCCCGTCATTTTGAAAATTATATTTACTAGTCCAGGTGCTTAAAAAACACCTTTCTCAGGGAACTTAAAATGAGAACTGATAATTAAGATACCTAGTTCATATTTTAGAGATCCCGTCATTTTGTAAATTATATCTAGTAGTCCAGGTGCTTAAAATACACCTTCCTCAGGGAAGTTGAGCTGAGAACGGAAATTTAAGATACCTGGTTTATATTTTAGAGATCCCGTCATTTTGAAAATTATATTTAGTAGTCCAGGTGCTTAAAAAACATCTTTCTCAGGGAACTTAAGCTGAGAACTGAAAATTAAGATACCTAGTTCATATTTTAGAGATCCCGTCATTTTGAAAATTATATTTACTAGTCCAGGTGCTTAAAAAACATCTTTCTCAGGGAACTTAATCTGAGAACTGAAAATTAAGATACCTAGTTCATATTTTAGAGATCCCGTCATTTTGAAAATTATATCTAGTAGTCCAGGTGCTTAGAAAACATCTTTCTCAGTGAACTTAATCTGAGAACTGAAAATTAAGATACCTAGTTCATATTTTAGAGATCCCGTCATTTTGAAAAATATTTAGTAATCCAGGTGCTTAAAAAACATCTTTCTCAGGGAACTTAAGCTGAGAACTGAAATATAAGATACCTAGTTCATATTTTAGATATCCCGTCATTTTGAAAATTATATCTAGTAGTCCAGGTGCTTAAAAAACATCTTACTTAGGGAACTTGAGCTGAGAACTGAAAATTAAGATACCTAGTTCATATTTTAGAGATCCCGTCATTTTGAAAATAATATTTAGTAGTCCAGGTGCTTAAAAAACATCTTTCTCAGGCAACTTAAGCTGAGAACAGAAAATTAAGATACCTTGTTCATATTTTAGAGATCCCGTCATTTTGAAAATTATATCTAGTAGTCCAGGTGCTTAAAAAACATCCTTCTCAGGGAACTTAAACTGAGAACTGATAATTAAGATACCTAGATCATATTATAGAGATCCCGTCATTTTGAAAATTATATTTAGTAGTCCAGGTGCTTAAAAAACATCTTCCTTAGGGAACATGAGCTGAGAAATGAAATTTAAGATACCTAGTTCATATTTTAGAGATCCCGTCATTTTGAAAATTATATCTAGTAGTCCAGGTGCTTAAAAAACATCTTACTTAGGGAACTTAAGCTGAGAACTGAAATATAAGATACCTAGTTCGTATTTTAGAGATCCCGTCATTTTGAAAAATATATATAGTAGTCCAGGTGCTTAAAAAACATCTTTCTCAGGGAACTTAAGCTGAGAACAGAAAACTAAAATACCTAGTTCATATTTTAGATATCCCGTCAGTTTGAAAATTATGTCTAGTAGTCCAGGTGCTTAAAAAACATCTTACTTAGGGAACTTAAGCTGAGAACTGAAAATCAAGATACCTAGTTCATATTCCAGAGATCCCGTCATTTTGGAAATTATATTTAGTAGTCCAGGTGCTTAATAAACATCTTCCTCAGGGCACTTAAGCTGAGAACTGAAAATTAAGATACCTAGTTCATATTTTAGAGATCCCGTCATTTTGAAAATTATATCTAGTAGTCCAGGTGCTTAAAAAACATCTTTCTCAGGGAACTTAAGCTGAGAACTGAAATATAAGATACCTAGTTCATATTTTAGAGATCCCGTCATTTGGAAAATTATATTTAGTAGTCCAGGTGCTTAAAAAACATCTTTCTCAGGGAACTTAAGCTGAGAACTGAAAATTAAGATACCTAGTTCATATTTTAGGGATCCCGTCGTTTTGAAAATTATATCTAGTAGTCCAGGTGCTAAAAAGACATCTTTCTTCGGGAACTTAAGCTCAGAACTGAAAAGTAAGATACCTAGTTCATATTTTAGAGATCCTGTCATTTTGAAAATTATATCTAGCAGTGCAGGTGCTTAAAAAACATCTTTCTCAGGGAACTTAAGCTGAGAACTGAAATTTAAGATACCTAGTTCATAGTTTAGAGATCCCGTCATTTTGAGAATTATATCTAGTAGTGCAGGTGCTTAAAAAACATCTTCCTCAGGGAACTTAAGCTGAGAACTGAAATATAAGATACCTAGTTCATATTTTAGAGATCCCGTCATTTTGAAAATTATATCTAGTAGTCCAGGTGCTTAAAAAACATCTTTCTCCGGGAACTTAAGCTGAGAACTGAAAATTAAGATACCTAGTTCATATTCCAGAGATCCCGTCATTTTGGAAATTATATTTAGTAGTCCAGGTGCTTAATAAACATCTTCCTCAGGGCACTTAAGCTGAGAACTGAAAATTAAGATACCTAGTTCATATTTTAGAGATCCCGTCATTTTGAAAATTGTATTTACTAGTCCAGGTGCTTAAAAAACATCTTTCTCAGGGAACTTAAACTGAGAACTGATAATTAAGATACCGAGTTCATATTTTAGAGATCCCGTCATTTTGAGAATTATATCTAGTAGTGCAGGTGCTTAAAAACATCTTTCTTCGGGAACTTAAGCTGAGAACTGAAATATAAGATACCTAGTTCATATTTTAGAGATCCCGTCATTTGGAAAATTATATTTAGTAGTCCAGGTGCTTAAAAAACATCTTTCTCAGGGAACTTAAGCTGAGAACTGAAAATTAAGATACCTAGTTCATATTTTAGGGATCCCGTCATTTTGAAAATTATATCTAGTAGTCCAGGTGCTTAAAAAACATCTTTCTTCGGGAACTTAAGGTCAGAACTGAAAATTAAGATACCTAGTTCTTATTTTAGAGATCCCGTCATTTTGAAAATTATATCTAGTAGTCCAGGTGCTTAAAAAACATCTTTTTTCGGGAACTTAAGATGAGAACTGAAAATTAAGATACCTAGTTCTTATTTTAGAGATCCCGTCATTTTGAAAATTATATCTAGTAGTCCAGGTGCTTAAAATACACCTTCCTCAGGGAAGTTGAGGTGAGAACGGAAATTTAAGATAACTAGTTCATATTTTAGAGATCCTGTCATTTTGAAAATTATATCTAGCAGTGCAGGTGCTTAAAAAACATCTTTCTCAGGGAACTTAAGCTGAGAACTGAAATATAAGATACCTAGTTCATATTTTAGATATCCCGTCAGTTTGAAAATTATTTCTAGTAGTCCAGGTGCTTAAAAAACATCTTACTTAGGGAACTTAAGCTGAGAACTGAAAATCAAGATACCTAGTTCATATTCTAGAGATCCCGTCATTTTGGAAATTATATTTAGTAGTCCAGGTGCTTAATAAACATCTTCCTCAGGGCACTTAAGCTGAGAACTGAAATATAAGATACCTAGTTCATATTTTAGAGATCCCGTCATTTTGAAAATTATATTTACTAGTCCAGGTGCTTAAAAAACATCTTTCTCAGGGAACTTAAACTGAGAACTGATAATTAAGATACCTAGTTCATATTTTAGAGATCCCGTCATTTTGAAAATTATATCTAGTAGTCCAGGTGCTTAAAAAACATCTTTCTCAGGGAACTTAAGCTGAGAACTGAAATATAAGATACCTAGTTCATATTTTAGAGATCCCGTCATTTGGAAAATTATATTTAGTAGTCCAGGTGCTTAAAAAACATCTTTCTCAGGGAACTTAAGCTGAGAACTGAAAATTAAGATACCTAGTTCATATTTTAGGGATCCCGTCATTTTGAAAATTATATCTAGTAGTCCAGGTGCTTAAAAAACATCTTTCTTCGGGAACTTAAGCTCAGAACTGAAAATTAAGATACCTAGTTCTTATTTTAGAGATCCCGTCATTTTGAAAATTATATCTAGTAGTCCAGGTGCTTAAAAAACATCTTTCTCAGGGAACTAAAGCCGAGAACTGAAAATTAATATACCTAGTTCATATTTTAGAGATCCCGTCATTTTGAAAACTATATCTAGTAGTCCAGGTGCTTAAAAAACATCTTCCTTAGAGAATTTAAGCTGAGAAACGAAACTTAAGATACCTAGTTCATATTTTAGAGATCCTGTCATTTTGAAAATTATATTTAGTAGTCCAAGTGCTGAAAATACGCCTTCCTCAGGGAAGTTGAGCTGAGAACGGAAATTTAAGATACCTGGTTTATATTTTAGAGATCCCGTCACTTTGAAAATTATATTCAGTAGTCCAGGTGCTTAAAAAACATCTTTCTCAGGGAACTTAAGCTGAGAACTGAAAATTAAGATACCTAGTACATATTTTTGAGATCCCGTCATTTTGAAAATTATATTTAGTAGTCCAGGTGCTTAAAATACACCTTCCTCAGGGAAGTTGAGCTGAGAACGGAAATTTAAGATACCTGGTTTATATTTTAGAGATCCCGTCATTTTGAAAATTATATTTAGTAGTCCAGGTGCTTAAAAAACATCTTTCTCAGGGAACTTAAGCTGAGAACTGAAAATTAAGATACCTAGTTCATATTTTAGAGATCCCGTCATTTTGAAAATTATATTTACTAGTCCAGGTGCTTAAAAAACATCTTTCTCAGGGAACTTAAGCTGAGAACTGAAAATTAAGATACCTAGTTCATATTTTAGAGATCCCGTCATTTTGAAAATTATATTTAGTAGTCCAGGTGCTTAAAATACACCTTCCTCAGGGAAGTTGAGCTGAGAACAGAAATTTAAGATACCTGGTTTATATTTTAGAGATCCCGTCATTTTGAAAATTATATTTAGTAGTCCAGGTGCTTAAAAAACATCTTCCTCAGGGAACTTAAGCTGAGAACTGAAATTAAGGATACCTGGTTAATATTTTAGAGATCCCGTCATTTTGAAAATTATATCAAGTAGTCCAGGTGCTTAAAATACACCTTCCTCAGGGAAGTTGAACTGAGAACGGAAATTTAATATACCTAGTTTATATTTTATAGATCCCGTCACTTTGAAAATTATATTCAGTAGTCCAGGTGCTTAAAAAACATCTTTCTCAGGGAACTTAAGCTGAGAACTGAAAATTAAGATACCTAGTACATATTTTTGAGATCCCGTCATTTAAAAAATTATATTTAGTAGTCCAGGTGCTTAACATACACCTTCCTCAGGGAAGTTGAGCTGAGAACGGAAATTTAAGATACCTGGTTTATATTTTAGAGATCCCGTCATTTTGAAAATTATATTTAGTCGTCCAGGTGCTTAAAAACATCTTTCTCAGGGAACTGAAGCTGAGAACTGAAAATTAAGATACCAAGTTCATATTTTAGAGATCCCGTTTTTTTGAAAATTATATTTACTAGTCCAGGTGCTTAAAAAACATCTTTCTCAGGGAACTTAAGCTGAGAACTGAAAATTAAGATACCTAGTTCATATTTTAGATATCCCGTCATTTTGAAAATTATATTTAGTAGTCCAGGTGCTTAAACTACACCTTCCTCAGGGAAGTTTAGCTGAGACCAGATGTTTAAGATACCTGGTTTATATTTTAGAGATCCCGTCATTTTGAGAATTATATCTAGTAGTGCAGGTGCTTAAAAAACATCTTCCTCAGGGAACTTAAGCTGAGAACTGAAATTAAGGATACCTGGTTTATATTTTAGAGATCCCGTCATTTTGAAAATTATATTTAGTAGTCCAGGTGCTTAAAATACACCTTCCTCAGGGAAGTTGAGCTGAGAACTGAAATTAAGGATACCTGGTTTATATTTTAGAGATCCCGTCATTTTGAAAATTATATTTAGTAGTCCAGGTGCTTAAAATACACCTTCCTCAGGGAAGTTGAGCTGAGAACGGAAATTTAAGATACCTAGTTCATATTTTAGAGATCCCGTCATTTTGAAAATTATATTTAGTACTCCAGGTGCTTAAAAAACATCTTCCTCAGGGAACTTAAGCTGAGAACTGAAAACTAAGATAGCTAGTTTATATTGTAGAGATCCCGCAATTTTGAAAGTTAATTCTATTATTCCAGGTGCTTAAAAAAAATCTGCCTCAGGGAACTTGATCTGAGAACTGAAAATTAAGATACCTAGTTTATATTTTGGAGATCCCGTCATTTTGTAAATTATATCTAGTAGTCCAGGTGCTTAAAATACACCTTCCTCAGGGAAGTTGAGCTGAGAACGGAAATTTAAGATACCTGGTTTATATTTTAGAGATCCCGTCATTTTGAAAATTATATTTAGTAGTCCATGTGCTTAAAAAACATCTTTCTCAGGGAACTTAAGCTGAGAACTGAAAATTAAGATACCTAGTTCATATTTTAGAGATCCCGTCATTTTGAAAATTATATTTACTAGTCCAGGTGCTTAAAAAACATCTTTCTCAGGGAACTTAATCTGAGAACTGAAAATTAAGATACCTAGTTCATATTTTAGAGATCCCGTCATTTTGAAAATTATATCTAGTAGTCCAGGTGCTTAGAAAACATCTTTCTCAGTGAACTTAATCTGAGAACTGAAAATTAAGATACCTAGTTCATATTTTAGAGATCCCGTCATTTTGAAAAATATTTAGTAATCCAGGTGCTTAAAAAACATCTTTCTCAGGGAACTTAAGCTGAGAACTGAAATATAAGATACCTAGTTCATATTTTAGATATCCCGTCATTTTGAAAATTATATCTAGTAGTCCAGGTGCTTAAAAAACATCTTACTTAGGGAACTTGAGCTGAGAACTGAAAATTAAGATACCTAGTTCATATTTTAGAGATCCCGTCATTTTGAAAATAATATTTAGTAGTCCAGGTGATTAAAAAACATCTTTCTCAGGCAACTTAAGCTGAGAACAGAAAATTAAGATACCTTGTTCATATTTTAGAGATCCCGTCATTTTGAAAATTATATCTAGTAGTCCAGGTGCTTAAAAAACATCCTTCTCAGGGAACTTAAACTGAGAACTGATAATTAAGATACCTAGATCATATTATAGAGATCCCGTCATTTTGAAAATTATATTTAGTAGTCCAGGTGCTTAAAAAACATCTTCCTTAGGGAACATGAGCTGAGAAATGAAATTTAAGATACCTAGTTCATATTTTAGAGATCCCGTCATTTTGAAAATTATATCTAGTAGTCCAGGTGCTTAAAAAACATCTTACTTCGGGAACTTAAGCTGAGAACTGAAATATAAGATACCTAGTTCGTATTTTAGAGATCCCGTCATTTTGAAAAATATATATAGTAGTCCAGGTGCTTAAAAAACATCTTTCTCAGGGAACTTAAGCTGAGAACAGAAAACTAAAATACCTAGTTCATATTTTAGATATCCCGTCAGTTTGAAAATTATGTCTAGTAGTCCAGGTGCTTAAAAAACATCTTACTTAGGGAACTTAAGCTGAGAACTGAAAATCAAGATACCTAGTTCATATTCCAGAGATCCCGTCATTTTGGAAATTATATTTAGTAGTCCAGGTGCTTAATAAACATCTTCCTCAGGGCACTTAAGCTGAGAACTGAAAATTAAGATACCTAGTTCATATTTTAGAGATCCCGTCATTTTGAAAATTATATCTAGTAGTCCAGGTGCTTAAAAAACATCTTTCTCAGGGAACTTAAGCTGAGAACTGAAATATAAGATACCTAGTTCATATTTTAGAGATCCCGTCATTTGGAAAATTATATTTAGTAGTCCAGGTGCTTAAAAAACATCTTTCTCAGGGAACTTAAGCTGAGAACTGAAAATTAAGATACCTAGTTCATATTTTAGGGATCCCGTCATTTTGAAAATTATATCTAGTAGTCCAGGTGCTTAAAATACATCTTTCTTCGGGAACTTAAGCTCAGAACTGAAAAGTAAGATACCTAGTTCATAGTTTAGAGATCCTGTCATTTTGAAAATTATATCTAGCAGTGCAGGTGCTTAAAAAACATCTTTCTCAGGGAACTTAAGCTGAGAAATGAAGATCAAGATACCTAGTTCATAGTTTAGAGATCCCGTCATTTTGAGAATTATATCTAGTAGTGCAGGTGCTTAAAAAACATCTTCCTCAGGGAACTTAAGCTGAGAACTGAAATATAAGATACCTAGTTCATATTTTAGAGATCCCGTCATTTTGAAAATTATATCTAGTAGTCCAGGTGCTTAAAAAACATCTTTCTCCGGGAACTTAAGCTGAGAACTGAAAATTAAGATACCTAGTTCATATTCCAGAGATCCCGTCATTTTGGAAATTATATTTAGTAGTCCAGGTGCTTAATAAACATCTTCCTCAGGGCACTTAAGCTGAGAACTGAAAATTAAGATACCTAGTTCATATTTTAGAGATCCCGTCATTTTGAAAATTGTATTTACTAGTCCGGGTGCTTAAAAAACAACTTTCTCAGGGAACTTAAACTGAGAACTGATAATTAAGATACCTAGTTCATATTTTAGAGATCCCGTCATTTTGAGAATTATATCTAGCAGTGCAGGTGCTTAAAAAACATCTTTCTCAGGGAACTTAAGCCGAGAACTGAAATATAAGATACCTAGTTCATATTTTAGAGATCCCGTCATTTTGAAAATTATATTTAGTAGTCCAGGTGCTTAAAAAACATGTTTCTCAGGGTACTTAAGCCGAGAACTGAAAATTAGGATACCTAGTTCATATTTTAGAGATCCCGTCATTTTCAAAATTATATTTAGTAGTCCAGCTGCTTAAAAAACACCTTTCTCAGGGCACTTAAGCTGAGAACTGAAATATAAGATACCTAGTTCATATTTTAGATATCCCGTCAATTTGAAAATTATATCTAGTAGTCCAGGTGCTTAAAAAACATCTTTCTCAGGGAACTTAAGCTGAGAACTGAAATATAAGATACCTAGTTCATATTTTAGAGATCCCGTCATTTTGAAAATTATATCTAGCAGTGCAGGTGCTTAAAAAACATCTTTCTCAGGGAAGTTAAGCTGAGAACTGAAAATTAAGATACCTAGTTCATATTCTAGAGATCCCGTCATATTGGAAATTATATTTAGTAGCCCAGGTGCTTGAAATACACCTTCCTCAGGGAAGTTGAGCTGAGAACGGAAATTTAAGATAACTAGTTCATATTTTAGAGATCCCGTCATTTTGAGAATTATATCTAGCAGTGCAGGTGCTTAAAAAACATCTTTCTCAGGGAACTTAAGATGAGAACTGAAATTTAAGATACCTAGTTCATAGTTTAGAGATCCCGTCATTTTGAATATTATATCTAGTAGTCCAGGTGCTTAACATACACCTTCCTCAGGGAAGTTGAGCTGAGAACAGAAATTTAAGATACCTAGTTCATATTTCAGAGATCCTGTAATTTTGAAAATTATATTTAGTAGTCCAAGTGTCAAAAATACATCTTCCTCATGGAACTTAAGCTGAGAACTAAAAACCGAGATACCTAGTTCATATTTTAGAGATCCCGTCATTTTGGAAATTATATCTAGTAGTCCAGGTGCTTAAAAAACATCTTTCTTCGGAAACTTAAGCTGAGAAATGAAAATCAAGATACCTAGTTCATATTTTAGAGATCCCGTCATTTTGAAAATTATATTTAGTAGTCCAGGTGCTTAAAAAACATGTTTCTCAGGGTACTTAAGCCGAGAACTGAAAATTAGGATACCTAGTTCATATTTTAGAGATCCCGTCATTTTCAAAATTATATTTAGTAGTCCAGCTGCTTAAAAAACACCTTTCTCAGGGCACTTAAGCTGAGAACTGAAATATAAGATACCTAGTTCATATTTTAGATATCCCGTCAATTTGAAAATTATATCTAGTAGTCCAGGTGCTTAAAAAACATCTTTCTCAGGGAACTTAAGCCGAGAACTGAAAATTAATATACCTAGTTCATATTTTAGAGATCCCGTCATTTTGAAAACTATATCTAGTAGTCCAGGTGCTTAAAAAACATCTTCCTTAGAGAACTTAAGCTGAGAAACGAAACTTAAGATACCTAGTTCATATTTTAGAGATCCCGTCATTTTGAAAATTATATCTAGTAGTCCAGGTGCTTAAAAAACATCTTTCTCAGGGAACTTAAACTGAGAACTGATAATTAAGATACCTAGTTCATATTTTAGAGATCCCGTCATTTTGAAAATTATATCTAGCAGTGCAGGTGCTTAAAAAACATCTTCCTCAGGGAACTTAAGCTGAGAACTGAAATATAAGATACCTAGTTCATATTTTAGAGATCCCGTCATTTTGAAAATTATATCTAGTAGTCCAGGTGCTTAAAAAACATCTTTCTCCGGGAACTTAAGCTGAGAACTGAAAATTAAGATACCTAGTTCTTATTTTAGAGATCCCGTCATTTTGAAAATTATATTTAGTAGTCCAGGTGCTTAAAAAACATCTTTCTCAGGGAACTTAAGCTGAGAACTGAAATATAAGATACCTAGTTCATATTTTAGAGATCCCGTCATTTTGAAAATTATATCTAGTAGTCCAGGTGCTTAAAAAACATCTTTCTCAGGGAACTTAAGCTGAGAACAGAAAATTAAGATACCTAGTTCATATTTTAGATATCCCGTCAGTTTGAAAATTATTTCTAGTAGTCCAGGTGCTTAAAAAACATCTTACTTAGGGAACTTAAGCTGAGAACTGAAAATCAAGATACCTAGTTCATATTCTAGAGATCCCGTCATTTTGAAAATTATATCTAGTAGTCCAGGTGCTTAAAAACATCTTCCTCCGGGAATTGAAGCTGAGAACTGAAATATAAGATACCTAGTTCATATTTTAGAGATCCCGTCATTTTGAAAATTATATTTAGTAGTCCAGGTGCTTAACATACACCTTCCTCAGGGAAGTTGAGCTGAGAACGGAAATTTAAGATAACTAGTTCATATTTTAGAGATCCCGTCATTTTGAGAATTATATCTAGCAGTGCAGGTGCTTAAAAAACATCTTTCTCAGGGAACTTAAGATGAGAACTGAAATTTAAGATACCTAGTTCATAGTTTAGAGATCCCGTCATTTTGAGAATTATATCTAGTAGTGCAGGTGCTTAAAAAACATCTTCCTCAGGGAACTTAAGCTGAGAACTGAAATATAAGATACCTAGTTCATATTTTAGAGATCCCGTCATTTTGAAAATTATATCTAGTAGTCCAGGTGCTTAAAAAACATCTTTCTCCGGGAACTTAAGCTGAGAACTGAAAATTAAGATACCTAGTTCTTATTTCAGAGATCCCGTCATTTTGAAAATTATATCTAGTAGTCCAGGTGCTTAAAAACATCTTTCTCAGGGAACTTAAACTGAGAACTGCTAATTAAGATACCTAGTTCATATTTTAGAGATCCCGTCATTTTGAAAATTATATCTAGCAGTGCAGGTGCTTAAAAAACATCTTTCTCAGGGAACTTAAGATGAAAACGGAAATTTAAGATACCTGGTTTATATTTTAGAGATCCTGTCATTTTGAAAATTATATTTAGTAGTCCAAGTGTCAAAAATATATCTTCCTCATGGAACTTAAGCTGAGAACTGAAATTAAGGATACCTGGTTTATATTTTAGAGATCCCGTCATTTTGAAAATTATATCTAGTAGTCCAGGTGCTTAAAAAACATCTTTCTCAGGGAACTTAAGCTGAGAACTGAAATATAAGATACCTAGTTCATATTTTAGAGATCCCGTCATTTTGAATATTATATCTAGTAGTCCAGGTGCTTAAAATACACCTTCCTCAGGGAAGTTGAGCTGAGAACGGAAATTTAAGATACCTAGTTCATATTTTAGAGATCCTGTCATTTTGAAAATTATATTTAGTAGTCCAAGTGTCAAAAAAACATCTTCCTCATGGAACTTAAGCTGAGAACTGAAATTAAGGATACCTGGTTTATATTTTAGAGATCCCGTCATTATGAAAATTATATATAGTAGTCCAGGTGCTTAAAAAACAACTTTCTCAGTGAAGTTGAGCTGAGAAAGCAAATTTAAGATACCTAGTTCATATTTTAGAGATCCCGCATTTTGAATATTATATCTAGTAGTCCAGGTGCTTAAAATACACCTTCCTCAGGGAAGTTGAGCTGAGAACGGAAATCTAAGATACCTAGTTCATATTTTAGAGATCCTGTAATTTTGAAAATTATATTTAGTAGTCCAAGTGTCAAAAATACATCTTCCTCATGGAACTTAAGCTGAGAACTAAAAACCAAGATACCTAGTTCATATTTTAGAGATCCCGTCATTTTGGAAATTATATCTAGTAGTCCAGGTGCTTAAAAAACATCTTTCTTCGGAAACTTAAGCTGAGAAATGAAAATCAAGATACCTAGTTCATATTTTAGAGATCCCGTCATTTTGAAAATTATATTTAGTAGTCCAGGTGCTTAAAATACACCTTCCTCAGGGAAGTTGAGCTGAGAACGGAAATTTAAGATAACTAGTTCATATTTTAGAGATGCCGTCATTTTGAGAATTATATGTAGCAGTGCAGGTGCTTAAAAAACATCTTTCTCAGGGAACTTAAGATGAGAACTGAAATTTAAGATACCTAGTTCATAGTTTAGAGATCCCGTCATTTTGAGAATTATATCTAGTAGTCCAGGTGCTTAAAAAACATCTTTCTCAGGGAACTTAAGCTGAGAACTGAAAATCAAGATACCTAGTTCATATTCTAGAGATCCCGTCATTTTGAAAATTATATCTAGTAGTCCAGGTGCTTAAAAACATCTTCCTCCGGGAATTGAAGCTGAGAACTGAAAATTAAGATACCTAGTTCTTATTTCAGAGATCCCGTCATTTTGAAAATTATATCTAGTAGTCCAGGTGCTTAAAAAACATCTTTCTCAGGGAACTTAAACTGAGAACTGCTAATTAAGATACCTAGTTCATATTTTAGAGATCCCGTCATTTTGAAAATTATATCTAGCAGTGCAGGTGCTTAAAAAACATCTTACTTAGGGAACTTAAGCTGAGAACTGAAAATCAAGATACCTAGTTCATATTCTAGAGATCCAGTCATATTGGAAATTATATTTAGTAGCCCAGGTGCTTGAAAAACATCTTTCTCAGGCAACTTAAGCTGAGAACAGAAAATTAAGATACCTTGTTCATATTTTAGAAATCCCGTCATTTTGAAAATTATATCTAGTAGTCCAGTTGCTTAAAAAACATCTTTCTCCGGGAACTTAAGCTGAGAACTGAAAATCAAGATACCTAGTTCATATTCTAGAGATCCCGTCATTTTGAAAATTATATCTAGTAGTCCAGGTGCTTAAAAACATCTTTCTCCGGGAATTGAAGCTGAGAACTGAAAATTAAGATACCTAGTTCATATTTTAGAGATCCCGTCATTTTGAAAATTATATCTAGTAGTCCAGGTGCTTAAAAAACATCTTTCTCAGGGAACTTAAACTGAGAACTGATAATTAAGATACCTAGTTCATATTTTAGAGATCCCGTCATTTTGAAAATTATATCTATTAGTCCATGTGCTTAAAATACACCTTCCTCAGGGAAGTTGAGCTGAGAACGGAAATTTAAGATAACTAGTTCATATTTTAGAGATCCAGTCGTTTTGAAAATTATATCTAGCATTGCAGGTGCTTAAAAAACATCTTTCTCAGGGAACTTAAGCTGAGAACTGAAAATTAAGATACCTAGTTCATATTTTAGAGATCCCGTCATTTTGAAAATTATATCTAGTAGTCCAGGTGCTTAAAAAACATCTTTCTCCGGGAACTTAAGCTGAGAACTGAAAATTAAGATACCTAGTTCTTATTTTAGAGATCCAGTCATTTTGAAAATTATATCTAGTATTCCAGGTGCTTAAAAAACATCTTTCTCAGGGAACTTAAACTGAGAACTGAAAATTAAGATACCTAGTTCTTATTTCAGAGATCCCGACATTTTGAAAATTATATCTAGTAGTCCAGCTGCATAAAAAACATCTTTCTCAGGGATCTTAAACTGAGAACTGATAATTAAGATACCTAGTTCATATTTTAGAGATCCCGTCATTTTGAAAATTATATCTAGTAGTCCAGGTGCTTAAAATACACCTTCCTCAGGGAAGTTGAGCTGAGAACGGAAATTTAAGATAACTAGTTCATATTTTAGAGATCCCGTCATTTTATAAATTATATCTAGCAGTGCAGGTACTTAAAAAACATCTTTCTCTGGGAACTTAAGATGAGAACTGAAATATAAGATACCTAGTTCATATTTTAGAGCTCCCGTCATTTCGAAAATTATATCTAGTAGTCCAGGTGCTTAAAAAACATCTTTCACATGGAACATAAGCTGAGAACTCAAAATTAAGATAACTAGTTCAAATTTTAGAGATCACCTCATTTTGATAATTATATTTAGAAGTCCAGGTGATTAACAAACACTTCCTCAGGGAACTTAAACTGAGAACTGATAACTAAGATACCTAGATCATATTATAGAGATACTGTCATTTTGATAATTATATTTTGTAGTCCAAGTGTCAAAATTTTATCTTCATCATGGAACTTAAGGTGAGTACTGAATTTAAGGATAGCTGGTTTATATTTTAGTGATCCCGTCATTTTGAAAATTATATCTAGTAGTCCAGGTGCTTAAAAAACATCTTTCTCCGGGAACTTAAGCAAAGAACTGAAAATTAAGATACCTAGTTCTTATTTCAGAGATCCCGTCATTTTGAAAATTATATCTAGTAGTCCAGGTGCTTAAAAAACATCTTTCTCAGGGAACTTAAACTGAGAACTGATAATTAAGATACCTAGTTCATATTTTAGAGATCCCGTCATTGAAAATTATATCTATTAGTCCAGGTGCTTAAAATACACCTTCCTCAGGGACGTTGAGCTGAGAACGGAAATTTAAGATATCTACATCTTATTTTGGAGATCCCGTCATTTTGAAAATTATATCTAGTAGTCCAGGTGCTTAAAAAACATCTTTCTCCAGGAACTTAAGCTGAGAACTGAAAATTAAGATACCTAGTTCTTATTTTAGAGATCCCGTCATTTTGAAAATTATATCTAGTAGTCCAGGTGCTTAAAAAACATCTTTCTCAGGGAACTTAAACTGAGAACTGATAATTAAGATACCTAGTTCATATTTTAGAGATCCCGTCATTTTGAAAATTATATCTATTAGTCCAGGTGCTTAAAATACACCTTCCTCAGGGAAGTTGAGCTGAGAACGGAAATTTAAGATAACTAGTTCATATTTTAGAGATCCACTCGTTTTGAAAATTATATCTAGCAGTGCAGGTGCTTAAGAAACATCTTACTTAGGGAACTTAAGCTGAGAACTGAAAATTAAGATACCTAGTTCATATTTTAGAGATCCCGTCATTTTGAAAATTATATCTAGTAGTCCAGGTGCTTAAAAAACATCTTTCACAGGGAACTTAAGCTGAGAACTGAAAATTAAGATACCTAGTTCATATTTTAGAGATCCCGTCATTTTGAAAATTATATTTAGTAGTCCAGGTGCTTAAAAAACATGTTTCTCAGGGTACTTAAGCCGAGAACTGAAAATTAGGATACCTAGTTCATATTTTAGAGATCCCGTCATTTTCAAAATTATATTTAGTAGTCCAGCTGCTTAAAAAACACCTTTCTCAGGGCACTTAAGCTGAGAACTGAAATATAAGATACCTAGTTCATACTTTAGATATCCCGTCAATTTGAAAATTATATCTAGTAGTCCAGGTGCTTAAAAAACATCTTTCTCAGGGAACTTAAGCCGAGAACTGAAAATTAATATACCTAGTTCATATTTTAGAGATCCCGTCATTTTGAAAACTATATCTAGTAGTCCAGGTGCTTAAAAAACATCTTCCTTAGAGAACTTAAGCTGAGAAACGAAACTTAAGATACCTAGTTCATATTTTAGAGATCCTGTCATTTTGAAAATTATATTTAGTAGTCCAAGTGTCAAAAATACATCTTCCTCATGGAACTTAAGCTGAGAACTAAAAACCACGATACCTAGTTCATATTTTAGAGATCCCGTCATTCTGGAAATTATATCTAGTAGTCCAGGTGCTTAAAAAACATCTTTCTTCGGAAACTTAAGCTGAGAAATGAAAATCAAGATACCTAGTTCATATTTTAGAGATCCCGTCATTTTGAAAATTATATTTAGTAGTCCAGGTGCTTAAAAAACATGTTTCTCAGGGTACTTAAGCCGAGAACTGAAAATTAGGATACCTAGTTCATATTTTAGAGATCCCGTCATTTTCAAAATTATATTTAGTAGTCCAGCTGCTTAAAAAACACCTTTCTCAGGGCACTTAAGCTGAGAACTGAAATATAAGATACCTAGTTCATATTTTAGATATCCCGTCAATTTGAAAATTATATCTAGTAGTCCAGGTGCTTAAAAAACATCTTTCTCAGGGAACTTAAGCCGAGAACTGAAAATTAATATACCTAGTTCATATTTTAGAGATCCCGTCATTTTGAAAACTATATCTAGTAGTCCAGGTGCTTAAAAAACATCTTCCTTAGAGAACTTAAGCTGAGAAACGAAACTTAAGATACCTAGTTCATATTTTAGAGATCCCGTCATTTTGAAAATTATATTTAGTAGTCCAGGTGCTTAACATACACCTTCCTCAGGGAAGTTGAGCTGAGAACGGAAATTTAAGATAACTAGTTCATATTTTAGAGATGCCGTCATTTTGAGAATTATATGTAGCAGTGCAGGTGCTTAAAAAACATCTTTCTCAGGGAACTTAAGATGAGAACTGAAATTTAAGATACCTAGTTCATATTTTAGAGATCCCGTCATTTTGAGAATTATATCTAGTAGTGCAGGTCCTTAAAAAACATCTTCCTCAGGGAACTTAAGCTGAGAACTGAAATATAAGATACCTAGTTCATATTTTAGAGATCCCGTCATTTTGAAAATTATATCTAGTAGTCCAGGTGCTTAAAAAACATCTTTCACAGGGAACTTAAGCTGAGAACTGAAAATTAAGATACCTAGTTCATATTTTAGAGATCCCGTCATTTTGAAAATTGTATTTACTAGTCCAGGTGCTTAAAAAACATCTTTCTCAGGGAACTTAAACTGAGAACTGATAATTAAGATACCTAGTTCATATTTTAGAGATCCCGTCATTTTGAAAATTATATCTATTAGTCCAGGTGCTTAAAATACACCTTCCTCAGGGAAGTTGAGCTGAGAACGGAAATTTAAGATAACTAGTTCATATTTTAGAGATCCCGTCATTTTGAGAATTATATCTAGCAGTGCAGGTGCTTAAAAAACATCTTTCTCAGGGAACTTAAGATGAGAACTGAAATTTAAGATACCTAGTTCATAGTTTAGAGATCCCGTCATTTTGAGAATTATATCTAGTAGTGCAGGTGCTTAAAAAACATCTTTCTCAGGGAACTTAAGCTGAGAACTGAAAATTAAGATACCTAGTTCATATTCTAGAGATCCCGTCATTTTGGAAATTATATTTAGTAGTCCAGGTGCTTAATAAACATCTTCCTCAGGGCACTTAAGCTGAGAACTGAAAATTAAGATACCTAGTTCATATTTTAGAGATCCCGTCATTTTGAAAATTATATCTAGTAGTCCAGGTGCTTAAAAAACATCTTTCTCAGGGAACTTAAGCTGAGAACAGAAAATTAAGATACCTAGTTCATATTTTAGATATCCCGTCAGTTTGAAAATTATTTCTAGTAGTCCAGGTGCTTAAAAAACATCTTACTTAGGGAACTTAAGCTGAGAACTGAAAATCAAGATACCTAGTTCATATTCTAGAGATCCCGTCATTTTGAAAATTATATCTAGTAGTCCAGGTGCTTAAAAACATCTTCCTCCGGGAATTGAAGCTGAGAACTGAAATATAAGATACCTAGTTCATATTTTAGAGATCCCGTCATTTTGAAAATTATATTTAGTAGTCCAGGTGCTTAACATACACCTTCCTCAGGGAAGTTGAGCTGAGAACGGAAATTTAAGATAACTAGTTCATATTTTAGAGATCCCGTCATTTTGAGAATTATATCTAGCAGTGCAGGTGCTTAAAAAACATCTTTCTCAGGGAACTTAAGATGAGAACTGAAATTTAAGATACCTAGTTCATAGTTTAGAGATCCCGTCATTTTGAGAATTATATCTAGTAGTGCAGGTGCTTAAAAAACATCTTCCTCAGGGAACTTAAGCTGAGAACTGAAATATAAGATACCTAGTTCATATTTTAGAGATCCCGTCATTTTGAAAATTATATCTAGTAGTCCAGGTGCTTAAAAAACATCTTTCTCCGGGAACTTAAGCTGAGAACTGAAAATTAAGATACCTAGTTCTTATTTTAGAGATCCCGTCATTTTGAAAATTATATCTAATAGTCCAGGTGCTTAAAAAACATCTTTCTCAGGGAACTTAAACTGAGAACTGCTAATTAAGATACCTAGTTCATATTTTAGAGATCCCGTCATTTTGAAAATTATATCTAGAAGTGCAGGTGCTTAAAAAACATCTTTCTCAGGGAACTTAAGATGAAAACGGAAATTTAAGATACCTGGTTTATATTTTAGAGATCCTGTCATTTTGAAAATTATATTTAGTAGTCCAAGTTTCAAAAATATATCTTCCTCATGGAACTTAAGCTGAGAACTGAAATTAAGGATACCTGGTTTATATTTTAGAGATCCCGTCATTTTGAAAATTATATCTAGTAGTCCAGGTGCTTAAAATACACCTTCCTCAGGGAAGTTGAGCTGAGAACGGAAATTTAAGATACCTAGTTCATATTTTAGAGATCCCGTCATTTTGAATATTATATCTAGTAGTCCAGGTGCTTAACATACACCTTCCTCAGGGAAGTTGAGCTGAGAACAGAAATTTAAGATACCTAGTTCATATTTTAGAGATCCTGTAATTTTGAAAATTATATTTAGTAGTCCAAGTGTCAAAAATACATCTTCCTCATGGAACTTAAGCTGAGAACTAAAAACCAAGATACCTAGTTCATATTTTAGAGATCCCGTCATTTTGGAAATTATATCTAGTAGTCCAGGTGCTTAAAAAACATCTTTCTTCGGAAACTTAAGCTGAGAAATGAAAATCAAGATACCTAGTTCATATTTTAGAGATCCCGTCATTTTGAAAATTATATTTAGTAGTCCAGGTGCTTAACATACACCTTCCTCAGGGAAGTTGAGCTGAGAACGGAAATTCAAGATAACTAGTTCATATTTTAGAGATGCCGTCATTTTGAGAATTATATGTAGCAGTGCAGGTGCTTAAAAAACATCTTTCTCAGGGAACTTAAGATGAGAACTGAAATTTAAGATACCTAGTTCATAGTTTAGAGATCCCGTCATTTTGAGAATTATATCTAGTAGTGCAGGTGCTTAAAAAACATCTTTCTCAGGGAACTTAAGCTGAGAACTGAAAATTAAGATACCTAGTTATTATTTTATATATCCCGTCAGTTTGAAAATTATTTCTAGTGGTCCAGGTGCTTAAAAAACATCTTTCTCAGGGAAGTTAAGCTGAGAACTGAAAATTAAGATACCTAGTTCTTATTTCAGAGATCCCGTCATTTTGAAAATTTATATCTAGTAGTCCAGGTGCTTAAAAAACATCTTTCTCAGGGAACTTCAACTGAGAACTGATAATTAAGATACCTAGTTCGTATTTTAGAGATCGCGTCATTTTGAAAATTATATCTAGCAGTGCAGGTGCTTAAAAAACATCTTCCTCAGGGAACTTAAGCTGAGAACAGAAAATTAAGATACCTAGTTCATATTTTAGAGATCCCGTCATTTTGAAAATTATATTTAGTAGTCCAGGTGCTTAAAAAACAACTTACTCAGGGAACTTAAGCGGAGAACAGAAAATTAAGATACCTAGTGCTTATTTTAGAGATCCCGTCATTTTGAAAATTATATCTAGTAGTCCAGGTGCTTAAAAAACATCTTTCTCCGGGAACTTAAGCTGAGAACTGAAAATTAAGATACCTAGATGTTATTTTAGAGATCCCGTCATTTTGAAAATGATATCTAGTAGTCCAGGTGCTTAAAAAACATCTTTCACAGGGAACTTAAGCTGAGAACTGAAAATTAAGATACCTTGTTCATATTTTAGAGATCCCGTCATTTTGAAAATTATATTTAGTAGTCCAGGTGCTTAACATACACCTTCCTCAGGGAAGTTGAGCTGAGAACGGAAATTTAAGATAACTAGTTCATATTTTAGAGATCCCGTCATTTTGAGAATTATATCTAGCAGTGCAGGTGCTTAAAAAACATCTTTCTCAGGGAACTTAAGATGAGAACTGAAATTTAAGATACCTAGTTCATAGTTTAGAGATCCCGTCATTTTGAGAATTATATCTAGAAGTGCAGGTGCTTAAAAAACATCTTTCTCCGGGAACTTAAGATGAGAACTGAAATTTAAGATACCTAGTTCTTATTTTAGAGATCCCGTCATTTCGAAAATTATATCTAGTAGTCCAGGTGCTTAAAAAACATCTTTCTCCGGGAACTTAAGCTGAGAACTGAAAATTAAGATACCTAGTTCTTATTTCAGAGATCCCGTCATTTTGAAAATTATATCTAGTAGTCCAGGTGCTTAAAAAACATCTTTCTCAGGGAACTTAAACTGAGAACTGATAATTAAGATACCTAGTTCATATTTTAGAGATCCCGTCATTTTGAAAATTATATCTAGCAGTGCAGGTGCTTAAAAAACATCTTACTCAGGGAACTTAAGATGAGAACAGAAATTTAAGATACCTAGTTCATATTTTAGAGATCCCGTCATTTTGAAAATTATATCTAGCAGTGCAGGTGCTTAAAAAACATCTTTCTCAGGGAAGTTAAGCTGAGAACTGAAAATTAAGATACCTAGTTCTTATTTTAGAGATCCCGTCATTTTGAAAATTATATCTAGTAGTCCAGGTGCTTAAAAAACATCTTTCTCAGGGAACTTAAACTGAGAACTGATAATTAAGATACCTAGTTCGTATTTTAGAGATCCCGTCATTTTGAAAATTATATCTACTAGTGGAGTTGCTTAAACAACATGTTTCTCAGGGAACTTAAGCTGAGAACTGAAAATTAATATACCTAGTTCATATTTTAGAGATCCCGTCATTTTGAAAACTATATCTAGTAGTCCAGGTGCTTAAAAAACATCTTCCTTAGAGAACTTAAGCTGAGAAACGAAACTTAAGATACCTAGTTCATATTTTAGAGATCCCGTCATTTTGAAAATTATATTTAGTAGTCCAGGTGCTTAACATACACCTTCCTCAGGGAAGTTGAGCTGAGAACGGAAATTTAAGATAACTAGTTCATATTTTAGAGATCCTGTCATTTTGAAAATTATATCTAGCAGTGCAGGTGCTTAAAAAACATCTTTCTCAGGGAACTTAAGATGAGAACTGAAATTTAAGATACCTAGTTCATAGTTTAGAGATCCCGTCATTTTGAGAATTATATCTAGTAGTGCAGGTGCTTAAAAAACATCTTCCTCAGGGAACTTAAGCTGAGAACAGAAAATTAAGATACCTAGTTCATATTCCAGAGATCCCGTCATTTTGGAAATTATATTTAGTAGTCCAGGTGCTTAATAAACATCTTCCTCTGCGCACTTAAGATTAGAATTGAAATTTTAGATACCTAGTTCTTATTTAAGAGATCCCGCAATTTTTAAAATTATATCTAGTAGTGCAGGTGCTTAAAAAACATCTTCCTCAGGGAACTTAAGCTGAGAACAGAAAATTAAGATACCTAGTTCATATTTTAGATATCCCGTCAGTTTGAAAATTATTTCTAGTAGTCCAGGTGCTTAAAAAACATCTTACTTAGGGAACTTAAGCTGAGAACTGAAAATCAAGATACCTAGTTCATATTCTAGAGATCCCGTCATTTTGAAAATTATATCTAGTAGTCCAGGTGCTTAAAAACATCTTCCTCCGGGAATTGAAGCTGAGAACTGAAATATAAGATACCTAGTTCATATTTTAGAGATCCCGTCATTTTGAAAATTATATTTAGTAGTCCAGGTGCTTAACATACACCTTCCTCAGGGAAGTTGAGCTGAGAACGGAAATTTAAGATAACTAGTTCATATTTTAGAGATCCCGTCATTTTGAGAATTATATCTAGCAGTGCAGGTGCTTAAAAAACATCTTTCTCAGGGAACTTAAGATGAGAACTGAAATTTAAGATACCTAGTTCATAGTTTAGAGATCCCGTCATTGTGAGAATTATATCTAGTAGTGCAGGTGCTTAAAAAACATCTTCCTCAGGGAACTTAAGCTGAGAACTGAAATATAAGATACCTAGTTCATATTTTAGAGATCCCGTCATTTTGAAAATTATATCTAGTAGTCCAGGTGCTTAAAAAACATCTTTCTCCGGGAACTTAAGCTGAGAACTGAAAATTAAGATACCTAGTTCTTATTTTAGAGATCCCGTCATTTTGAAAATTATATCTAATAGTCCAGGTGCTTAAAAAACATCTTTCTCAGGGAACTTAAACTGAGAACTGCTAATTAAGATACCTAGTTCATATTTTAGAGATCCCGTCATTTTGAAAATTATATCTAGAAGTGCAGGTGCTTAAAAAACATCTTTCTCAGGGAACTTAAGATGAAAACGGAAATTTAAGATACCTGGTTTATATTTTAGAGATCCTGTCATTTTGAAAATTATATTTAGTAGTCCAAGTGTCAAAAATATATCTTCCTCATGGAACTTAAGCTGAGAACTGAAATTAAGGATACCTAGTTCATATTTTAGAGATCCCGTCATTTTGAAAATTATATCTATTAGTCCAGGTGCTAAAATACACCTTCCTCAGGGAAGTTGAGCTGAGAACGGAAATTTAAGATACCTAGTTCATATTTTAGAGATCCCGTCATTTTGAATATTATATCTAGTAGTCCAGGTGCTTAACATACACCTTCCTCAGGGAAGTTGAGCTGAGAACAGAAATTTAAGATACCTAGTTCATATTTTAGAGATCCTGTAATTTTGAAAATTATATTTAGTAGTCCAAGTGTCAAAAATACATCTTCCTCATGGAACTTAAGCTGAGAACTAAAAACCAAGATACCTAGTTCATATTTTAGAGATCCCGTCATTTTGGAAATTATATCTAGTAGTCCAGGTGCTTAAAAAACATCTTTCTTCGGAAACTTAAGCTGAGAAATGAAAATCAAGATACCTAGTTCATATTTTAGAGATCCCGTCATTTTGAAAATTATATTTAGTAGTCCAGGTGCTTAAAATACACCTTCCTCAGGGAAGTTGAGCTGAGAACGGAAATTTAAGATAACTAGTTCATATTTTAGAGATGCCGTCATTTTGAGAATTATATGTAGCAGTGCAGGTGCTTAAAAAACATCTTTCTCAGGGAACTTAAGATGAGAACTGAAATTTAAGATACCTAGTTCATAGTTTAGAGATCCCGTCATTTTGAAAATTATATCTAGTAGTCCAGGTGCTTAAAAAACATCTTTCTCAGGGAACTTAAGCTGAGAACTGAAAATTAAGATACCTAGTTCTTATTTTAGAGATCCCGTCATTTTGAAAATTATATCTAATAGTCCAGGTGCTTAAAAAACATCTTTCTCCGGGAACTTAAGCAGAGAACTGAAAATTAAGATACCTAGTTCTTATTTAAGAGATCCCGTCATTTTGAAAATTATATCTAGTAGTCCAGGTGCTTAAAAAACATCTTTCTCAGGGAACTTCAACTGAGAACTGATAATTAAGATACCTAGTTCGTATTTTAGAGATCGCGTCATTTTGAAAATTATATCTAGCAGTGCAGGTGCTTAAAAAACATCTTACTTAGGTAACTTAAGCTGAGAACTGAAAATTAAGATACCTAGTTCATATTTTAGAGATCCCGTCATTTTGAAAATTACATTTAGTAGTGCAGGTGCTTAAAAAACATCTTTCTAGGGAACTTAAGCTGAGAACAGAAAATTAAGATACCTAGTGCTTATTTTAGAGATCCCGTCATTTTGAAAATTATATCTAGTAGTCCAGGTGCTTAAAAAACATCTTTCTCCGGAAACTTAAGCTGAGAACTGAAAATTAAGATACCTAGTTCTTATTTTAGAGATCCCGTCATTTTGAAAATTATATCTAGTAGTCCAGGTGATTAAAAAACATCTTTCACAGGGAACTTAAGCTGAGAACTGAAAATTAAGATACCTAGTTCATATTTTAGAGATCCCGTCATTTTGAAAATTATATTTAGTAGTCCAGGTGCTTAACATACACCTTCCTCAGGGAAGTTGAGCTGAGAACGGAAATTCAAGATAACTAGTTCATATTTTAGAGATGCCGTCATTTTGAGAATTATATGTAGCAGTGCAGGTGCTTAAAAAACATCTTTCTCAGGGAACTTAAGATGAGAACTGAAATTTAAGATACCTAGTTCATAGTTTAGAGATCCCGTCATTTTGAGAATTATATCTAGTAGTGCAGGTGCTTAAAAAACATCTTCCTCCGTGAACTTAATCTGAGAACTGAAAATTAAGATACCTAGATCTTATTTTGGAGATCCCGTCATTTTGAAAATTATATCTAGTAGTCCAGGTGCTTAAAAAACATCTTTCTCCGGGAACTTAAGTTGAGAACTGAAAATTAAGATACCTAGTTCTTCTTTCAGAGATCCCGTCATTTTGAAAATTATATCTAGTAGTCCAGGTGCTTAAAAAACATCTTTCTCAGGGAACTTAAACTGAGAACTGATAATTAAGATACCTAGTTCATATTTTAGAGATCCCGTCATTTTGAAAATTATATCTAGCAGTGCAGGTGCTTACAAAAAATCTTTCTCAGGGCGGTTAAGCTGAGAACTGAAAATTAAGATACCTAGTTCATATTTTAGCGATCCCGTCATTTTGAAAATAACATTTAGTAGTGCAGGTGCTTAAAAAACATCTTTCTCAGGGAAGTTAAGCTGAGAACTGAAAATTAAGATACCTAGTTCTTATTTTAGAGATCCCGTCATTTTGAAAATTATATCTAGTAGTCCAGGTGCTTAAAAAACATCTTTCTCAGGGAACTTAAACTGAGAACTGATAATTAAGATACCTAGTTCGTATTTTAGAGATCCCGTCGTTTTGAAAATTATATCTAGCAGTGCAGGTGCTTAAAAAACAACTTCCTCAGGGAAGTTAAGCTGAGAACTGAAAATTAAGATACCTAGTTCATATTTTAGAGATCCCGTCATTTTGAAAACTATATCTAGTAGTCCAGGTGCTTAAAAAACATCTTCCTTAGAGAACTTAAGCTGAGAAACGAAACTTAAGATACCTAGTTCATATTTTAGAGATCCCGTCATTTTGAAAATTATATTTAGTAGTCCAGGTGCTTAACATACACCTTCCTCAGGGAAGTTGAGCTGAGAACGGAAATTTAAGATAACTAGTTCATATTTTAGAGATGCCGTCATTTTGAGAATTATATGTAGCAGTGCAGGTGCTTAAAAAACATCTTTCTCAGGGAACTTAAGATGAGAACTGAAATTTAAGATACCTAGTTCATAGTTTAGAGATCCCGTCATTTTGAGAATTATATCTAGTAGTGCAGGTCCTTAAAAAACATCTTCCTCAGGGAACTTAAGCTGAGAACTGAAATATAAGATACCTAGTTCATATTTTAGAGATCCCGTCATTTTGAAAATTATATCTAGTAGTCCAGGTGCTTAAAAAACATCTTTCTCCGGGAACTTAAGCTGAGAACTGAAAATTAAGATACCTAGTTCTTATTTTAGAGATCCCGTCATTTTGAAAATTGTATTTACTAGTCCGGGTGCTTAAAAAACAACTTTCTCAGGGAACTTAAACTGAGAACTGAAATTTAAGATACCTAGTTCTTATTTTAGAGATCCCGTCATTTTGAAAATTATATCTAGTAGTCCAGGTGCTTAAAAAACATCTTTCTCAGGGAACTTAAGCTGAGAACAGAAAATTAAGATACCTAGTTCATATTTTAGATATCCCGTCAGTTTGAAAAGTATTTCTAGTAGTCCAGGTGCTTAAAAAACATCTTCCTTAGGGAACTTAAGCTGAGAACTGAAAATCAAGATACCTAGTTCATATTCTAGAGATCCCGTCATATTGGAAATTATATTTAGTAGCCCAGGTGCTTGAAATACACCTTCCTCAGGGAAGTTGAGCTGAGAACGGAAATTTAAGATAACTAGTTCATATTTTAGAGATCCCGTCATTTTGAAAATTATATCTAGTAGTCCAGGTGCTTAAAAAACATCATTCTCCGGGAACTTAAGCTGAGAACTGAAAATTAAGATACCTAGTTCATATTTTAGAGATCCCGTCATATTGGAAATTATATTTAGTAGCCCAGGTGCTTAATAAACATCTTCCTCAGGGCACTTAATCTGAGAACTGAAAATTAAGATACCTAGTTCATATTTTAGAGATCCCGTCATTTTGAAAATTATATCTAGTAGTCCAGGTGCTTAAAAAACATCTTTCTCAGGGAACTTAAGCTGAGAACAGAAAATTAAGATACCTAGTTCATATTTTAGATATCCCGTCAGTTTGAAAATTATTTCTAGTGGTCCAGGTGCTTAAAAAACATCTTACTTAGGGAACTTAAGCTGAGAACTGAAAATCAAGATACCTAGTTCATATTCTAGAGATCCCGTCATTTTGAAAATTATATCTAGTAGTCCAGGTGCTTAAAAAACATCTTTCTCCGGGAACTTAAGCTGAGAACTGAAATATAAGATACCTAGTTCATATTTTAGAGATCCCGTCATTTTGAAAATTATATTTAGTAGTCCAGGTGCTTAACATACACCTTCCTCAGGGAAGTTGAGCTGAGAACGGAAATTTAAGATAACTAGTTCATATTTTAGAGATCCCGTCATTTTGAGAATTATATCTAGCAGTGCAGGTGCTTAAAAAACATCTTTCTCAGGGAACTTAAGATGAGAACTGAAATTTAAGATACCTAGTTCATAGTTTAGAGATCCCGTCATTTTGAGAATTATATCTAGTAGTGCAGGTGCTTAAAAAACATCTTCCTCAGGGAACTTAAGCTGAGAACTGAAATATAAGATACCTAGTTCATATTTTAGAGATCCCGTCATTTTTAAAATTATATCTAGTAGTCCAGGTGCTTAAAAAACATCTTTCTCCGGGAACTTAAGCTGAGAACTGAAAATTAAGATACCTAGTTCTTATTTTAGAGATCCCGTCATTTTGAAAATTATATCTAATAGTCCAGGTGCTTAAAAAACATCTTTCTCAGGGAACTTAAACTGAGAACTGCTAATTAAGATACCTAGTTCATATTTTAGAGATCCCGTCATTTAGAAAATTATATCTAGAAGTGCAGGTGCTTAAAAAACATCTTTCTCAGGGAACTTAAGATGAAAACGGAAATTTAAGATACCTGGTTTATATTTTAGAGATCCTGTCATTTTGAAAATTATATTTAGTAGTCCAAGTGTCAAAAATATATCTTCCTCATGGAACTTAAGCTGAGAACTGAAATTAAGGATACCTGGTTTATATTTTAGAGATCCCGTCATTTTGAAAATTATATTTAGTAGTCCAGGTGCTTAAAATACACCTTCCTCAGGGAAGTTGAGCTGAGAACGGAAATTTAAGATACCTAGTTCATATTTTAGAGATCCCGTCATTTTGAATATTATATCTAGTAGTCCAGGTGCTTAAAATACACCTTCCTCAGGGAAGTTGAGCTGAGAACGGAAATTTAAGATACCTAGTTCATATTTTAGAGTTCCTGTCATTTTGAAAATTATATTTAGTAGTCCAAGTGTCAAAAATACATCTTCCTCATGGAACTTAAGCTGAGAACTAAAAACCAACATACCTAGTTCATATTTTAGAGATCCCGTCATTTTGGAAATTATATCTAGTAGTCCAGGTGCTTAAAAAACATCTTTCTTCGGAAACTTAAGCTGAGAAATGAAAATCAAGATACCTAGTTCATATTTTAGAGATCCCGTCATTTTGAAAATTATATTTAGTAGTCCAGGTGCTTAAAATACACCTTCCTCAGGGAAGTTGAGCTGAGAACGGAAATTTAAGATAACTAGTTCATATTTTAGAGATGCCGTCATTTTGAGAATTATATGTAGCAGTGCAGGTGCTTAAAAAACATCTTTCTCAGGGAACTTAAGATGAGAACTGAAATTTAAGATACCTAGTTCATAGTTTAGAGATCCCGTCATTTTGAGAATTATATCTAGTAGTCCAGGTGCTTAAAAAACATCTTTCTCAGGGAACTTAAGCTGAGAACTGAAAATTAAGATACCTAGTTCTTATTTTAGAGATCCCGTCATTTTGAAAATTATATCTAGTAGTCCAGGTGCTTAAAAACATCTTCCTCCGGGAATTGAAGCTGAGAACTGAAAATTAAGATACCTAGTTCTTATTTCAGAGATCCCGTCATTTTGAAAATTATATCTAGTAGTCCAGGTGCTTAAAAAACATCTTTCTCAGGGAACTTAAACTGAGAACTGAAAATTAAGATACCTAGTTCATATTTTAGAGATCCACTCATTTTGAAAATTATATCTAGCAGTGCACGTGCTTAAGAAACATCTTTCTCAGGGAAGTTAAGCTGAGAACTGAAAATTAAGATACCTAGTTCTTATTTTAGAGATCCCGTCAATTTGAAAATTATTTATAGTAGTCCAGGTGCTTAAAAAACATCTTTCTAGGGAACTTAAGCTGAGAACAGAAAATTAAGATACCTAGTTCATATTTTAGAGATCCCGTCAGTTTGAAAATTATATCTAGTAGTCCAGGTGCTTAAAAAACATCTTTCTCCGGGAACTTAAGCTGAGAACTGAAAATTAAGATACCTAGTTCTTATTTTAGAGATCCCGTCATTTTGAAAATTATATCTAGTAGTCCAGGTGCTTAAAAAACATCTTTCACAGGGAACTTAAGCTGAGAACTGAAAATTAAGATACCTAGTTCATATTTTAGAGATCCCGTCATTTTGAAAATTATATTTAGTAGTCCAGGTGCTTAACATACACCTTCCTCAGGGAAGTTGAGCTGAGAACGGAAATTTAAGATAACTAGTTCATATTTTAGAGATCCCGTCATTTTGAGAATTATATCTAGCAGTGCAGGTGCTTAAAAAACATCTTTCTCAGGGAACTTAAGATGAGAACTGAAATTTAAGATACCTAGTTCATAGTTTAGAGATCCCGTCATTTTGAAAATTATATCTAGTAGTCCAGGTGCTTAAAAAACATCTTTCTCTGGGAACTTAAGATGAGAACTGAAAATTAAGATACCTAGTTCTTATTTTAGAGATCCCGTCATTTCGAAAATTATATCTAGTAGTCCAGGTGCTTAAAAAACATCTTTCTCCGGGAACTTAAGCTGAGAACTGAAAATTAAGATACCTAGTTCTTATTTCAGAGATCCCGTCATTTTGAAAATTATATCTAGTAGTCCAGGTGCTTAAAAAACATCTTTCTCAGGGAACTTAAACTGAGAACTGATAATTAAGATACCTAGTTCATATTTTAGAGATCCCGTCATTTTGAAAATTATATCTAGCAGTCCAGGTGCTTAAAAAACATCTTACTTAGGGAACTTGAGCTGAGAACTGAAAATTAAGATACCTAGTTCATATTTTAGAGATCCCGTCATTTTGAAAATAATATTTAGTAGTCCAGGTGCTTAAAAAACATCTTTCTCAGGGAACTTAAGCTGAGAACAGAAAATTAAGATACCTAGTTCATATTTTAGAGATCCCGTCATTTTGAAAATTATATCTAGTAGTCCAGGTGCTTAAAAAACATCTTTCTCCGGGAACTTAAGCTGAGAACTGAAAATTAAGATACCTAGTTCTTATTTTAGAGATCCCGTCATTTTGAATATTATATCTAGTAGTCCAGGTGCTTAACATACACCTTCCTCAGGGAAGTTGAGCTGAGAACTGAAAATTAAGATACCTAGTTCTTATTTCAGAGATCCCGTCATTTTGAAAATTATATCTAGTAGTCCAGGTGCTTAAAAAACATCTTTCTCAGGGAACTTAAACTGAGAACTGATAATTAAGATACCTAGTTCATATTTTAGAGATCCCGTCATTTTGAAAATTATATCTATTAGTCCAGGTGCTTAAAATACACCTTCCTCAGGGAAGTTGAGCTGAGAACGGAAATTTAAGATAACTAGTTCATATTTTAGAGATCCACTCGTTTTGAAAATTATATCTAGCAGTGCAGGTGCTTAAAAAACATCTTTCTCAGGGAAGTTAAGCTGAGAACTGAAAATTAAGATACCTAGTTCATATTTTAGAGATCCCGTCATTTTGAAAATTATATCTAGTAGTCCAGGTGCTTAAAAAACATCTTTCTTCGGAAACTTAAGCTGAGAACTGAAAATTAAGATACCTAGTTCTTATTTTAGAGATCCCGTCATTTTGAAAATTATATCTAGTAGTCCAGGTGCTTAAAAAACATCTTTCTCAGGGAACTTAAGCTGAGAACTGAAAATTAAGATACCTAGTTCTTATTTCAGAGATCCCGTCATTTTGAAAATTATATCTAGCAGTCCAGGTGCTTCAAAAACATCTTTCTCAGGGAACTTAAGCTGAGAACTGAAAATTAAGATACCTAGTTCATATTTTAGAGATCCCGTCATTTTATAAATTATATCTAGCAGTGCAGGTACTTAAAAAACATCTTTCTCTGGGAACTTAAGATGAGAACTGAAATATAAGATACCTAGTTCATATTTTAGAGCTCCCGTCATTTCGAAAATTATATCTAGTAGTCCAGGTGCTTAAAAAACATCTTTCTCCGGGAACTTAAGCTGAGAACTGAAAATTAAGATACCTAGTTCTTATTTTAGAGATCCCGTCATTTTGAAAATTATATCTAGCAGTCCAGGTGCTTAAAAAACATCTTTCTCAGGGAACTTAAACTGAGAACTGCTAATTAAGATACCTAGTTCATATTTTAGAGATCCCGTCATTTTGAATATTATATCTAGTAGTCCAGGTGCTTAAAATACACCTTCCTCAGGGAAGTTGAGCTGAGAACTGAAATTTAAGATACCTAGTTCTTATTTCAGAGATCCCGTCATTTTGAAAATTATATCTAGTAGTCCAGGTGCTTAAAAAACATCTTTCTCAGGGAACTTAAACTGAGAACTGATAATTAAGATACCTAGTTCATATTTTAGAGATCCCGTCATTTTGAAAATTATATCTAGCAGTGCAGGTGCTTAAAAAAAATCTTTCTCAGGGAGGTTAAGCTGAGAACTGAAAATTAAGATACCTAGTTCATATTATAGAGATCCCGTCATATTTAAAATTAAATATAGTAGTCCAGGTGCTTAAAATACACCTTCCTCAGGGAAGTTGAGCTGAGAACGGAAATTTAAGATAACTAGTTCATATTTTAGAGATCCCGTCATTTTGAGAATTATATGTAGCAGTGCAGGTGCTTAAAAAACATCTTTCTCAGGGAACTTAAGATGAGAACTGAAATTTAAGATACCTAGTTCATAGTTTAGAGATCCCGTCATTTTGAGAATTATATCTAGTAGTGCAGGTCCTTAAAAAACATCTTTCTCATGGAACTTAAGCCGAGAACTGAAAATCAAGATACCTAGTTCATATTCTAGAGATCCCGTCATATTTGAAATTATATTTAGTAGCCCAGGTGCTTGAAATACACCTTCCTCAGGGAAGTTGAGCTGAGAACGGAAATTTAAGATAACTAGTTCATATTTTAGAGATCCACTCGTTTTGAAAATTATATCTAGCAGTGCAGGTGCTTAAGAAACATCTTTCTCAGGGAAGTTAAGCTGAGAACTGAAAATTAAGATACCTAGTTCTTATTTTAGAGATCCCGTCATTTTGAAAATTATATCTAGTAGTTCAGGTGCTTAAAAAACATCTTTCTCCGGGAACTTAAGCTGAGAACTGAAAATTAAGATACCTAGTTCTTATTTTAGAGATCCCGTCATTTTGAAAATTATATCTAATAGTCCAGGTGCTTAAAAAACATCTTTCTCAGGGAACTTAAGCTGAGAACTGAAAATTAAGATACCTAGTTCTTATTTCAGAGATCCCGTCATTTTGAAAATTATATCTATTAGTCCAGGTGCTTAAAATACACCTTCCTCAGGGAAGTTGAGCTGAGAACGGAAATTTAAGATAACTAGTTCATATTTTAGAGATCCCGTCATTTTGAGAATTATATCTAGCAGTGCAGGTGCTTAAAAAACATCTTTCTCAGGGAACTTAAGATGAGAACTGAAATTTAAGATACCTAGTTCATATTTTAGAGATCCCGTCATTTTGAAAACTATATCTAGTAGTCCAGGTGCTTAAAAAACATCTTCCTTAGAGAACTTAAGCTGAGAAACGAAACTTAAGATACCTAGTTCATATTTTAGAGATCCTGTCATTTTGAAAATTATATTTAGTAGTCCAAGTGCTTAAAAAACATCTTTCTCCGGGAACTTAAGCTGAGAACTGAAAATTAAGATACCTAGCTCTTATTTCAGAGATCCCGTCATTTTGAAAATTATATCTAGTAGTCCAGCTGCATAAAAAACATCTTTCTCAGGGAACTTAAACTGAGAACTGATAATTAAGATACCTATCTCATATTATAGAGATCATTTCATTTTGAAAATTATATTTTGTAGTCCAAGTGCCAAAAATACATCTTCCTCATGGAACTTAAGCTGAGAACTGAAATTAAGGATACCTGGTTTATATTTTAGAGATCCCGTCATTTTGAGAATTATATCTAGCAGTGCAGGTGCTTAAAAAACATCTTTCTCAGGGAACTTAAGATGAGAACTGAAAATTAAGATACCTGGTTCATATTTTAGAGATCCCGTCATTTTGAAAACTATATTTAGTAGTCCAGGTGCTTAAAAAACATCTTTCTCAGGGAACTTAAGCTGAGAACAGAAAATTAAGATACCTAGTTCATATTTTAGAGATCCCGTCATTTTGAGAATTATATCTAGCAGTGCAGGTGCTTAAAAAACATCTTTCTCAGGGAACTTAAGTTGAGAACTGAAAATTAAGATACCTAGTTCTTATTTCAGAGATCCCGTCATTTTGAAAATTATATCTAGTAGTCCAGGTGCTTAAAAAACATCTTTCTCAGGGAACTTAAACTGAGAACTGATAATTAAGATACCTAGTTCATATTTTAGAGATCCCGTCATTTTGAAAATTATATCTAGTAGTCCAGGTGCTTAAAATACACCTTCCTCAGGGAAGTTGAGCTGAGAACGGAAATTTAAGATAACTAGTTCATATTTTAGAGATCCCGTCATTTTGAAAATTATATTTAGTAGACCAGGTGCTTAACATACACCTTCCTCAGGGAAGTTGAGCTGAGAACGGAAATTTAAGATAACTAGTTCATATTTTAGAGATCCCGTCATTTTGAGAATTATATCTAGCAGTGCAGGTGCTTAAAAAACATCTTTCTCAGGGAACTTAAGATGAGAACTGAAATTTAAGATACCTAGTTCATAGTTTAGAGATCCCGTCATTTTGAGAATTATATCTAGTAGTGCAGGTGCTTAAAAAACATCTTCCTCAGGGAACTTAAGCTGAGAACTGAAATATAAGATACCTAGTTCATATTTTAGAGATCCCGTCATTTTGAAAATTATATCTAGTAGTCCAGGTGCTTAAAAAACATCTTTCTCCGGGAACTTAAGCTGAGAACTGAAAATTAAGATACCTAGTTCTTATTTTAGAGATCCCGTCATTTTGAAAATTATATCTAATAGTCCAGGTGCTTAAAAAACATCTTTCTCACGGAACTTAAACTGATAACTGCTAATTAAGATACCTAGTTCATATTTTAGATATCCCGTCATTTTGAAAATTATATCTAGCAGTGCAGGTGCTTAAAAAACATCTTTCTCAGGGAACTTAAGATGAAAACGGAAATTTAAGATACCTGGTTTATATTTTAGAGATCCTGTCATTTTGAAAATTATATTTAGTAGTCCAAGTGTCAAAAATATATCTTCCTCATGGAACTTAAGCTGAGAACTGAAATTAAGGATACCTGGTTTATATTTTAGAGATCCCGTCATTTTGAAAATTATATCTAGTAGTCCAGGTGCTTAAAATACACCTTCCTCAGGGAAGTTGAGCTGAGAACGGAAATTTAAGATACCTAGTTCATATTTTAGAGATCCCGTCATTTTGAATATTATATCTAGTAGTCCAGGTGCTTAAAATACAACTTTCTCAGGGAAATGGGGCTGAGAACTGAAATTAAGGATACCTAGTTCTTCTTTCAGAGATCCCGTCATTTTGAAAATTATATCTAGTAGTCCAGGTGCTTAAAAAACATCTTTCTCAGGGAACTTAAGCTGAGAACTGAAAATTAAGATACCTAGTTCATATTTTAGAGATCCCGTCATTTTGAAAATTATATCTAGTAGTCCAGGTGCTTAAAAAACACCTTTCTCAGGGAACTTAAACTGAGAACTGATAATTAAGATACCTAGTTCATATTTTAGAGATCCCGTCATTTTGAAAATTATATATAGCAGTGAAGGTGCTTAAAAAACATCTTACTTAGGGAACTTAAGCTGAGAACTGAAAATCAAGATACCTAGTTCATATTTTAGAGATCCCGTCATATTTGAAATTATATTTAGTAGCCCAGGTGCTTGAAATACACCTTCCTCAGGGAAGTTGAGCTGAGAACGGAAATTTAAGATAACTAGTTCATATTTTAGAGATCCCGTCATTTTGAAAATTATATCTAGCAGTGCAGGTGCTTAAAAAACATCTTTCTCAGGGAACTTAAGATGAAAACGGAAATTTAAGATACCTGGTTTATATTTTAGAGATCCCGTCATTTTGAAAATTATATCTAGTAGTCCAGGTGCTTAAAAAACATCTTTCTCCGGAAACTTAAGCTGAGAACTGAAAATTAAGATACCTAGTTCTTATTTTAGAGATCCCGTCATTTTGAAAATTATATCTAGTAGTACAGGTGCTTAAAAAACATCTTTCTCAGGGAACTTAAACTGAGAACTGATAATTAAGATACCTAGATCATATTATAGAGATCATTTCATTTTGAAAATTATATTTTGTAGTCCAAGTGCCAAAAATACATCTTCCTCATGGAACTTAAGCTGAGAACAGGAAATTAAGGATGCCTGGTTTATATTCTAGAGATCCAGTCATTTTGAAAATTATATCTAGTAGTCCAGGTGCTTAACAAGATCTTTCGCCGGGAACTTAAGCTGAGAACTGAAAATTAAGATACCTAGTTCTTATTTCAGAGATCCCGTCATTTTGAAAATTATATCTAGTAGTCCAGGTGCTTAAAAAACATCTTTCTCAGGGAACTTAAACTGAGAACTGATAATTAAGATACCTAGTTCATATTTTAGAGATCCCGTCATTTTGAAAATTATATCTAGTAGTCCAGGTGCTTAAAAAACATCTTACTTAAGGAACTTAAGCTGAGAACTGAAAATTAAGATACCTAGTTCATATTTTAGAGATCCCGTCATTTTGAAAATTATATCTAGTAGTCCAGGTGCTTAAAAAACATCATTCTCCGGGAACTTAAGCTGAGAACTGAAAATTAAGATACCTAGTTCTTATTTTAGATCCAGTCATTTTGAAAATTATATCTAGTAGTCCAGGTTCTTAAAAAACATCTTTCTCCGGGAAGTTGAGCTGAGAACGGAAATTTAAGATATCTACATCTTATTTTGGAGATCCCGTCATTTTGAAAATTATATTTACTAGTCCAGGTGCTTAAAAAACATCTTTCTTAGTGAACTTAAGCTGAGAACTGAAAATCAAGATACCTAGTTCATATTCTAGAGATCCCGTCATTTTGAAAATTATATCTAGTAGTCCAGGTGCTTAAAAACATCTTCCTCCGGGAATTGAAGCTGAGAACTGAAAATTAATATACCTAGTTCTTATTTCAGAGATCCCGTCATTTTGAAAATTATACCTAGTAGTCCAGGTGCTTAAAAAACATCTTTCTCAGGGATCTTAAACTGAGAACTGATAATTAAGATACCTAGTTCATATTTTAGAGATCCCGTCATTTTGAAAATTATATCTATTAGTCCAGGTGCTTAAAATACACATTCCTCAGGGAAGTTGAGCTGAGAACGGAAATTTAAGATAACTAGTTCATATTTTAGAGATCCAGTCGTTTTGAAAATTATATCTAGCAGTGCAGGTGCTTAAAAAACATCTTTCTCAGGGAACTTAAGATGAGAACTGAAATATAAGATACCTAGTTCATATTTTAGAGCTCCCGTCATTTCGAAAATTATATCTAGTAGTCCAGGTGCTTAAAAAACATTTTTCTCCGGGAACTTAAGCTGAGAACTGAAAATTAAGATACCTAGTTCTTATTTTAGAGATCCCGTCATTTTGAAAATTATATCTAGTAGTCCAGGTGCTTAAAAAACATCTTTCTCAGGGAACTTAAGATGAGAACTGAAAATTAAGATACCTAGTTCTTATTTTAGAGATCCCGTCATTTTGAAAATTATATCTAGTAGTCCAGGTGCTTAAAAAACATCTTTCTCAGGGAACTTAAACTGAGAACTGATAATTAAGATACCTAGATCATATTATAGAGATCCCGTCATTTTGAAAATTATATTTAGTAGTCCAAGTGTCAAAAATATTTCTTGCTCGTGTATCTTTTTCTGAGCAGTGATATTAAGGATACCTGGTTCTTATTTTAGAGATCCCGTCATTTTGAATATTATATCTAGTAGTCCAGGTGCTTAAAAAACATCTTACTTAGGGAACTTGAGCTGAGAACTGAAAATTAAGATACCTAGTTCATATTTTAGAGATCCCGTCATTTTGAAAATTATATTTAGTAGCTCAGGTGCTTAAAAAACATCTTTCTCAGGGAACTTAAGGTGAGAACAGAAAATTAAGATACCTAGTTCATATTTTAGAGATCCCGTCATTTTGGAAATTATATCTAGCAGTGCAGGTGCTTAAAAAACATCTTTCTCAGGGAACTTAAGATGAGAACTGAAAATTAAGATACCTAGTTCTTATTTTAGAGATCCCGTCATTTTGAAAATTATATCTAGTAGTCCAGGTGCTTAAAAAACATCTTTCTCAGGGAACTTAAACTGAGAACTGATAATTAAGATACCTAGATCATATTATAGAGATCCCGTCATTTTGAAAATTATATTTAGTAGTCCAGGTGCTTAAAAACATCTTCCTTAGGGAACATGAGCTGAGAAATGAAATTTAAGGTACCTAGTTCATATTTTAGAGATCCCGTCATTTTGAAAATTATATCTAGTAGTCCAGGTGCTTAAAAAACATCTTTCTCAGGGAACTTAAGCCGAGAACTGAAAATTAATATACCTAGTTCATATTTTAGAGATCCCGTCATTTTGAAAACTATATCTAGTAGTCCAGGTGCTTAAAAAACATCTTCCTTAGAGAACTTAAGCTGAGAAACGAAACTTAAGATACCTAGTTCATATTTTAGAGATCCTGTCATTTTGAAAATTATATTTAGTAGTCCAGGTGCTTAACATACACCTTCCTCAGGGAAGTTGAGCTGAGAACGGAAATTCAAGATAACTAGTTCATATTTTAGAGATGCCGTCATTTTGAGAATTATATGTAGCAGTGCAGGTGCTTAAAAAACATCTTTCTCAGGGAACTTAAGATGAGAACTGAAATTTAAGATACCTAGTTCATAGTTTAGAGATCCCGTCATTTTGAGAATTATATCTAGTAGTGCAGGTGCTTAAAAAACATCTTCCTCAGGGAACTTAAGCTGAGAACGGAAATTTAAGATACCTAGTTCATATTTTAGAGATCCCGTCATTTTGAAAATTATATCTAGCATTGCAGGTGCTTAAAAAACATCTTTCTCAGGGAACTTAAGATGAAAACGGAAATTTAAGATACCTGGTTTATATTTTAGAGATCCTGTCATTTTGAAAATTATATTTAGTAGTCCAAGTGTCAAAAATATATCTTCCTCATGGAACTGAAGCTGAGAACTGAAATTAAGGATACCTGGTTTATATTTTAGAGATCCCGTCATTTTGAAAATTATATCTAGTAGTCCAGGTGCTTAAAATACACCTTCCTCAGGGAAGTTGAGCTGAGAACGGAAATTTAAGATACCTAGTTCATATTTTAGAGATCCCGTCATTTTGAATATTATATCTAGTAGTCCAGGTGCTTAAAATACACCTTCCTCAGGGAAGTTGAGCTGAGAACGGAAATTTAAGATACCTAGTTCATATTTTAGAGATCCTGTCATTTTGAAAATTATATTTAGTAGTCCAAGTGTCAAAAATACATCTTCCTCATGGAACTTAAGCTGAGAACTTAAAACGAACATACCTTGTTTATATTTTAGAGATCCCGTCATTTTGGAAATTATATCTAGTAGTCCAGGTGCTTAAAAAACATCTTTCTTCGGAAACTTAAGCTGAGAAATGAAAATCAAGATACCTAGTTCATATTTTAGAGATCCCGTCATTTTGAAAATTATATGTAGTAGTCCAGGTGCTTAAAAAACATGTTTCTCAGGGGCCTTAAGCCGCGAACTGAAAATTAGGATACCTAGTTCATATTTTAGAGATCCCGTCATTTTCAAAATTATATTTAGTAGTCCAGCTGCTTAAAAAACACCTTTCTCAGGGCACTTAAGCTGAGAACTGAAATATAAGATACCTAGTTCATATTTTAGATATCCCGTCAATTTGAAAATTATATCTAGTAGTCCAGGTGCTTAAAAAACATCTTTCTCAGGGAACTTAAGCCGAGAACTGAAAATTAATATACCTAGTTCATATTTTAGAGATCCCGTCATTTTGAAAACTATATCTAGTAGTCCAGGTGCTTAAAAAACATCTTCCTTAGAGAACTTAAGCTGAGAAACGAAACTTAAGATACCTAGTTCATATTCTAGAGATCCCGTCATTTTGGAAATTATATTTAGTAGCTCAGGTGCTTAAAAAACATCTTTCTCCGGGAACTTAAGCTGAGAACTGAAATATAAGATACCTAGTTCATATTTTAGATATCCCGTCATTTTGCAAATTATATCTAGTAGTCCAGGTGCTTAAAAAACATCTTTCTCCGGGAACTTAAGCTGAGAACTGAAAATTAAGATACCTAGTTCATAATTTAGATATCCCGTCATTTTGAAAATTGTATTTACTAGTCCAGGTGCTTAAAAAACATCTTTCTCAGAGAACTTAAACTGAGAACTGAAAATTAAGATACCTAGTTCATATTCTAGAGATCCCGTCATTTTGAAAATTATATCTAGTAGTCCAGGTGCTTAAAAAACATCTTTCTCAGGGAACTTAAGCTGAGAACAGAAAATTAAGATACCTAGTTCATATTTTAGATATCCCGTCAGTTTGAAAATTATTTCTAGTAGTCCAGGTGCTTAAAAAACATCTTACTTAGTGAACTTAAGCTGAGAAACGAAACTTAAGATACCTAGTTCATATTTTAGAGATCCCGTCATTTTGAAAATTATATTTAGTAGTCCAGGTGCTTAACATACACCTTCCTCAGGGAAGTTGAGCTGAGAACGGAAATTCAAGATAACTAGTTCATATTTTAGAGATGCCGTCATTTTGAGAATTATATGTAGCAGTGCAGGTGCTTAAAAAACATCTTTCTCAGGGAACTTAAGATGAGAACTGAAATTTAAGATACCTAGTTCATAGTTTAGAGATCCCGTCATTTTGAGAATTATATCTAGAAGTGCAGGTGCTTAAAAAACATCTTTCTCAGGGAACTTAAGCTGAGAACTGAAATATAAGATACCTAGTTCATATTTTAGAGATCCCGTCATTTTGAAAATTATATCTAGTAGTCCAGGTGCTTAAAAAACATCTTTCACAGGGAACTTAAGCTGAGAACTGAAAATTAAGATACCTAGTTCATATTTTAGAGATCCCGTCATTTTGAAAATTATATTTAGTAGTCCAGGTGCTTAACATACACCTTCCTCAGGGAAGTTGAGCTGAGAACGGAAATTTAAGATAACTAGTTCATATTTTAGAGATGCCGTCATTTTGAGAATTATATGTAGCAGTGCAGGTGCTTAAAAAACATCTTTCTCAGGGAACTTAAGATGAGAACTGAAATTTAAGATACCTAGTTCATAGTTTAGAGATCCCGTCATTTTGAGAATTATATCTAGTAGTGCAGGTGCTTAAAAAACATCTTCCTCAGGGAACTTAAGCTGAGAACAGAAAATTAAGATACCTAGTTCATATTTTAGATATCCCGTCATTTTCAAAATTATATTTAGTAGTCCAGCTGCTTAAAAAACACCTTTCTCAGGGCACTTAAGCTGAGAACTGAAAATTAAGATACCTAGTTCATATTTTAGAGATCCCGTCATTTTGAAAATTATATATAGTAGTCCAGGTGCTTAAAAAACATCTTTCTCAGGGAACTTAAGCTGAGAACTGAAATATAAGATACCTAGTTCATATTTTAGAGATCCCGTCATTTTGAAAATTATATCTAGCAGTGCAGGTGCTTAAAAAACATCTTTCTCAGGGAACTTAAGATGAGAACTGAAATTTAAGATACCTATTTCATAGTTTAGAGATCCCGTCATTTTGAGAATTATATCTAGTAGTGCAGGTGCTTAAAAAACATCTTTCTCCGGGAACTTAAGCTGAGAACTGAAAATTAAGATACCTAGTTCTTATTTTAGAGATCCCGTCATTTTCAAAATTATATGTAGTAGTCCAGCTGCTTAAAAAACACCTTTCTCAGGGTACTTAAGCCGAGAACTGAAAATTAGGATACCTAGTTCATATTTTAGAGATCCCGTCATTTTGAAAATTATATTTAGTAGTCCAGGTGCTTAAAAAACATCTTTCTCAGGGAACTTAAGCTGAGAACTGAAATATAAGATACCTAGTTCATATTTTAGAGATCCCGTCATTTTGAGAATTATATCTAGTAGTGCAGGTCCTTAAAAAACATCTTTCTCAGGGAACTTAAGCTGAGAACTGAAATATAAGATACCTAGTTCATATTTTAGAGATCCCGTCATTTTGAAAATTATATCTAGTAGTCCAGGTGCTTAAAAAACATCTTTCACAGGGAACTTAAGCTGAGAACTGAAAATTAAGATACCTAGTTCATATTTTAGAGATCCCGTCATATTTGAAATTATATTTAGTAGCCCAGGTGCTTGAAATACACCTTCCTCAGGGAAGTTGAGCTGAGAACGGAAATTTAAGATAACTAGTTCATATTTTAGATATCCCGTCAGTTTGAAAATTATTTCTAGTGGTCCAGGTGCTTAAAAAACATCTTACTTAGGGAACTTAAGCTGAGAACTGAAAATTAGGATACCTAGTTCATAGTTTAGAGATCCCGTCATTTTGAGAATTATATCTAGTAGTGCAGTTTCTTAAAAAACATCTTCCTCAGGGAACTTAAGCTGAGAACTGAAATATAAGATACCTAGTTCATATTTTAGAGATCCCGTCATTTTGAAAATTATATCTAGTAGTCCAGGTGCTTAAAAAACATCTTTCTCCGGGAACTTAAGCTGAGAACTGAAAATTAAGATACCTAGTTCTTATTTTAGAGATCCCGTCATTTCGAAAATTGTATTTACTAGTCCAGGTGCTTAAAAAACATCTTTCTCAGAGAACTTAAACTGAGAACTGATAATTAAGATACCTAGTTCATAGTTTAGAGATCCCGTCATTTTGGGAATTATATCTAGTAGTGCAGGTGCTTAAAAAACATCTTCCTCAGGGAACTTAAGCTGAGAACAGAAAATTAAGATACCTAGTTCATATTTTAGATATCCCGTCAGTTTGAAAATTATTTCTAGTAGTCCAGGTGCTTAAAAAACATCTTCCTTAGAGAACTTAAGCTGAGAAACGAAACTTAAGATACCTAGTTCATATTTTAGAGATCCCGTCATTTTGAAAATTATATTTAGTAGTCCAGGTGCTTAACATACACCTTCCTCAGGGAAGTTGAGCTGAGAACGGAAATTCAAGATAACTAGTTCATATTTTAGAGATGCCGTCATTTTGAGAATTATATGTAGCAGTGCAGGTGCTTAAAAAACATCTTTCTCAGGGAACTTAAGATGAGAACTGAAATTTAAGATACCTAGTTCATAGTTTAGAGATCCCGTCATTTTGAGAATTATATCTGGAAGTGCAGGTGCTTAAAAAACATCTTTCTTCGGAAACTTAAGCTGAGAAATGAAAATCAAGATACCTAGTTCATATTTTAGAGATCCCGTCATTTTGAAAATTATTTCTAGTAGTCCAGGTGCTTAAAAAACATCTTTCTTAGAGAACTTAAGCTGAGAAACGAAACTTAAGATACCTAGTTCATATTTTAGAGATCCCGTCATTTTGAAAATTATATTTAGTAGTCCAGGTGCTTAACATACACCTTCCTCAGGGAAGTTGAGCTGAGAACGGAAATTTAAGATACCTAGTTCATATTTTAGAGATCCCGTCATTTTGAAAATTATATCTAGTAGTCCAGGTGCTTAAAAAACATCTTTCTCAGGGAACTTAAGCTGAGAACAGAAAATTAAGATACCTATTTCATATTTTAGAGTTCCAGTCATTTTCAAAAATATATCTAGTAGTCCAGGTGCTTAAAAAACATCTTCCTTAGAGAACTTAAGCTGAGAAACGAAACTTAAGATACCTAGTTCATATTTTAGAGATCCCGTCATTTTGGAAATTATATTTAGTAGTCCAGGTCATTAACATACACCTTCCTCAGGGACGTTGAGCTGAGAACGGAAATTTAAGATAACTAGTTCATATTTTAGAGATGCCGTCATTTTGAGAATTATATGTAGCAGTGCAGGTGCTTAAAAAACATCTTTCTGAGGGAACTTAAGATGAGAACTGAAATTTAAGATACCTAGTTCATAGTTTAGAGATCCCGTCATTTTGAGAATTATATCTAGTGGTGCAGGTGCTTAAAAAACATCATTCTCCGGGAACTTAAGCTGAGAACTGAAAATTAAGATACCTAGTTCTTATTTTAGATATCCCGTCAGTTTGAAAATTATTTCTAGTGGTCCAGGTGCTTAAAAAACATCTTCCTTAGAGAACTTAAGCTGAGAAACGAAACTTAAGATACCTAGTTCATATTTTAGAGATCCCGTCATTTTGAAAATTATATTTAGTAGTCCAGGTGCTTAACATACACCTTCCTCAGGGAAGTTGAGCTGAGAACGGAAATTTAAGATACCTAGTTCATATTTTAGATATCCCGTCAATTTGAAAATTATATCTAGTAGTCCAGGTGCTTAAAAAACATCTTTCTCAGGGAACTTAAGCCGAGAACTGAAAATTAATATACCTAGTTCATATTTTAGAGATCCCGTCATTTTGAAAACTATATCTAGTAGTCCAGGTGCTTAAAAAACATCTTCCTTAGAGAACTTAAGCTGAGAAACGAAACTTAAGATACCTAGTTCATATTTTAGAGATCCCGTCATTTTGAAAATTATATTTAGTAGTCCAGGTGCTTAACATACACCTTCCTCAGGGACGTTGAGCTGAGAACGGAAATTCAAGATAACTAGTTCATATTTTAGAGATGCCGTCATTTTGAGAATTATATGTAGCAGTGCAGGTGCTTAAAAAACATCTTTCTCAGGGAACTTAAGATGAGAACTGAAATTTAAGATACCTAGTTCATAGTTTAGAGATCCCGTCATTTTGAGAATTATATCTAGTAGTGCAGGTCCTTAAAAAACATCTTCCTCAGGGAACTTAAGCTGAGAACTGAAATATAAGATACCTAGTTCATATTTTAGAGATCCCGTCATTTTGAAAATTATATCTAGTAGTCCAGGTGCTTAAAAAACATCTTTCTGCGGGAACTTAAGCTGAGAACTGAAAATTAAGATACCTAGTTCACATTTTAGAGATCCCGTCATTTTGAAAATTGTATTTACTAGTCCAGGTGCTTAAAAAACATCTTTCTCAGAGAACTCAAACTGAGAACTGATAATTAAGATACCTAGTTCATATTTTAGAGATCCCGTCATTTTGAAAATTATATTTGGTAGTCCAGGTGCTTAACATACACCTTCCTCAGGGAAGTTGAGCTGAGAACGGAAATTTAAGATAACTAGTTCATATTTTAGAGATGCCGTCATTTTGAGAATTATATGTAGCAGTGCAGGTGCTTAAAAAACATCTTTCTCAGGGAACTTAAGATGAGAACTGAAATTTAAGATACCTAGTTCATAGTTTAGAGATCCCGTCATTTTGAGAATTATATCTAGTAGTCCAGGTGCTTAAAAAACATCATTCTCCGGGAACTTAAGCTGAGAACTGAAAATTAAGATACCTAGTTCTTATTTTAGATATCCCGTCAGTTTGAAAATTATTTCTAGTGGTCCAGGTGCTTAAAAAACATCTTCCTTAGAGAACTTAAGCTGAGAAACGAAACTTAAGATACCTAGTTCATATTTTAGAGATCCCGTCATTTTGAAAATTATATCTAGTAGTCCAGGTGCTTAAAAAACATCTTTCTCCGGGAACTTAAGCTGAGAACTGAAAATTAAGATACCTAGTTCACATTTTAGAGATCCCGTCATTTTGAAAATTGTATTTACTAGTCCAGGTGCTTAAAAAACATCTTTCACAGGGAACTTAAGCTGAGAACTGAAAATTAAGATACCTAGTTCATATTTTAGAGATCCCGTCATTTTGAAAATTATATTTAGTAGTCCAGGTGCTTAACATACACCTTCCTCAGGGAAGTTGAGCTGAGAACGGAAATTCAAGATAACTAGTTCATATTTTAGAGATGCCGTCATTTTGAGAATTATATGTAGCAGTGCAGGTGCTTAAAAAACATCTTTCTCAGGGAACTTAAGATGAGAACTGAAATTTAAGATACCTAGTTCATAGTTTAGAGATCCCGTCATTTTGAGAATTATATCTAGTAGTGCAGGTGCTTAAAAAACATCTTCCTCAGGGAACTTAAGCTGAGAACTGAAATATAAGATACCTAGTTCATATTTTAGAGATCCCGTCATTTTGAAAATTATATCTAGTAGTCCAGGTGCTTAAAAAACATCTTTCTCCGGGAACTTAAGCTGAGAACTGAAAATTAAGATACCTAGTTCATATTTTAGAGATCCCGTCATTTTGAAAATTATATTTAGTAGTCCAGGTGCTTAAAATACACCTTCCTCAGGGACGTTGAGCTGAGAACGGAAATTTAAGATAACTAGTTCATATTTTAGAGATGCCGTCATTTTGAGAATTATATGTAGCAGTGCAGGTGCTTAAAAAACATCCTTCTCAGGGAACTTAAGATGAGAACTGAAATTTAAGATACCTAGTTCATAGTTTAGAGATCCCGTCATTTTGAAAATTATATCTAGTAGTCCAGGTGCTTAAAAAACATCATTCTCCGGGAACTTAAGCTGAGAACTGAAAATTAAGATACCTAGTTCTTATTTTAGATATCCCGTCAGTTTGAAAATTATTTCTAGTGGTCCAGGTGCTTAAAAAACATCTTCCTTAGAGAACTTAAGCTGAGAAACGAAACTTAAGATACCTAGTTCATATTTTAGAGATCCCGTCATTTTGAAAATTATATTTAGTAGTCCAGGTGCTTAACATACACCTTCCTCAGGGAAGTTGAGCTGAGAACGGAAATTTAAGATACCTAGTTCATATTTTAGATATCCCGTCAATTTGAAAATTATATCTAGTAGTCCAGGTGCTTAAAAAACATCTTTCTCAGGGAACTTAAGCCGAGAACTGAAATATAAGATACCTAGTTCATATTTTAGAGATCCCGTCATTTTGAAAATTATATCTAGTAGTCCAGGTGCTTAAAAAACATCTTCCTTAGAGAACTTAAGCTGAGAAACGAAACTTAAGATACCTAGTTCATATTTTAGAGATCCCGTCATTTTGAAAATTATATTTAGTAGTCCAGGTGCTTAACATACACCTTCCTCAGGGACGTTGAGCTGAGAACGGAAATTCAAGATAACTAGTTCATATTTTAGAGATGCCGTCATTTTGAGAATTATATGTAGCAGTGCAGGTGCTTAAAAAACATCTTTCTCAGGGAACTTAAGATGAGAACTGAAATTTAAGATACCTAGTTCATAGTTTAGAGATCCCGTCATTTTGAGAATTATATCTAGTAGTGCAGGTCCTTAAAAAACATCTTCCTCAGGGAACTTAAGCTGAGAACTGAAATATAAGATACCTAGTTCATATTTTAGAGATCCCGTCATTTTGAAAATTATATCTAGTAGTCCAGGTGCTTAAAAAACATCTTTCTCCGGGAACTTAAGCTGAGAACTGAAAATTAAGATACCTAGTTCTTATTTTAGAGATCCCGTCATTTTGAAAATTGTATTTACTAGTCCAGGTGCTTAAAAAACATCTTTCTCAGAGAACTCAAACTGAGAACTGATAATTAAGATACCTAGTTCATATTTTAGAGATCCCGTCATTTTGAAAATTATATTTAGTAGTCCAGGTGCTTAACATACACCTTCCTCAGGGAAGTTGAGCTGAGAACGGAAATTCAAGATAACTAGTTCATATTTTAGAGATGCCGTCATTTTGAGAATTATATGTAGCAGTGCAGGTGCTTAAAAAACATCTTTCTCAGGGAACTTAAGATGAGAACTGAAATTTAAGATACCTAGTTCATAGTTTAGAGATCCCGTCATTTTGAGAATTATATCTAGTAGTGCAGGTCCTTAAAAAAAATATTTCTCCGGGAACTTAAGCTGAGAACTGAAAATTAAGATACCTAGTTCTTATTTTAGATATCCCGTCAGTTTGAAAATTATTTCTAGTGGTCCAGGTGCTTAAAAAACATCTTCCTTAGAGAACTTAAGCTGAGAAACGAAACTTAAGATACCTAGTTCATATTTTAGAGATCCCGTCATTTTGAAAATTATATCTAGTAGTCCAGGTGCTTAAAAAACATCTTTCTCCGGGAACTTAAGCTGAGAACTGAAAATTAAGATACCTAGTTCTTATTTTAGAGATCCCGTCATTTTGAAAATTGTATTTACTAGTCCAGGTGCTTAAAAAACATCTTTCTCAGGGAACTTAAACTGAGAACTGAAAATTAAGATACCTAGTTCATATTTTAGAGATCCCGTCATTTTGAAAATTATATTTAGTAGTCCAGGTGCTTAACATACACCTTCCTCAGGGAAGTTGAGCTGAGAACGGAAATTCAAGATAACTAGTTCATATTTTAGAGATGCCGTCATTTTGAGAATTATATGTAGCAGTGCAGGTGCATAAAAAACATCTTTCTCAGGGAACTTAAGATGAGAACTGAAATTTAAGATACCTAGTTCATAGTTTAGAGATCCCGTCATTTTGAGAATTATATCTAGTAGTGCAGGTGCTTAAAAAACATCTTCCTCAGGGAACTTAAGCTGAGAACTGAAATATAAGATACCTAGTTCATATTTTAGAGATCCCGTCATTTTGAAAATTATATCTAGTAGTCCAGGTGCTTAAAAAACATCTTTCACAGGGAACTTAAGCTGAGAACTGAAAATTAAGATACCTTGTTCATATTTTAGAGATCCCGTCATTTTGAAAATTGTATTTACTAGTCCAGGTGCTTGAAAAACATCTTTCTCAGGGAACTTAAACTGAGAACTGCTAATTAAGATACCTAGTTCATATTTTAGAGATCCCGTCATTTTGAAAATTATATTTAGTAGTCCAGGTGCTTAACATACACCTTCCTCAGGGAAGTTGAGCTGAGAACGGAAATTTAAGATAACTAGTTCATATTTTAGAGATGCCGTCATTTTGAGAATTATATCTAGCAGTGCAGGTGCTTAAAAAACATCTTTCTCAGGGAACTTAAGATGAGAACTGAAATTTAAGATACCTAGTTCATAGTTTAGAGATCCCGTCATTTTGAGAATTATATCTAGAAGTGCAGGTGCTTAAAAAACATCTTCCTCTGGGAACTTAAGCTGAGAACTGAAATATAAGATACCTAGTTCATAGTTTAGAGATCCCGTCATTTTGAGAATTATATCTAGTAGTGCAGGTCCTTAAAAAACATCTTTCTCCGGGAACTTAAGCTGAGAACTGAAATATAAGATACCTAGTTCATATTTTAGAGATCCCGTCATTTTGAAAATTATATCTAGTTGTCCAGGTGCTTAAAAAACATCTTTCTCCGGGAACTTAAGCTGAGAACTGAAAAATAAGATACCTAGTTCACATTTTAGAGATCCCGTCATTTTGAAAATTATATTAATAGCCCAGGTGCTTGAAATACACCTTCCTCAGGGAAGTTGAGCTGAGAACGGAAATTTAAGATAACTAGTTCATATTTTAGATATCCCGTCAGTTTGAAAATTATTTCTAGTGGTCCAGGTGCTTAAAAAACATCTTACTTAGGGAACTTAAGCTGAGAACTGAAAATAAAGATACCTAGTTCATAGTTTAGAGATCCCGTCATTTTGAGAATTATATCTAGTAGTGCAGGTCCTTAAAAAACATCTTCCTCAGGGAACTTAAGCTGAGAACTGAAATTTAAGATACCTAGTTCATATTTTAGAGATCCCGTCATTTTGAAAATTATATCTAGTTGTCCAGGTGCTTAAAAAACATCTTTCTCCGGGAACTTAAGCTGAGAACTGAAAATTAAGATACCTAGTTCACATTTTAGAGATCCCGTCATTTTGAAAATTGTATTTACTAGTCCAGGTGCTTAAAAAACATCTTTCTCAGAGAACTTAAACTGACAACTGATAATTAAGATATCTAGTTCATAGTTTAGAGATCCCGTCATTTTGGGAATTATATCTAGTAGTGCAGGTGCTTAAAAAACATCTTCCTCAGGGAACTTAAGCTGAGAACAGACAATTAAGATACCTAGTTCATATTTTAGATATCCCGTCAGTTTGAAAATTATTTCTAGTAGTCCAGGTGCTTAAAAAACATCTTCCTTAGAGAACTTAAGCTGAGAAACGAAACTTAAGATACCTAGTTCATATTTTAGAGATCCTGTCATTTTGAAAATTATATTTAGTAGTCCAGGTGCTTAACATACACCTTCGTCAGGGAAGTTGAGCTGAGAACGGAAATTCAAGATAACTAGTTCATATTTTAGAGATGCCGTCATTTTGAGAATTATATGTAGCAGTGCAGGTGCTTAAAAAACATCTTTCTCAGGGAACTTAAGATGAGAACTGAAATTTAAGATACCTAGTTCATATTTTAGAGATCCCGTCATTTTGAAGATTATATCTAGTTGTGCAGGTCCTTAAAAAACATCTTTCTCCGGGAACTTAAGCTGAGAACTGAAAATTAAGATACCTAGTTCATATTCCAGATATCCCGTCATTTTGGAAATTATTTCTAGTAGTCCAGGTGCTTAAAAAACATCTTCCTTAGAGAACTTAAGCTGAGTAACGAAACTTAAGATACCTTGTTCATATTTTAGAGATCCAGTCATTTTGAAAATTATATTTCGTAGTCCAGGTGCTTAACATACACCTTCCTCAGGGAAGTTGAGCTGAGAACGGAAATTTAAGATACCTAGTTCATATTTTAGAGATGCGTCATTTTGAGCATTATATGTAGCAGTGCAGGTGCTTAAAAAACATCTTTCTGAGGGAACTTAAGATGAGAACTGAAATTTAAGATACCTAGTTCATAGTTTAGAGATCCCGTCATTTTGAAAATTATATCTAGCATTGCAGGTCCTTAAAAAACATCTTTCTCCGGGAACTTAAGCTGAGAACTGAAAATTAAGATACCAAGTTCATATTTTAGATATCCCGTCAGTTTGAAAATTATTTCTAGTAGTCCAGGTGCTTAAAAACATCTTCCTTAGAGAACTTAAGCTGAGTAACGAAACTTAAGATACCTGGTTCATATTTTAGATATCCCGTCAATTTGAAAATTATATCTAGTAGTCCAGGTGCTTAACATACACCTTCCTCAGGGAAGTTGAGCTGAGACCAGAAATTTAAGATACCTAGTTCATATTTTAGAGATCCCGTCAATTTGAAAATTATATCTAGTAGTCCAGGTGCTTAAAAAACATCTTTCTCAGGGATCTTAAGCCGAGAACTGAAAATTAATATACCTAGTTCATATTTTAGAGATCCCGTCATTTTGAAAAATATATCTAGTAGTCCAGGTGCTTAAAAAACATCTTCCTTAGAGAACTTAAGCTGAGAAACGAAACTTAAGATACCTAGTTCATATTTTAGAGATCCCGTCATTTTGAAAATTATATTTAGTAGTCCAGGTGCTTAACATACACCTTCCTCATGGACGTTGAGCTGAGAACGGAAATTTAAGATAACTAGTTCATATTTTAGAGATGCCGTCATTTTGAGAATTATATCTAGCAGTGCAGGTGCTTAAAAAATATCTTTCTCAGGGAACTTAAGATGAGAACTGAAATTTAAGATACCTAGTTCATAGTTTAGAGATCCCGTCATTTTGAGAATTATATCTAGTAGTGCAGTTTCTTAAAAAACATCTTCCTCAGGGAACTTAAGCTGAGAACTGAAATATAAGATACCTAGTTCATATTTTAGAGATCCCGTCATTTTGAAAATTATATTTAGTTGTCCAGGTGCTTAAAAAACATTTTTCTCAGGGAACTTAAGCTTTGAACTGAAAATTAAGATACCTAGTTCACATTTTAGAGATCCCGTCATTTTGAAAATTGTATTTACTAGTCCAGGTGCTTAAAAAACATCTTTCTCAGAGAACTTAAACTGAGAACTGATAATTAAGATACCTAGTTCATATTTTAGAGATCCCGTCATTTTGAAAATTATATTTAGTAGTCCAGGTGCTTAACCTACACCTTCCTCAGGGAAGTTGAGCTGAGAACGGAAATTTAAGATAACTAGTTCATATTTTAGAGATGCCGTCATTTTGAGAATTATATGTAGCAGTGCAGGTGCGTAAAAAACATCTTTCTCAGGGAACTTAAGATGAGAACTGAAATTTAAGATACCTAGTTCATAGTTTAGAGATCCCGTCATTTTGAGAATTATATCTAGAAGTGCAGGTCCTTAAAAAAAATATTTCTCCGGGAACTTAAGCTGAGAACTGAAAATTAAGATACCTAGTTCATATTTTAGATATCCCGTCAGTTTGAAAATTATTTCTAGTAGTCCAGGTGCTTAAAAACATCTTCCTTAGAGAACTTAAGCTGAGAAACGAAACTTAAGATACCTAGTTCATATTTTAGAGATCCCGTCATTTTGAAAATTATATTTCGTAGTCCAGGTGCTTAACATACACCTTCCTCAGGGAAGTTGAGCTGAGAACGGAAATTTAAGATAACTAGTTCATATTTTAGAGATGCGTCATTTTGAGCATTATATGTAGCAGTGCAGGTGCTTAAAAAACATCTTTCTGAGGGAACTTAAGATGAGAACTGAAATTTAAGATACCTAGTTCATAGTTTAGAGATCCCGTCATTTTGAAAATTATATCTAGTAGTCCAGGTGCTTAAAAAACATCATTATCCGTGAACTTAAGCTGAGATGTGATAATTATGATACATATTTCTTATTTTAGATATCCCGTCAGTTTGAAAATTATTTCTAGTGGTCCAGGTGCTTAAAAAACATCTTACTAAGAGAACTTAAGCTGAGAAAAGAAAATTAAGATACCTAGTTCATATTTTAGAGATACCGTCATTTTCAAAATTATATTTAGTAGTCCAGGTGCTTAACATACACCTTCCTCAGGGAAGTTGAGCTGAGAACAGAAATTTAAGATACATAGTTCATATTTTAGATATCCCGTCATTTTGAAAATTATATCTAGTAGTCCAGGTGCTTAAAAAACATCTTTCTCAGGGAACTTAAGCCGAGAACTGAAAATTAATATACCTAGTTCATATTTTAGAGATCCCGTAATTTTGAAAAATATATCTAGAAGTCAAGGTGCTTAAAAAACATCTTCCTTAGAGAACTTAAGCTGAGAAACGAAACTTAAGATACCTAGTTCATATTTTAGAGATCCCGTCATTTTGAAAATTATATTTAGTAGTCCAGGTGCTTAACATACACCTTCCTCAGGGAAGTTGAGCTGAGAACGGAAATTTAAGATAACTAGTTCATATTTTAGAGATGCCGTCATTTTGAGAATTATATCTAGTAGTGCAGGTGCTTAAAAAATATCTTCCTCAGGGAACTTAAGCTGAGAACTGAAATATAAGATACCTAGTTCATAGTTTAGAGATCCCGTCATTTTGAGAATTATATCTAGTAGTGCAGGTCCTTAAAAAACATCTTCCTCAGGGAACTTAAGCTGAGAACTGAAATATAAGATACCTAGTTCATATTTTAGAGATCCCGTCATTTTGAAAATTATATTTAGTTGTCCAGGTGCTTATAGAACATCTTCCTCAGGGAACTTTAGCTAAGAGCTGAAAATAAAGATACCTAGTTCACATTTTAGAGATCCCGTCATTTTGAAAATTGTATTTACTAGTCCAGGTGCTTAAAAAACATCTTTCTCAGAGAACTTAAACTGAGAACTGATAATTAAGATACCTAGTTCATATTTTAGAGATCCCGTCATTTTGAAAATTATATTTAGTAGTCCAGGTGCTTAACCTACACCTTCCTCAGGGAAGTTGAGCTGAGAACGGAAATTTAAGATAACTAGTTCATATTTTAGAGATGCCGTCATTTTGAGAATTATATGTAGCAGTGCAGGTGCGTAAAAAACATCTTTCTCAGGGAACTTAAGATGAGAACTGAAATTTAAGATACCTAGTTCATAGTTTAGAGATCCCGTCATTTTGAGAATTATATCTAGCAGTGCAGGTGCTAAAAAAAAATATTTCTCAGGGCACTTAAGCTGAGAACTGAAATATAAGATACCTAGTTCATATTTTAGATATCCCGTCAATTTGAAAATTATATCTAGTAGTCCAGGTGCTTAAAAAACATCTTCCTTAGAGAACTTAAGCTGAGAAACGAAACTTAAGATACCTAGTTCATATTTTAGAGATCCCGTCATTTTGAAAATTATATTTAGTAGTCCAGGTGCTTAACATACACCTTCCTCAGGGAAGTTGAGCTGAGAACGGAAATTTAAGATAACTAGTTCATATTTTAGAGATGCCGTCATTTTGAGAATTATATGTAGCAGTGCAGGTGCTTAAAAAACATCTTTCTCAGGGAACTTAAGATGAGAACTGAAATTTAAGATACCTAGTTCATAGTTTAGAGATCCCGTCATTTTGAGAATTATATCTAGTAGTGCAGGTGCTTAAAAAACATCTTTCTCAGGGAACTTAAGCTGAGAACTGAAAATTAAGATACCTAGTTCATATTCCAGAGATCCCGTCATTTTGGAAATTATATTTAGTAGTCCAGGTGCTTAATAAACATCTTCCTCAGGGCACTTAAGCTGAGAACTGAAAATTAAGATACCTAGTTCATATTTTAGAGATCCCGTCATTTTGAAAATTGTATTTACTAGTCCGGGTGCTTAAAAAACAACTTTCTCAGGGAACTTAAACTGAGAACTGATAATTAAGATACCTAGATCATAATATAGAGATCCTGTCATTTTGAAAATTATATCTAGCAGTGCAGGTGCTTAAAAAAAATATTTATCAGGGAGGTGAATCTGAGAACTGAAAATTAAGATAACTAGTTATTATTTTAGAGATCCCGTCATATTGGAAATTATATATAGTAGTCCAGGTGCTTAAAAAACATCTTTCTCAGGCAACTTAAGCTGAGAACAGAAAATTAAGATACCTTGTTCATATTTTAGAGATCCCGTCATTTTGAAAATTATATCTAGTAGTCCAGGTGCTTAAAAAACATCTTTCTCCGGGAACTTAAGCTGAGAACTGAAAATTAAGATACCTAGTTCATATTTTAGAGATCCCGTCATTTTGAAAATTATATCTAGTAGTCCAGGTGCTTAAAATACACCTTCCTCAGGGAAGTTGAGCTGAGAACGGAAATTTAAGATACCTAGTTCTTATTTCAGAGATCCCGTCATTTTGAAAATTATATCTAGTAGTCCAGGTGCTTAAAAAACATCTTTCTCAGGGAACTTAAACTGAGAACTGATAATTAAGATACCTAGTTCATATTTTAGAGATCCCGTCATTTTGAAAATTATATCTATTAGTGCAGGTTCTTAAAAAACATCTTACTTAGGGAACTTAAGCTGAGAACTGAAAATCAAGATACCTAGTTCATATTCTAGAGATCCAGTCATATTGGAAATTATATTTAGTAGCCCAGGTGCTTGAAATACACCTTCCTCAGGGAAGTTGAGCTGAGAACGGAAATTTAAGATAACTAGTTCATATTTTAGAGATCCAGTCGTTTTGAAAATTATATCTAGCAGTGCAGGTGCTTAAAAAACATCTTTCTCAGGGAAGTTAAGCTGAGAACTGAAAATTAAGATACCTAGTTCTTATTTTAGAGATCCCGTCATTTTGAAAATTATATCTAGTAGTCCAGGTGCTTAAAAAACATCTTTCTCAGGGAACTTAATCTGAGAACAGAAAATTAAGATACCTAGTTCATATTTTAGATATCCCGTCAGTTTGAAAAGTATTTCTAGTAGTCCAGGTGCTTAAAAAACATCTTTCTCAGGGAACTTAAACTGAGAACTGCTAATTAAGATACCTAGTTCATATTTTAGAGATCCCGTCATTTAGAAAATTATATCTAGAAGTGCAGGTGCTTAAAAAACACCTTTCTCAGGGAACTTAATCTGAGAACAGAAAGTTAAGATACCTATTCCATATTTTAGAGATCCCGTCATATTGAAAAGTATTTCTAGTAGTCCAGGTGCTTAAAAAACATCTTACTTAGGGAACTTAAGCTGAGAACTGAAAATCAAGATACCTAGTTCATATTCTAGAGATCCAGTCATATTGGAAATTATATTTAGTAGCCCAGGTGCTTGAAATACACCTTCCTCAGGGAAGTTGAGCTGAGAACGGAAATTTAAGATAACTAGTTCATATTTTAGAGATCCAGTCGTTTTGAAAATTATATCTAGCAGTGCAGGTGCTTAAAAAACATCTTTCTCAGGGAACTTAAGCTGAGAACTGAAATATAAGATACCTAGTTCATATTTTAGAGATCCCGTCATTTTGAAAATTATATCTAGTAGTCCAGGTGCTTAAAAAACATCTTTCTCCGGGAACTTAAGCTGAGAACTGAAAATTAAGATACCTAGTTCTTATTTCAGAGATCCCGTCATTTTGAAAATTATATCTAGTAGTCCAGGTGCTTAAAAAACATCTTTCTCAGGGAACTTAAACTGAGAACTGATAATTAAGATACCTAGTTCATATTTTAGAGATCCCGTCATTTTGAAAATTATATCTAGCAGTTCAGGTGCTTAAAAAACATCTTTCTCAGGGAACTTAAGCTGAGAACTGAAAATTAAGATACCTAGTTCTTATTTTAGAGATCCCGTCATTTTGAAAATTACATTTAGTAGTGCAGTTGCTTGAAAAACATCTTTCTCAGGGAAGTTAAGCTGAGAACTGAAAATTAAGATACCTAGTTCTTATTTTAGAGATCCCGTCATTTTGAAAATTATATCTAGTAGTCCAGGTGCTTAAAAAACATCTTTCTCAGGGAACTTAAGCTGAGAACAGAAAATTAAGATACCTAGATCTTATTTTGGAGATCCAGTCATTTTGCAAATTATATCTAGTAGTCCAGGTTCTTAAAAAACATCTTTCTCCGGGAAGTTGAGCTGAGAACGGAAATTTAAGATATCTACATCTTATTTTGGAGATCGCGTCATTTTGAAAGTTACATCTAGTAGTCCAGGTGCTTAAAAAACATCTTTCTCAGTGAACTTAATCTGAGAACTGAAAATTAAGATACCTAGTTCATATTTTAGAGATCCCGTCATTTTGAAAAGTATATCTAGTAGTCCAGGTGCTTAAAAACATCTTCCTCCGGGAACTTAAGCTGAGAACTGAAAATTAATATACCTAGTTCTTATTTCAAAGATCACGTCATTTTGAAAATTATATCTAGTAGTCCAGGTGCTTAAAAAACACCTTTCTCAGGGAACTTAAACTGAGAACTGATAATTAAGATACCTAGTTCATATTTTAGAGATCCCGTCATTTTGAAAATTATATCTATTAGTCCAGGTGCTTGAAATACACCTTCCTCAGGGAAGTTGAGCTGAGAACGGAAATTTAAGATAACTAGTTCATATTTTAGAGATCCCGTCATTTTGAAAATTATATCTAGTAGTCCAGGTGCTTAAAAAACATCATTCTCCGGGAACTTAAGCTGAGAACTGAAAATTAAGATACCTAGTTCTTATTTCAGAGATCCCGTCATTTTGAAAATTATATCTAGTAGTCCAGGTGCTTAAAAAACATCTTTCTCAGGGAACTTAAACTGAGAACTGATAATTAAGATACCTAGATCATATTATAGAGATCATTTCATTTTGAAAATTATATTTTGTAGTCCAAGTGCCAAAAATACATCTTCCTCATAAAACTTAAGCTGAGAACTGAAATTAAGGATGCCTGGTTTATATTTTAGAGATCCCGTCATTTTGAAAATTATATCTAGTAGTCCAGGTGCTTAAAAAACATCTTACTTAGGGAAGTTAAGCTGAGAACTGAAAATCAAGATACCTAGTTCATATTCTAGAGATCCCGTCATTTTGAAAATTATATCTAGTAGTTCAGGTGCTTAAAAAACATCTTTCTCAGGGAACTTAACCTGAGAACAGAAAATTAAGATACCTAGTGCTTATTTTAGAGATCCCGTCATTTTGAGAATTATATCTAGCAGTGCAGGTGCTTAAAAAACATCTTTCTCAGGGAAGTTGAGCTGAGAACAGAAATTTAAGATATCCAGTTCTTATTTCAGAGATCCCGTCATTTTGAAAATTATATCTAGTAGTCCAGGTGCTTAAAAAACATCTTTCTACGGGAACTTAAACTGAGAACTGAAATTTAAGATACCTAGTTCATATTTTAGAGATCCCGTCATTTTGAAAATTATATCTAGTAGTCCAGGTGCTTAAAAGACATCTTACTTAGGGAACTTAAGCTGAGAACTGAAAATTAAGATACCTAGTTCATATTTTAGAGATCCCGTCATTTTGAAAATTACATTTAGTAGTGCAGGTCCTTAAAAAACATCTTTCTCCGGGAACTTAAGCTGAGAACTGAAAATTAAGATACCTAGTTCATATTCCAGAGATCCCGTCATTTTGGAAATTATTTCTAGTAGTCCAGGTGCTTAAAAAACATCTTCCTTAGAGAACTTAAGCTGAGAAACGAAACTTAAGATACCTAGTTCATATTTTAGAGATCCCGTCATTTTGAAAATTATATTTGGTAGTCCAGGTGCTTAACATACACCTTCCTCAGGGAAGTTGAGCTGAGAACGGAAATTGAAGATAACTAGTTCATATTTTAGAGATGCGTCATTTTGAGCATTATATGTAGCAGTGCAGGTGCTTAAAAAACATCTTTCTCAGGGAACTTAAGATGAGAACTGAAATTTAAGATACCTATTTCATAGTTTAGAGATCCCGTCATTTTGAAAATTATATCTAGTAGTCCAGGTGCTTAAAAAACATCATTCTCCGGGAACTTAAGCTGAGAACTGAAAATTAAGATACCTAGTTCTTATTTTAGATATCCCGTCAGTTTGAAAATTATTTCTAGTGGTCCAGGTGCTTAAAAAACATCTTCCTCGGGGAACTTAAGCTGAGAAACGAAAATTAAGATACCTGGTTCATATTTTAGAGATCCCGTCATTTTGAAAATTATATTTAGTAGTCCAGGTGCTTAACATACACCTTCCTCAGGGAAGTTGAGCTGAGAACTGATAATTAAGATACCTAGATCATATTTTAGATATCCCGTCAATTTGAAAATTATATCTAGTAGTCCAGGTGCTTAAAAAACATCTTTCTCAGGGAACTTAAGCCGAGAACTGAAAATTAATATACCTAGTTCATATTTTAGAGATCCCGTCATTTTGAAAACTATATCTAGTAGTCCAGGTGCTTAAAAAACATCTTCCTTAGAGAACTTAAGCTGAGAAACGAAACTTAAGATACCTAGTTCATATTTTAGAGATCCCGTCATTTTGAAAATTATATTTAGTAGTCCAGGTGCTTAACATACACCTTCCTCAGGGACGTTGAGCTGAGAACGGAAATTCAAGATAACTAGTTCATATTTTAGAGATGCCGTCATTTTGAGAATTATATGTAGCAGTGCAGGTGCTTAAAAAACATCTTTCTCAGGGAACTTAAGATGAGAACTGAAATTTAAGATACCTAGTTCATAGTTTAGAGATCCCGTCATTTAGAATATTATATCTAGTAGTGCAGGTCCTTAAAAAACATCTTCCTCAGGGAACTTAAGCTGAGAACTGAAATATAAGATACCTAGTTCATATTTTAGAGATCCCGTCATTTTGAAAATTATATCTAGTAGTCCAGGTGCTTAAAAAACATCTTTCTCCGGGAACTTAAGCTGAGAACTGAAAATTAAGATACCTAGTTCACATTTTAGAGATCCCGTCATTTTGAAAATTGTATTTACTAGTCCAGGTGCTTGAAAAACATCTTTCTCAGGGAACTTAAACTGAGAACTGCTAATTAAGATACCTAGTTCATATTTTAGAGATCCCGTCATTTTGAAAATTATATCTATTAGTCCATGTGCTTAAAATACACCTTCCTCAGGGAAGTTGAGCTGAGAACGGAAATTAAAGATACCTAGTTCATATTTTAGAGATCCCGTCATTTTGAGAATTATATGTAGAAGTGCAGGTGCTTAAAAAACAACTTACTCAGGGACCTTAAGATGAGAACTGAACTTTAAGATACCTAGTTCATAGTTTAGAGATCCCGTCATTTTGAGAATTATATCTAGTAGTGCAGGTCCTTAAAAAAAATATTTCTCCGGGAACTTAAGCTGAGAACTGAAAATTAAGATACCTAGTTCTTATTTTAGATATCCCGTCAGTTTGAAAATTATTTCTAGTGGTCCAGGTGCTTAAAAAACATCTTCCTTAGAGAACTTAAGCTGAGAAACGAAACTTAAGATACCTAGTTCATATTTTAGAGATCCCGTCATTTTGAAAATTATATTTAGTAGTCCAGGTGCTTAACATACACCTTCCTCAGGGAAGTTGAGCTGAGAACGGAAATTCAAGATAACTAGTTCATATTTTAGAGATGCCGTCATTTTGAGAATTATATGTAGCAGTGCAGGTGCTTAAAAAACATCTTTCTCAGGGAACTTAAGATGAGAACTGAAATTTAAGATACCTAGTTCATAGTTTAGAGATCCCGTCATTTTGAGAATTATATCTAGTAGTGCAGGTGCTTAAAAAACATCTTTCTCAGGGAACTTAAGCTGAGAACTGAAAATTAAGATACCTAGTTCATATTCCAGAGATCCCGTCATTTTGGAAATTATATTTAGTAGTCCAGGTGCTTAATAAACATCTTCCTCAGGGCACTTAAGCTGAGAACTGAAAATTAAGATACCTAGTTCATATTTTAGAGATCCCGTCATTTTGAAAATTGTATTTACTAGTCCAGGTGCTTAAAAAACATCTTTCTCAGGGAACTTAAACTGAGAACTGATAATTAAGATACCTAGTTCGTATTTTAGAGATCCCGTCATTTTGAAAATTATATCTAGCAGTGCAGGTGCTTAAAAAACATATTACTTAGGGAACTTAAGCTGAGAACTGAAAATTAATATACCTAGTTCATATTTTAGAGATCCCGTCATTTTGAAAATTATATTTAGTAGTCCAGGTGCTTAGAAAACATGTTTCTCAGGGAACTTAAGCTGAGAACAGAAAATTAAGATACCTAGTTCATATTTTAGAGATCCCGTCATTTTGAAAATTATATCTAGTAGTCCAGGTGCTTAAAAAACATCTTTCTCCGGGAACTTAAGCTGAGAACTGAAAATTAAGATACCTAGTTCATATTTTAGAGATCCCGTCATTTTGAAAATTATATCTAGTAGTCCAGGTGCTTAAAATACAGCATGCTCAGGGAACTTCAGCTGAGAACAGAAATTTAATATACCTAGTTCTTATTTTAGAGATCCCGTCATTTTGAAAATTATATCTAGTAGTCCAGGTGCTTAAAAAACATCTTTCTCAGGGAACTTAAACTGAGAACTGATAATTAAGATACCTAGTTCATATTTTAGAGATCCCGTCATTTTGAAAATTATATCTAGCAGTGCAGGTGCTTAAAAAACATCTTTCTCAGGGAACTTAAGATGAGAACTGAAATTTAAGATACCTAGTTCATATTTTAGAGATCCCGTCATTTTGAAAATTATATCTAGCAGTGCAGGTGATTAAAAAACATATTACTTAGGGAACTTAAGCTGAGAACTGAAAATTAAGATACCTAGTGCTTATTTTAGAGATCCCGTCATTTTGAAAATTATATCCAGTAGTCCAGGTGCTTAAAAAACGTCTTTCTCCGGGAACTTAAGCTGAGAACTGAAAATTAAGATACCTAGATCTTATTTTGGAGATCCCGTCATTTTGAAAATTATATCTAGTAGTCCAGGTGCATAAAAAACATCTTTCTAAGGGAACTTAAACTGAGAACTGATAATTAAGATACCTAGTTCATATTTTAGAGATCCCGTCATTTTGCAAATTATATCTAGCAGTGCAGGTGCTTAAAAAACATCTTACTTAGGGAACTTGAGCTGAGAACTGAAAATTAAGATACCTAGTTCATATTTTAGAGATCCCGTCATTTTGAAAATTATATTTAGTAGTCCAGGTGCTTAAAAAACATCTTTCTCAGGGAACTTAAGCTGAGAACAGAAAATTAAGATACCTAGTTCATATTTTAGAGATCCCGTCATTTTGAAAATTATATCTAGTAGTCCAGGTGCTTAAAAAACATCTTTCTCCGGGAACTTAAGTTGAGAACTGAAAATTAAGATACCTAGTTCTTCTTTCAGAGATCCCGTCATTTTGAAAATTATATCTAGTAGTCCAGGTGCTTAAAAAACATCTTTCTCAGGGAACTTAAACTGAGAACTGATAATTAGGATACCTAGTTCATATTTCAGAGATCCCGTCATTTTGAAAATTATATCTAGTAGTCCAGGTGCTTAAAAAACACCTTTCTCAGGGAACTTAAACTGAGAACTGATAATTAAGATACCTAGTTCATATTTTAGAGATCCCGTCATTTTGAAAATTATATCTAGCAGTCCAGGTGCTTCAAAAACATCTTTCTCAGGGAACTTAAGATGAGAACTGAAAATTAAGATACCTAGTTCATATTTTAGAGATCCCGTCATTTTGAAAATTATATCTAGCAGTGCAGGTACTTAAAAAACATCTTTCTCTGGGAACTTAAGATGAGAACTGAAATATAAGATACCTAGTTCATATTTTAGAGATCCCGTCATTTCGAAAATTATATCTAGTAGTCCAGGTGCTTAAAAAACATCTTTCTCCGGGAACTTAAGCTGAGAACTGAAAATTAAGATACCTAGTTCTTATTTTAGAGATCCCGTCATTTTGAAAATTATATCTATTAGTCCAGGTGCTTAAAAAAACATCCTTCTCAGGGAACTTAAACTGAGAACTGAAAATTAAGATACCTAGTTCTTATTTTAGATATCCCGTCAGTTTGAAAATTATTTCTAGTAGTCCAGGTGCTTAAAAAACATCTTCCTTAGAGAACTTAAGCTGAGAAACGAAACTTAAGATACCTAGTTCATATTTTAGAGATCCCGTCATTTTGAAAATTATATTTAGTAGTCCAGGTGCTTAACATACACCTTCCTCAGGGAAGTTGAGCTGAGAACGGAAATTTAAGATAACTAGTTCATATTTTAGAGATGCCGTCATTTTGAGAATTATATGTAGCAGTGCAGGTGCTTAAAAAACATCTTTCTCAGGGAACTTAAGATGAGAACTGAAATTTAAGATACCTAGTTCATAGTTTAGAGATCCCGTCATTTTGAGAATTATATCTAGTAGTGCAGGTGCTTAAAAAACATCTTTCTCCGGGAACTTAAGCTGAGAACTGAAAATTAAGATACCTAGTTCATATTCCAGAGATCCCGTCATTTTGGAAATTATATTTAGTAGTCCAGGTGCTTAATAAACATCTTCCTCAGGGCACTTAAGCTGAGAACTGAAAATTAAGATACCTAGTTCATATTTTAGAGATCCCGTCATTTTGAAAATTGTATTTACTAGTCCGGGTGCTTAAAAAACAACTTTCTCAGGGAACTTAAACTGAGAACTGATAATTAAGATACCTAGATCATAGTTTAGACATCCCGTCATTTTGAAAATTATATCTAGCAGTGCAGGTGCTTAAAAAACATATTACTTAGGGAACTTAAGCTGAGAACTGAAAATTATGATACCTGGTTCATATTTTAGAGATCCCGTCATTTTGAAAATTATATTTAGTAGTCCAGGTGCTTAAAAAACATCTTTCTCAGGGAACTTAAGCTGAGAACAGAAAATTAAGATACCTAGTTCATATTTTAGAGATCCCGTCATTTTGAAAATTATATCTAGTAGTCCAGGTGCTTAAAAAACATCTTTCTCCGGGAACTTAAGCTGAGAACTGAAAATTAAGATACCTAGTTCATATTTTAGAGATCCCGTCATTTTGAAAATTATATCTAGTAGTCCAGGTGCTTAAAATACACCTTCCTCAGGGAAGTTGAGCTGAGAACTGAAATATAAGATACCTAGTTCTTATTTTAGAGATCCCGTCATTTTGAAAATTATATCTAGTAGTCCAGGTGCTTAAAAAACATCTTTCTCAGGGAACTTAAACTGAGAACTGCTAATTAAGATACCTAGTTCATATTTTAGAGATCCCGTCATTTTGAAAATTATATCTAGCAGTGCAGGTGCTTAAAAAACATCTTACTTAAGGAACTTAAGCTGCGAACTGAAAATTAAGATACCTAGTTCATATTTTAGAGATCCCGTCATTTTGAAAATTATATCTAGCAGTGCAGGTGATTAAAAAACATATTACTTAGGGAACTTAAGCTGAGAACTGAAAATTAAGATACCTAGTGCTTATTTTAGAGATCCCGTCATTTTGAAAATTATATCCAGTAGTCCAGGTGCTTAAAAAACGTCTTTCTCCGGGAACTTAAGCTGAGAACTGAAAATTAAGATACCTAGATCTTATTTTGGAGATCCCGTCATTTTGAAAATTATATCTAGTAGTCCAGGTGCATAAAAAACATCTTTCTAAGGGAACTTAAACTGAGAACTGATAATTAAGATACCTAGTTCATATTTTAGAGATCCCGTCATTTTGAAAATTATATCTAGCAGTGCAGGTGCTTAAAAAACATCTTACTTTGGGAACTTAAGCTGAGAACTGAAAATTAAGATACCTAGTTCATATTTTAGAGATCCCGTCATTTTGAAAATTATATTTAGTAGTCCAGGTGCTTAAAAAACATCTTTCTCAGGCAACTTAAGCTGAGAACAGAAAATTAAGATACCTTGTTCATATTTTAGAAATCCCGTCATTTTGAAAATTATATCTAGTAGTCCAGTTGCTTAAAAAACATCTTTCTCCGGGAACTTAAGCTGAGAACTGAAAATTAAGATACCTAGTTCTTATTTCAGAGATCCCGTCATTTTGAAAATTATATCTAGTAGTCCAGGTGCTTAAAAAACATCTTTCTCAGGGAACTTAAACTGAGAACTGAAAATTAAGATACCTAGTTCTTATTTCAGAGATCCCGTCATTTTGAAAATTATATCTAGTAGTCCAGGTGCTTAAAAAACACCTTTCTCAGGGAACTTAAACTGAGAACTGATAATTAAGATACCTAGTTCATATTTTAGAGATCCCGTCATTTTGAAAATTATATCTAGCAGTCCAGGTGATTAAAAAACATCTTTCACAGGGAACTTAAGCTGAGAACTGAAAATTAAGATACCTAGTTCATATTTTAGAGATCCCGTCATTTTGAAAATTATATCTAGCAGTGCAGGTACTTAAAAAACATCTTTCTCTGGGAACTTAAGATGAGAACTGAAATATAAGATACCTAGTTCATATTTTAGAGATCCCGTCATTTTGAAAATTATATCTAGTAGTCCAGGTGCTTAAAAAACATCTTTTTTCGTGAACTTAAGCTGAGAACTGAAAATTAAGATACCGAGTTCTTATTTTAGAGATCCCGTCAGTTTGAAAATTATATCTAGTAGTCCAGGTGCTTAAAAAACATCTTTCTCAGGGAAGTTAAGCTGAGAACTGAAAATTAAGATACCTAGTTCTTATTTCAGAGATCCCGTCATTTTGAAAATTATATCTAGTAGTCCAGGTGCTTAAAAAACATCTTTCTCAGGGAACTTAAACTGAGAACTGATAATTAAGATACCTAGTTCATATTTTAGAGATCCCGTCATTTTGAAAATTATATCTAGTAGTCCAGGTGCTTAAAAAACACCTTTCTCAGGGAACTTAAACTGAGAACTGATAATTAAGATACCTAGTTCATATTTTAGAGATCCCGTCGTTTTGAAAATTATATCTAGCAGTGCAGGTTCTTAAAAAACATCTTACTTAGGGAACTTAAGCTGAGAACTGAAAATCAAGATACCTAGTTCATATTCTAGAGATCCCGTCATATTGGAAATTATATTTAGTAGCCCAGGTGCTTGAAATACACCTTCCTCAGGGAAGTTGAGCTGAGAACGGAAATTTAAGATAACTAGTTCATATTTTAGAGATCCAGTCGTTTTGAAAATTATATCTAGCAGTGCAGGTGCTTAAAAAACATCTTTCTCAGGGAACTTAAGATGAGAACTGAAATATAAGATACCTAGTTCATATTTTAGAGATCCCGTCATTTTGAAAATTATATCTAGTAGTCCAGGTGCTTAAAAAACATCTTTCTCCGGGAACTTAAGCTGAGAACTGAAAATTAAGATACCTAGTTCTTATTTCAGAGATCCCGTCATTTTGAAAATTATATCTAGTAGTCCAGGTGCTTAAAAAACATCTTTCTCAGGGAACTTAAACTGAGAACTGATAATTAAGATACCTAGTTCATATTTTAGAGATCCCGTCATTTTGAAAATTATATCTAGCAGTGCAGGTGCTTAAAAAACATCTTTCTCAGGGAAGTTAAGCTGAGAACTGAAAATTAAGATACCTAGTTCATATTCTAGAGATCCCGTCATATTGGAAATTATATTTAGTAGTGCAGTTGCTTAAAAAACATCTTTCTCAGGGAACTTAAGGTGAGAACAGAAAATTAAGATACCTAGTGCTTATTTTAGAGATCCCGTCATTTTGAAAATTATATCTAGTAGTCCAGGTGCTTAAAAAACATCTTTCTCCGGGAACTTAAGCTGAGAACTGAAAATTAAGATACCTAGATCTTATTTTGGAGATCCAGTCATTTTGCAAATTATATCTAGTAGTCCAGGTTCTTAAAAAACATCTTTCTCCGGGAAGTTGAGCTGAGAACGGAAATTTAAGATATCTACATCTTATTTTGGAGATCGCGTCATTTTGAAAATTATATTTAGTAGTCCAGGTGCTTAAAAAACATCTTTCTGAGTGAAATTAATCTGAGAACTAAAAATTAAGATACCTAGTTCATATTTTAGAGATCCCGTCATTTTGAAAAATATATCTAGTAGTCCAGGTGCTTAAAAAACATCTTTCTCCGGGAACTTAAGCTGAGAACTGAAAATTAATATACCTAGTTCTTATTTCAGAGATCACGTCATTTTGAAAATTATATCTAGTAGTCCAGCTGCATAAAAAACATCTTTCTCAGGGAACTTAAACTGAGAACTGATAATTAAGATACCTAGTTCATATTTCAGGGATCCCGTCATTTTGAAAATTATATCTAGTAGTCCAGGTGCTTAAAAAACACCTTTCTCAGGGAACTTAAACTGAGAACTGATAATTAAGATACCTATTTCATATTTTAGAGATCCCGACATATCGACAACTATATCTAGCAGTGCAGGTTCTTAAAAAACATCTTACTTAGGGAACTTAAGCTGAGAACTGAAAATCAAGATACCTAGTTCATATTCTAGAGATCCAGTCATATTGGAAATTATATTTAGTAGCCCAGGTGCTTGAAATACACCTTCCTCAGGGAAGTTGAGCTGAGAACGGAAATTGAAGATAACTAGTTCATATTTTAGAGATCCCGTCATTTTGCAAATTATATCTAGTAGTCCAGGTGCTTAAAAAACATCTTTCTCAGGGAACTTAAGATGAGAACTGAAATATAAGATACCTTGTTCATATTTTAGAAATCCCGTCATTTTGAAAATTATATCTAGTAGTCCAGTTGCTTAAAAAACATCTTTCTCCGGGAACTTAAGCTGAGAACTGAAAATTAAGATACCTAGTTCTTATTTCAGAGATCCCGTCATTTTGAAAATTATATCTAGTAGTCCAGGTGCTTAAAAAACATCTTTCTCAGGGAACTTAAACTGAGATCTGCTAATTAAGATACCTAGTTCATATTTTAGAGATCCCGTCATTTTGAAAATTATATCTAGCAGTTCAGGTGCTTAAAAAACATCTTTCTCAGGGAAGTTAAGCTGAGAACTGAAAATTAAGATACCTAGTTCTTATTTTAGAGATCCCGTCATTTTGAAAACTATATCTAGTAGTGCAGTTGCTTAAAAAACATCTTTCTCAGGGAACTTAAGCTGAGAACAGAAAATTAAGATACCTAGTTCATATTTTAGAGATCCCGTCATTTTGAAAATTATATCTAGTAGTCCAGGTGCTTAAAAAACATCTTTCTCCGGGACCTTAAGTTGAGAACTGAAAATTAAGATACCTAGATCTTATTTTGGAGATCCAGTCATTTTGCAAATTATATCTAGTAGTCCAGGTTCTTAAAAAACATCTTTCTCCGGGAAGTTGAGCTGAGAACGGAAATTTAAGATATCTACATCTTATTTTGGAGATCGCGTCATTTTGAAAATTATATTTAGTAGTCCAGGTGCTTAAAAAACATCTTTCTGAGTGAAATTAATCTGAGAACTGAAAATCAAGATACCTAGTTCATATTCTAGAGATCCCGTCATTTTGAAAATTATATCTAGTAGTCCAGGTGCTTAAAAACATCTTCCTCCGGGAATTGAAGCTGAGAACTGAAAATTAATATACCTAGTTCTTATTTCAGATATCACGTCATTTTGAAAATTATATCTAGTAGTCCAGCTGCATAAAAAACATCTTTCTCAGGGAACTTAAACTGAGAACTGATAATTAGGATACCTAGTTCATATTTTAGAGATCCCGTCATTTTGAAAATTATATCTAGTAGTCCAGGTGCTTAAAATACACCTTCCTCAGGGAAGTTGAGCTGCGAACGGAAATTTAAGATAACTAGTTCATATTTTAGAGATCCCGTCATTTTGAAAATTATATCTAGCAGTCCAGGTGCTTCAAAAACATCTTTCTCAGGGAACTTAAGATGAGAACTGAAATATAAGATACCTAGTTCATATTTTAGAGATCCCGTCATTTCGAAAATTATATCTAGTAGTCCAGGTGCTTAAAAAACATCTTTCTCCGGGAACTTAAGCTGAGAACTGAAAATTAAGATACCTAGTTCTTATTTCAGAGATCCCGTCATTTTGAAAATTATATCTATTAGTCCAGCTGCATAAAAAACATCTTTCTCAGGGAACTTAAACTGAGAACTGATAATTAAGATACCTAGATCATATTATAGAGATCCTGTCATTTTGAAAATTATATTTTGTAGTCCAAGTGCCAAAAATACATCTTCCTCATGGAACTTAATCTGAGAACTGAAATTAAGGATACCTGGTTTATATTTTAGAGATCCCGTCATTTTGAAAATTATATCTAGCAGTGCAGGTGCTTAAAAAACATCTTACTTAGGGAACTTAAGCTGAGAACTGAAAATTAAGATACCTAGTTCATATTTTAGAGATCCCGTCATTTTGAAAATTACATTTAGTAGTGCAGGTGCTTAAAAAACATCTTTCTCAGGGAACTTAACCTGAGAACAGAAAATTAAGATACATAGTTCTTATTTTAGAGATCCCGTCATTTTGAGAATTATATCTAGCAGTGCAGGTGCTTAAAAAACATCTTTCTCAGGGAAGTTGAGCTGAGAACAGAAATTTAAGATATCCAGTTCTTATTTCAGAGATCCCGTCATTTTGAAAATTATATCTAGTAGTCCAGGTGCTTAAAAAACATCTTTCTCTGGGAACTTAAACTGAGAACTGATAATTAAGATACCTAGTTCATATTTTAGAGATCCCGTCATTTTGAAAATTATATCTATTAGTCCAGGTGCTTAAAATACACCTTCCTCAGGGAAGTTGAGCTGAGAACGGAAATTTAAGATAACTAGTTCATAGTTCAGAGATCCGGTCATTTTGAAAATTATTTCTAGTAGTCCATTTGCTTAAAAAACATCTTTCTAATGGTACTTATACTGAGAACTGATAATTAAGATACCTAGTTCATATTTTAGAGATCCCGTCATTTAGAAAATTATATCTAGAAGTGCAGGTGCTTAAAAAACATCTTACTTAGGGAACTTAAGCTGAGAACTGAAAATTAAGATACCTAGTTCATATTTTAGAGATCCCGTCATTTTGAAAATTATATTTAGTAGTGCAGGTGCTTAAAAAACATCTTACTTAGGGAACTTATGCAGAGAACTGAAAATTAAGATACCTAGTTCATATTTTAGAGATCCCGTCATTTTGAAAATTACATTTAGTAGTGCAGGTGCTTAAAAAACATCTTTCTCAGGGAACTTAACCTGAGAACAGAAAATTAAGATACCTAGTGCTTATTTTAGAGATCCCGTCATTTTGAAAATTATATCTAGCAGTGCAGGTGCTTAAAAAACATCTTCCTCAGGGAACTTAAGCTGAGAACTGAAAATTAAGATACCTAGTTCTTATTTCAGAGATCCCGTCATTTTGAAAATTATATCTAGTAGTCCAGGTGCATAAAAAACATCTTTCTCAGGGAACTTAAACTGAGAACTGATAATTAAGATACCTAGATCATATTATAGAGATCCTGTCATTTTGAAAATTATATTTAGTAGTCCAAGTGTCAAAAATACATCTTTCTCATGGAACTTAAGCTGAGAACTGAAATTAAGGATACCTGGTTTATATTTTAGAGATCCCGTCATTTTGAGAATTATATCTAGCAGTGCAGGTGCTTAAAAAACATCTTACTTAGGGAACTTGAGCTGAGAACTGAAAATTAAGATACCTGGTTCATATTTTAGAGATCCCGTCATTTTGAAAACTATATTTAGTAGTCCAGGTGCTTAAAAAACATCTTAATCAGGGACCATAAGCAGAGAACAGAAAATAAAGATACCTAGTTAATATTTTAGAGATCCCGTCATTGTGAAAATTACATTTAGTAGTGCAGGTGCTTAAAAAACATCTTTCTCAGGGAACTTACCCTGAGAACAGAAAATTAAGATACCTAGTGCTTATTTTAGAGATCCCGTCATTTTGAGAATTATATCTAGCAGTGCAGGTGCTTAAAAAACATCTTTCTCAGGGAAGTTGAGCTGAGAACAGAAATTTAAGATATCCAGTTCTTATTTCAGAGATCCCGTCATTTTGAAAATTATATCTAGTAGTCCAGGTGCTTAAAAAACATCTTTCTCAGGGAACTTAAACTGAGAACTGATAATTAGGATACCTAGTTCATATTTTAGAGATCCCGTCATTTTGAAAATTATATCTAGTAGTCCAGGTGCTTAAAATACACCTTCCTCAGGGAAGTTGAGCTGCGAACGGAAATATAAGATACCTAGTTCATATTTTAGAGATCCCGTCATTTCGAAAATTATATCTAGTAGTCCAGGTGCTTAAAAAACATCTTTCTCCGGGAACTTAAGCTGAGAACTGAAAATTAAGATACCTAGTTCATATTTTAGAGATCCCGTCATTTTGAAAATTACATTTAGTAGTGCAGGTGCTTAAAAAACATCTTACTTAGGGAACTTAAGCTGAGAACTGAAAATTAAGATACCTAGTTCATATTTTAGAGATCCCGTCATTTTGAAAATTACATTTAGTAGTGCAGGTGCTTAAAAAACATCTTTCTCAGGGAACTTACCCTGAGAACAGAAAATTAAGATACCTAGTTCTTATTTTAGAGATCCCGTCATTTTGAAAATTATATCTAGCAGTGCAGGTGCTTAAAAAACATCTTTCTCAGGGAAGTTGAGCTGAGAACTGAAAATTAAGATACCTAGTTCATATTGTAGAGATCCCGTCATTTTGGAAATTATATGTAGTAGTCCAGGTGCTTGAAATACACCTTCCTCAGGGAAGTTGAGCTGAGAACAGAAATTTAAGATATCCAGTTCTTATTTCAGAGATCCCGTCATTTTGAAAATTATATCTAGTAGTCCAGGTGCTTAAAAAACATCTTTCTCAGGGAACTTAAACTGAGAACTGATAATTAAGATACCTAGTTCATATTTTAGAGATCCCGTCATTTTGAAAATTATATCTAGCAGTGCAGGTGCTTAAAATACATCTTCCTCAGGGAATTCAAGCTGAGACCTGAAAATTCAGATACCTAGTTCATATTTTAGAGATCCAGTCGTTTTGAAAATTATATCTAGCAGTGCAGGTGCTTAAAAAAAATCTTTCTCAGGGAGGTTAAGCTGAGAACTGAAAATTAAGATACCTAGTTCTTATTTTAGAGATCCCGTCATTTTGAAAGTTACATCTAGTAGTCCAGGTGCTTAAAAAACATATTTCTCCGGGAACTTAAGTTGAGAACTGAAAATTAAGATACCTAGTTCTTCCTTCAGAGATCCCGTCATTTTGAAAATTATATCTAGTAGTCCAGGTGCTTAAAAAACATCTTTCTCAGGGAACTTAAGCTGAGAACTGAAAATTAAGATACCTAGTTCATATTTTAGAGATCCCGTCATTTTGAAAATTATATCTACTAGTCCAGGTGCTTAAAATACACCTTCCTCAGGGAAGTTGAGCTGCGAACGGAAATTTAAGATAACTAGTTCATATTTTAGAGATCCCGTCATTTTGAAAATTATATCTAGCAGTCCAGGTGCTTCAAAAACATCTTACTCAGGGAACTTAAGCTGAGAACTGAAAATTAAGATACCTAGTTCATATTTTAGAGATCCCGTCATTTTGAAAATTATATCTAGCAGTGCAGGTACTTAAAAAACATCTTTCTCTGGGAACTTAAGATGAGAACTGAAATATAAGATACCTAGTTCATATTTTAGAGATCCCGTCATTTTGAAAATTATATTTATTAGACCAGGTGCTTAAAAAACATCTTACTTAGGGAACATGAGCTGAGAAATGAAAATTAAGATACCTGGTTTATATTTTAGAGATCCCGTCATTTGGAAAATTATATTTAGTAGTCCAGGTGCTTAAAAAACATCTTTCTCAGGGAACTTAACCTGAGAACAGAAAATTAAGATACCTAGTTCATATTTTAGAGATCCCGTCATTTTGAAAATTATATCTAGCAGTGCAGGTGCTTAAAAAACATCTTCCTCAGGGAACTTAAGCTGAGAACTGAAAATTAAGATACCTAGTTCTTATTTCAGAGATCCCGTCATTTTGAAAATTATATCTAGTAGTCCAGGTGCTTAAAAAGCATCTTTCTCAGGGAACTTAAACTGAGAACTGATAATTAAGATACCTAGATCATATTATAGAGATCATTTCATTTTGAAAATTATATTTTGTAGTCCAAGTGCCAAAAATACATCTTCCTCATGGAACTTAAGCTGAGAACTGAAATTAAGGATACCTGGTTTATATTTTAGAGATCCCGTCATTTTGAATATTATATCTAGTAGTCCAGGTGCTTAAAAAACATCTTACTTAGGGAACTTAAGCTGAGAACTGAAAATCAAGATACCTAGTTCATATTCTAGAGATCCCGTCATATTGAAAATTACATTTAGTAGTGCAGGTGCTTAAAAAACATCTTACTTAGGGAACTTAAGCTGAGAACTGAAAATTAAGATACCTAGTTCATATTTTAGAGATCCCGTCATTTTGAAAATTACATTTAGTAGTGCAGGTGCTTAAAAAACATCTTTCTCAGGGAACTTACCCTGAGAACAGAAAATTAAGATACCTAGTTCTTATTTTAGAGATCCCGTCATTTTGAGAATTATATCTAGCAGTGCAGGTGCTTAAAAAACATCTTTCTCAGGGAACTTAAGATGAGAACTGAAAATTAAGATACCTAGTTCATATTTTAGAGATCCCGTCATTTTGAAAATTATATCTAGTAGTCCAGGTGCTTAAAATACACCTTCCTCAGGGAAGTTGAGCTGAGAACAGAAATTTAAGATATCCAGTTCTTATTTCAGAGATCCCGTCATTTTGAAAATTATATCTAGTAGTCCAGGTGCTTAAAAAACATCTTTCTACGGGAACTTAAACTGAGAACTGATAATTAAGATACCTAGTTCATATTTTAGAGATCCCGTCATTTTGAAAATTATATCTAGCAGTGCAGGTGCTTAAAAAACATCTTACTTAGGGAACTTAAGCTGAGAACTGAAAATTAAGATACCTAGTCCATATTTTAGAGATCCCGTCATTTTGAAAATTACATTTAGTAGTGCAGGTGCTTAAAAAAATCTTTCTCAGGGAACTTAAGCTGAGAACAGAAAATTAAGATACCTAGTGCTTATTTTAGAGATCCCGTCATTTTGAAAATTATATCTAGTAGTCCAGGTGCTTAAAAAATATCTTTCTCCGGGAACTTAAGCTGAGAACTGAAAATTAAGATACCTAGTTCTTATTTTAGAGATCCCGTCATTTTGAAAATTATATCTAGTAGTCCAGGTGCTTAAAAAACATCTTTCTCAGGGAACTTAAGCTGAGAACTGAAAATTAAGATACCTAGTTCATATTTTAGAGATCCCGTCATTTTGAAAATTATATCTAGTAGTCCAGGTGCTTAAAATACACCTTCCTCAGGGAAGTTGAGCTGAGAACGGAAATTTAAGATAACTAGTTCATATTTTAGAGATCCCGTCATTTTGAAAATTATATCTAGCAGTCCAGGTGCTTCAAAAACATCTTACTTAGGGAACTTAAGCTGAGAACTGAAAATTAAGATACCTAGTTCATATTTTAGAGATCCCGTCATTTTGAAAATTATATCTAGCAGTGCAGGTGCTTAAAAAACATCTTTCTCAGGGAACTTAAGATGAGAACTGAAATATAAGATACCTAGTTCATATTTTAGAGATCCCGTCATTTTGAAAATTATATCTAGTAGTCCAGGTGCTTAAAAAACATCTTTCTCCGGGAACTTAAGCTGAGAACTGAAAATTAAGATACCTAGTTCTTATTTTAGAGATCCCGTCAATTTGAAAATTATTTCTAGTAGTCCAGGTGCTTAAAAAACATCTTTCTCGGGGAACTTAAGCTGAGAACAGAAAATTAAGATACCTAGTTCATATTTTAGATATCCCGTCAGTTTGAAAATTATATCTAGTAGTCCAGGTGCTTAAAAAACATCTTTCTCAGGGAACTTAAACTGAGAACTGATAATTAAGATACCTAGTTCATATTTTAGAGATCCCGTCATTTTGAAAATTATATCTAGTAGTCCAGGTGCTTAAAAAACATCTTTCTCAGGGAACTTAAACTGAGAACTGATAATTAAGATACCTAGTTCATATTTTAGAGATCCCGTCATTTTGAAAATTATATCTAGTAGTCCAGGTGCTTAAAATACACCTTCCTCAGGGAACTTAAACTGAGAACTGATAATTAAGATACCTATTTCATATTTTAGAGATCCCGTCATATTGAAAATTATATCTAGCAGTGCAGGTTCTTAAAAAAGCTTTACTTAGGGAACTTAATCTGAGAACTGAAAATTAAGATACCTAGTTCATATTTTAGAGATCCCGTCATTTTGAAAATTATATTTAGTAGTCCAGGTGCTTAAAAAACATCTTTCTCAGGGAACTTAAGCTGAGAACAGAAAATTAAGATACCAAGTTCTTATTTTAGAGATCCCGTCATTTTGAAAATTATATCTAGTAGTACAGGTGCTTAAAAAACATCTTTCTCAGGGAACTTAAACTGAGAACTGATAATTAAGATACCTAGATCATATTATAGAGATCATTTCATTTTGAAAATTATTTTTTGTAGCCCAAGTGCCAAAAATACATCTTCCTCATGGAACTTAAGCTGAGAACTGAAATTAAGGATACCTGGTTTATATTTTAGAGATCCCGTCATTTTGAAAATTATATCTAGTAGTCCAGGTGCTTAAAAAACATCTTTCTCCGGGAACTTAAGCTGAGAACTGAAAATTAAGATACCTAGTTCTTATTTCAGAGATCCCGTCATTTTGAAAATTATATCTAGTAGTCCAGGTGCTTAAAAAACATCTTTCTCAGGGAACTTAAACTGAGAACTGATAATTAAGATACCTAGTTCATATTTTAGAGATCCAGTCGTTTTGAAAATTATATCTAGCAGTGCAGGTGCTTAAAAAACATCTTTCTCAGGGAAGTTAAGCTGAGAACTGAAAATTAAGATACCTAGTTCATATTCTAGAGATCCCGTCATATTGGAAATTATATTTAGTAGCCCAGGTGCTTGAAAAACATCTTTCTCAGGCAACTTAAGCTGAGAACAGAAAATTAAGATACCTTGTTCATATTTTAGAAATCCCGTCATTTTGAAAATTATATCTAGTAGTCCAGTTGCTTAAAAAACATCTTTCTCCGGGAACTTAAGCTGAGAACTGAAAATTAAGATACCTAGTTCTTATTTCAGAGATCCAGTCATTTTGCAAATTATATCTAGTAGTCCAGGTTCTTAAAAAACATCTTTCTCCGGGAAGTTGAGCTGAGAACGGAAATTTAAGATATCTACATCTTATTTTGGAGATCCCGTCATTTTGAAAATTATATTTTGTATTCCAGGTGCATAAAAAACATCTTTCTCAGGGAACTTAAACTGAGAACTGATAATTAAGATACCTAGTTCATATTTTAGAGATCCCGTCATTTTGAAAATTATATCTATTAGTCCATGTGCTTAAAATACACCTTCCTCAGGGAAGTTGAGCTGAGAACGGAAATTTAAGATAACTAGTTCATATTTTAGAGATCCAGTCGTTTTGAAAATTATATCTAGTAGTCCAGGTGCTTAAAAAACATCTTTCACAGGGAACTTAAGCTGAGAACTGAAAATTAAGATACCTAGTTCATATTTTAGAGATCCCGTCATTTTGAAAATTATATTTAGTAGTCCAGGTGCTTAAAAAACATCTTTCTCAGGGAACTTAAACTGAGAACTGATAATTAAGATACCTAGATCATATTATAGAGATCCCGTCATTTTGAAAATTATATCTAGTAGTCCAGGTGCTTAAAAAACATCTTTCTCAGGGAACTTAAACTGAGAACTGCTAATTAAGATACCTAGTTCTTATTTTAGAGATCCCGTCATTTTGAAAATTATATCTAGTAGTCCAGGTGCTTAAAAAACATCTTTCTCCGGGAACTTAAGCTGAGAACTGAAAATTAAGATACCTAGTTCTTATTTCAGAGATCCCGTCATTTTGAAAATTATATCTAGTAGTCCAGGTGCTTAAAAAACATCTTTCTCAGGGAACTTAAGCTGAGAACTGAAAATTAAGATACCTATTTCTTATTTTAGAGATCCCGTCATTTTGAAAATTATATCTAGTAGTCCAGGTGCTTAAAAAACATCTTTCTCAGGGAACTTAAACTGAGAACTGATAATTAAGATACCTAGTTCATATTTTAGAGATCCCGTCATTTAGAAAATTATATCTAGCAGTGCAGGTGCTTAAAAAACATCTTTCTCAGGGAAGTTAAGCTGAGAACTGAAAATTAAGATACCTAGTTCTTATTTTAGAGATCCCGTCATTTTGAAAATTATATCTAGTAGTCCAGGTGCTTAAAAAACATCATTCTCCGGGAACTTAAGCTGAGAACTGAAAATTAAGATACCTAGTTCTTATTTTAGAGATCCAGTCATTTTGCAAATTATATCTAGTAGTCCAGGTTCTTAAAAAACATCTTTCTCCGGGAAGTTGAGCTGAGAACGGAAATTTAAGATATCTACATCTTATTTTGGAGATCCCGTCATTTTGAAAATTATATTTTGTATTCCAGGTGCATAAAAAACATCTTTGTCAGGGAACTTAAGCTGAGAACTGATAATTAAGATACCTAGTTCATATTTTAGAGATCCCGTCATTTTGAAAATTATATCTATTAGTCCAGGTGCTTAAAATACACCTTCCTCAGGGAAGTTGAGCTGAGAACGGAAATTTAAGATAACTAGTTCATATTTTAGAGATCCAGTCGTTTTGAAAATTATATCTAGCATTGCAGGTGCTTAAAAAACATCTTTCTCAGGGAACTTAAGCTGAGAACAGAAAATTAAGATACCTAGTTCATATTTTAGATATCCCGTCAGTTTGAAAATTATATCTAGTAGTACAGGTGCTTAAAAAACATCTTTCTCAGGGAACTTAAACTGAGAACTGATAATTAAGATACCTAGATCATATTATAGAGATCATTTCATTTTGAAAATTATATTTTGTAGTCCAAGTGCCAAAAATACATCTTCCTCATAAAACTTAAGCTGAGAACTGAAATTAAGGATGCCTGGTTTATATTTTAGAGATCCCGTCATTTTGAAAATTATATCTAGTAGTCCAGGTGCTTAAAAAACATCTTTCTCCGGGAACTTAAGCTGAGAACTGAAAATTAAGATACCTAGTTCTTATTTCAGAGATCCCGTCATTTTGAAAATTATATCTAGTAGTCCAGGTGCTTAAAAAACATCTTTCTCCGGGAACTTAAGCTGAGAACTGAAAATTAAGATACCTAGTTCTTATTTTAGAGATCCCGTCATTTTGAAAATTATATCTAGTAGTCCAGGTGCTTAAAAAACATCTTTCTCAGGGAACTTAAACTGAGAACTGATAATTAAGATACCTAGTTCATATTTTAGAGATCCCGTCATTTTGAAAATTATATCTAGTAGTCCAGGTGCTTAAAAAACATCTTTCTCAGGGAACTTAAGCTGAGAACTGAAAATTAAGATACCTAGTTCATATTTTAGAGATCCCGTCATTTTGAAAATTATATCTAGCAGTCCAGGTGCTTAAAAAACATTATACTCAGGGAAATTAAGCTGAGAACTGAAAATTCAGATACCTAGTTCATATTTTAGAGATCCCGTCATTTTGAAAATTACATTTAGTAGTCCAGGTGCTTAAAAAACATCTTTCTCAGGGAACTTAAGCTGAGAACAGAAAATTAAGATACCTAGTGCTTATTTTATAGATCCCGTGATTTTGAAAATTATATCTAGTAGTCCAGGTGCTCAAAAAACATCTTTCTGAGTGAAATTAATCTGAGAACTAAAAATTAAGATACCTAGTTCATATTCTAGAGATCCCGTCATTTTGAAAATTATATCTAGTAGTCCAGGTGCTTAAAAACATCTTCCTCCGGGAATTGAAGCTGAGAACTGAAAATTAATATACCTAGTTCTTATTTCAGAGATCCCGTCATTTTGAAAATTATACCTAGTAGTCCAGGTGCTTAAAAAACATCTTTCTCAGGGATCTTAAACTGAGAACTGATAATTAAGATACCTAGTTCATATTTTAGAGATCCCGTCATTTTGAAAATTATATCTAGTAGTCCAGGTGCTTAAAATACACATTCCTCAGGGAAGTTGAGCTGAGAACGGAAATTTAAGATAACTAGTTCATATTTTAGAGATCCAGTCGTTTTGAAAATTATATCTAGCAGTGCAGGTGCTTAAAAAACATCTTTCTCAGGGAAGTTAAGCTGAGAACTGAAAATTAAGATACCTAGTTCTTATTTTAGAGATCCCGTCATTTTGAAAATTATATCTAATAGTCCAGGTTCTTAAAAAACATCTTTCTCCGGGAAGTTGAGCTGAGAACGGAAATTTAAGATATCTACATCTTATTTTGGAGATCCCGTCATTTTGAAAATTATATTTTGTATTCCAGGTGCATAAAAAACATCTTCCTCAGGAAACTTAAGCTGAGAACTGACAATTAAGATACCTAGTTTATATTGTAGAGATCCCGTCATTTTGAAAATTATATCTAGTAGTCCAGGTGCTTAAAATACACCTTCCTCAGGGAAGTTGAGCTGAGAACGGAAATTGAAGATAACTAGTTCATATTTTAGAGATCCCGTCATTTTGCAAATTATATCTAGTAGTCCAGGTGCTTAAAAAACATCTTACTTAGGGAACTTGAGCTGAGAACTGAAAATTAAGATACCTAGTTCATATTTTAGAGATCCCGTCATTTTGAAAATTATATTTAGTAGTCCAGGTGCTTAAAAAACATCTTTCTCAGGCAACTTAAGCTGAGAACAGAAAATTAAGATACCTTGTTCATATTTTAGAAATCCCGTCATTTTGAAAATTATATCTAGTAGTCCAGTTGCTTAAAAAACATCTTTCTCCGGGAACTTAAGCTGAGAACTGAAAATTAAGATACCTAGTTCTTATTTCAGAGATCCCTTAATTTTCAAAATTATATTTAGTATTCCAGGTTCTTAAAAAACATCTTTCTCCGGGAAGTTGAGCTGAGAACGGAAATTTAAGATATCTACATCTTATTTTGGAGATCCCGTCATTTTGAAAATTATATTTTGTATTCCAGGTGCATAAAAAACATCTTCCTCAGGAAACTTAAGCTGAGAACTGACAATTAAGATACCTAGTTCTTATTTCAGAGATCCCGTCATTTTGAAAATTATATCTAGTAGTCCAGGTGCTTAAAAAACATCTTTCTCAGGGAACTTAAACTGAGAACTGATAATTAAGATACCTAGTTCATATTTTAGAGATCCCGTCATTTTGAAAATTATATCTAGTAGTCCAGGTGCTTAAAAAACATCTTTCTCAGGGAACTTAAGCTGAGAACTGATAATTAAGATACCTAGTTCATATTTTAGAGATCCCGTCATTTTGAAAATTATATCTAGCAGTGTAGGTGCTTAAAAAACATCTTTCTCAGGGAAGTTTATCTGAGAACTGATAATTAAGATACCTAGTTCATATTTTAGAGATCCCGTCATTTTGAAAATTATATCTAGCATTGCAGGTGCTTAAAAAACATCTTTCTCAGGGAAGTTAAGCTGAGAACTGAAAATTAAGATACCTAGTTCATATTTTAGAGATCCCGTCATTTTGAAAATTATATCTAGTAGTCCAGGTGCTTAAAAGACATCTTACTTAGGGAACTTAAGCTGAGAACTGAAAATTAAGATACCTAGTTCATATTTTAGAGATCCCGTCATTTTGAAAATTATATTTAGTAGTCCAGGTGCTTAAAAAACATCTTTCTCAGGGAACTTAAACTGAGAACTGATAATTAAGATACCTAGTTCATATTTTAGAGATCCCGTCATTTTGAAAATTATATCTAGCAGTGCAGGTGCTTAAAAAACATCTTACTTAGGGAACTTAAGCTGAGAACTGAAAATTAAGATACCTAGTTCATATTTTAGAGATCCCGTCATTTTGAAAATTACATTTAGTAGTGCAGGTGCTTAAAAAACATCTTTCTCATGGAACTTAAGCTGAGAACAGAAAATTAAGATACCTAGTGCTTATTTTAGAGATCCCGTCATTTTGAAAATTATATCTAGCAGTGCAGGTGCTTAAAAAACATCTTTCTCAGGGAACTTAAACTGAGAACTGATAATTAAGATACCTAGTTCATATTTTAGAGATCCCGTCATTTTGAAAATTATATCTAGCAGTGCAGGTGCTTAAAAAACATCTTACTTAGGGAACTTAAGCTGAGAACTGAAAATTAAGATACCTAGTTCATATTTTAGAGATCCCGTCATTTTGAAAATTACATTTAGTAGTGCAGGTGCTTAAAAAACATCTTTCTCAGGGAACTTAAGCTGAGAACAGAAAATTAAGATACCTAGTTCATATTTTAGAGATCCCGTCATTTTGAAAATTATATCTAGCAGTGCAGGTGCTTAAAAAACATCTTTCTCAGGGAACTTAAACTGAGAACTGATAATTAAGATACCTAGTTCATATTTTAGAGATCCCGTCATTTTGAAAATTATATCTAGCAGTGCAGGTGCTTAAGAAACATCTTACTTAGGGAACTTAAGCTGAGAACTGAAAATCAAGATACCTAGTTCTTATTTTAGAGATCCCGTCAATTTTAAAATTATATATAGTAGTACAGGTGCTTAAAAAACATCTTTCTCAGGGAACTTAAACTGAGAACTGATAATTAAGATACCTAGATCATATTATAGAGATCATTTCATTTTGAAAATTATATTTTGTAGTCCAAGTGCCAAAAATACATCTTCCTCATGGAACTTAAGCTGAGAACTGAAATTAAGGATACCTGGTTTATATTTTAGAGATCCCGTCATTTTGAAAATTATATCTAGTAGTCCAGGTGCTTAAAAAACATATTTATCCGGGAACTTAAGTTGAGAACTGAAAATTAAGATACCTAGTTCTTATTTCAGAGATCCCGTCATTTTGAAAATTATATCTAGTAGTCCAGGTGCTTAAAAAACATCTTTCTCAGGGAACTTAAACTGAGAACTGAAAATTAAGATACCTAGTTCATATTTTAGAGATCCCGTCAAATTGAAAATTATATCTAGCAGTGCAGGTGCTTAAAAAACATCTTTCTCAGGGAACTTAAACTGAGAACTGATAATTAAGATACCTAGTTCATATTTTAGAGATCCCGTCATTTTGAAAATTAAATCTATTAGTCCAGGTGCTTAAAATACATCTTCCTCAGGGAACTTAAGCTGAGAACTGAAAATTAAGATACCTAGTTCTTATTTTAGAGATCCCGTCATTTTGAAAGTTACATCTAGTAGTCCAGGTGCTTAAAAAACATCTTTCTCAGGGAACTTAAGCTGAGAACAGAAAATTAAGATACCTAGTTCATATTTTAGATATCCCGTCATTTTGAGAATTACATCTAGAAGTGCAGGTGCTTAAAAAACATCTTCCTCTGGGAACTTAAGCTGAGAACTGAAATTAAGGATACCTGGTTTATATTTTAGAGATCCCGTCATTTTGAAAATTATATCTAGTAGTCCAGTTGCTTAAAAAACATCTTTCTCCGGGAACTTAAGCTGAGAACTGAAAATTAAGATACCTAGTTCTTATTTCAGAGATCCCGTCATTTTGAAAATTATATCTAGTAGTCCAGGTGCTTAAAAAACATCTTTCTCAGGGAACTTAAACTGAGAACTGATAATTAAGATACCTAGTTCATATTTTAGAGATCCCGTCATTTTGAAAATTATATCTATTAGTCCAGGTGCTTAAAATACACATTCCTCAGGGAAGTTGAGCTGAGAACGGAAATTTAAGATAACTAGTTCATATTTTAGAGATCCAGTCGTTTTGAAAATTATATCTAGCAGTGCAGGTGCTTAAAAAACATCTTTCTCAGGGAAGTTAAGCTGAGAACTGAAAATTAAGATACCAAGTTCTTATTTAAGAGATCCCGTCATTTTGAAAATTATATCTAGTAGTCCAGGTGCTTAAAAAACATCTTTCTCAGGGAACTTAAGCTGAGAACAGAAAATTAAGATACCTAGTTCATATTTTAGAGATCCCGTCATTTTGAAAATTATATCTAGTAGTCCAGGTGCTTAAAATACACCTTCCTCAGGGAAGTTGAGCTGAGAACGGAAATTTAAGATAACTAGTTCATATTTTAGAGATCCCGTCATTTTGAAAATTATATCTAGTAGTCCAGGTGCTTAAAAACATCTTCCTCCGGGAATTGAAGCTGAGAACTGAAAATTAATATACCTAGTTCTTATTTCAGAGATCCCGTCATTTTGAAAATTATACCTAGTAGTCCAGGTGCTTAAAAAACATCTTTCTCAGGGATCTTAAACTGAGAACGGAAATTTAAGATAACTAGTTCATATTTTAGAGATCCCGTCATTTTGAAAATTATATCTAGTAGTCCAGGTGCTTAAAAAACATCTTTCTCAGGGAACTTAAACTGAGAACTGCTAATTAAGATACCTAGTTCATATTTTAGAGATCCCGTCATTTTGAAAATTATATTTAGTAGTCCAAGTGCCAAAAATACATCTTCCTCATGGAACTTAATCTGAGAACTGATAATTAAGATACCTAGTTCATATTTTAGAGATCCCGTCATTTTGAAAATTATATCTAGTAGTCCAGGTGCTTAAAAACATCTTCCTCCGGGAATTGAAGCTGAGAACTGAAAATTAATATACCTAGTTCTTATTTCAGAGATCCCGTCATTTTGAAAATTATACCTAGTAGTCCAGGTGCTTAAAAAACATCTTTCTCAGGGATCTTAAACTGAGAACTGATAATTAAGATACCTAGTTCATATTTTAGAGATCCCGTCATTTTGAAAATTATATCTAGCAGTGCAGGTGCTTAAAAAACAACTTTCTCAGGGAAGTTAAGCTGAGAACTGAAAATTAAGATACCTAGTTCATATTTTAGAGATCCCGTCATTTTGAAAATTACATTTAGCAGTGCAGGTGCTTAAAAAAAATCTTTCTCAGGGAACTTAAGCTGAGAACAGAAAATTAAGATACCTAGTTCATATTTTAGAGATCCCGTCATTTTGAAAATTATATCTAGTAGTCCAGGTGCTTAAAAAACATCTTTCTCCGGGAACTTAAGCTGAGAACTGAAAATTAAGATACCTAGTTCTTATTTTAGAGATCCCGTCATTTTGAAAATTATATCTAGTAGTCCAGGTGCTTAAAAAACATCTTTCTCAGGGAACTTAAGCTGAGAACTGAAAATTAAGATACCTAGTTCATATTTTAGAGATCCCGTCATTTTGAAAATTATATCTACTAGTCCAGGTGCTTAAAATACACCTTCCTCAGGGAAGTTGAGCTGAGAACGGAAATTTAAGATAACTAGTTCATATTTTAGAGATCCCGTCATTTTGAAAATTATATCTAGCAGTCCAGGTGCTTCAAAAACATCTTTCTCAGGGAACTTAAGCTGAGAACTGAAAATTAAGATACCTAGTTCATATTTTAGAGATCCCGTCATTTTATAAATTATATCTAGCAGTGCAGGTACTTAAAAAACATCTTTCTCTGGGAACTTAAGATGAGAACTGAAATATAAGATACCTAGTTCATATTTTAGAGATCCCGTCATTTTGAAAATTATATCTAGTAGTCCAGGTGCTTAAAAAACATCTTTCTCCGGGAACTTAAGCTGAGAACTGAAAATTAAGATACCTAGTTCTTATTTTAGAGATCCCGTCATTTTGAAAATTATATCTAGTAGTCCAGGTGCTTAAAAAACATCTTTCTCAGGGAACTTAAGCTGAGAACTGAAAATTAAGATACCTAGTTCTTATTTCAGAGATCCCGTCATTTTGAAAATTATATCTAGTAGTCCAGGTGCTTAAAAAACATCTTTCTCAGGGAACTTAAACTGAGAACTGATAATTAAGATACCTAGTTCATATTTTAGAGATCCCGTCATTTTGAAAATTATATCTAGTAGTCCAGGTGCTTAAAAAACACCTTTCTCAGGGAACTTAAACTGAGAACTGATAATTAAGATACCTAGTTCATATTTTAGAGATCCCGTCATTTTGAAAATTATATCTAGCAGTGCAGGTACTTAAAAAACATCTTTCTCTGGGAACTTAAGATGAGAACTGAAATATAAGATACCTAGTTCATATTTTAGAGATCCCGTCATTTCGAAAATTATATCTAGTAGTCCAGGTGCTTAAAAAACATCTTTCTCCGGGAACTTAAGCTGAGAACTGAAAATTAAGATACCTAGTTCTTATTTTAGAGATCCCGTCATTTTGAAAATTATATCTAGTAGTCCAGGTGCTTAAAAAACATCTTTCTCAGGGAACTTAAGCTGAGAACTGATAATTAAGATACCTAGATCATATTATAGAGATCCTGTAATTTTGAAAATTATATTTTGTAGTCCAAGTGCCAAAAATACATCTTCCTCATGGAACTTAATCTGAGAACTGAAATTAAGGATACCTGGTTTATATTTTAGAGATCCCGTCATTTTGAAAATTATATCTAGTAGTCCAGGTGCTTAAAAACCATCTTCCTCCGGGAACTTAAGCTGAGAACTGAAAATTAAGATACCTAGTTCTTATTTCAGAGATCCCGTCATTTTGAAAATTATATCTAGTAGTCCAGGTGCTTAAAAAACATCTTTCTCAGGGAACTTAAACTGAGAACTGATAATTAAGATACCTAGTTCATATTTTAGAGATCCCGTCATTTTGAAAATTATATTTAGTAGTCCAAGTGTCAAAAATATATCTTCCTCATGGAACTTAAGCTGAGAACTGAAATTAAGGATACCTGGTTTATATTTTAGAGATCCCGTCATTTTGAATATTATATCTAGTAGTCCAGGTGCTTAAAAAACATCTTTTTTCGGGAACTTAAGCTGAGAACTGAAAATTAAGATACCTAGTTCTTATTTCAGAGATCCCGTCATTTTGAAAATTATATCTAGTAGTCCAGGTGCTTAAAAAACATCTTTCTCAGGGAACTTAAACTGAGAACTGATAATTAAGATACCTAGTTCATATTTTAGAGATCCCGTCATTTTGAAAATTATATCTAGCAGTGCAGGTGCTTAAAAAACATCTTTCTCAGGGAACTTAAGATGAGAACTGAAAATTAAGATACCTAGTTCATATTTTAGAGATCCCGTCATTTTGAAAATTATATCTAGCAGTCCAGGTGCTTAAAAAACATCTTACTTCGGGATCTTAAGCTGAGAACTGAAAATTAAGATACCTAGTTCTTATTTTAGAGATCCCGTCATTTTGAAAGTTACATCTAGTAGTCCAGGTGCTTAAAAAACATCTTTCTCAGGGAACTTAAGCTGAGAACAGAAAATTAAGATACCTAGTTCATATTTTAGATATCCCGTCAGTTTCAAAAATAAATTAAGAAGTGAAGGTGCTTAAAAAACATCTTCCTCATGGAACTTAATCTGAGAACTGAAATTAAGGATACCTGGTTTATATTTTAGAGATCCCGTCATTTTGAAAATTATATCTAGTAGTCCAGGTGCTTAAAAAACATCTTTCTCCGGGAACTTAAGCTGAGAACTGAAAATTAAGATACCTAGTTCTTATTTCAGAGATCCCGTCATTTTGAAAATTATATCTAGTAGTCCAGGTGCTTAAAAAACATCTTTCTCAGGGAACTTAAACTGAGAACTGATAATTAAGATACCTAGTTCATATTTTAGAGATCCCGTCATTTTGAAAATTATATCTATTAGTCCAGGTGCTTAAAATACACCTTCCTCAGGGAAGTTGAGCTGAGAACGGAAATTTAAGATAACTAGTTCATATTTTAGAGATCCAGTCGTTTTGAAAATTATATCTAGCAGTGCAGGTGCTTAAAAAACATCTTTCTCAGGGAAGTTAAGCTGAGAACTGAAAATTAAGATACCAAGTTCTTATTTAAGAGATCCCGTCATTTTGAAAATTATATCTAGTAGTCCAGGTGCTTAAAAAACATCTTTCTCAGGGAACTTAAACTGAGAACTGATAATTAAGATACCTAGTTCATATTTTAGAGATCCCGTCATTTTGAAAATTATATCTATTAGTCCAGGTGCTTAAAATACACCTTCCTCAGGGAAGTTGAGCTGAGAACGGAAATTTAAGATAACTAGTTCATATTTTAGAGATCCCGTCATTTTGAAAATTATATCTAGTAGTCCAGGTGCTTAAAAAACATCATTCTCCGGGAACTTAAGCTGAGAACTGAAAATTAAGATACCTAGTTCTTATTTCAGAGATCCCGTCATTTTGAAAATTATATCTAGTAGTCCAGGTGCTTAAAAAACATCTTTCTCAGGGATCTTAAACTGAGAACGGAAATTTAAGATAACTAGTTCATATTTTAGAGATCCCGTCATTTTGAAAATTATATCTAGTAGTCCAGGTGCTTAAAAAACATCTTTCTCAGGGAACTTAAACTGAGAACTGATAATTAAGATACCTAGTTCATATTTTAGAGATCCCGTCATTTTGAAAATTATATTTTGTAGTCCAAGTGCCAAAAATACATCTTCCTCATGGAACTTAAGCTGAGAACAGGAAATTAAGATACCTAGTTCATATTTTAGATATCCCGTCAGTTTGAAAAATATTTCTAGTAGTCCAGGTGCTTAAAAAACATCTTTCTCCGGGAACTTAAGCTGAGAACTGAAAATTAAGATACCTAGTTCTTATTTTAGAGATCCCGTCATTTTGAAAATTATATCTAGTAGTCCAGGTGCTTAAAAAACATCTTTCTCAGGGAACTTAAGCTGAGAACTGAAAATTAAGATACCTAGTTCATATTTTAGAGATCCCGTCATTTTGAAAATTATATCTAGTAGTCCAGGTGCTTAAAATACACCTTCCTCAGGGAAGTTGAGCTGAGAACGGAAATTTAAGATAACTAGTTCATATTTTAGAGATCCCGTCATTTTGAAAATTATATCTAGTAGTCCAGGTGCTTAAAAAACATCTTTCTCCGGGAACTTAAGCTGAGAACTGAAAATTAAGATACCTAGTTCTTATTTTAGAGATCCCGTCATTTTGAAAATTATATCTAGTAGTCCAGGTGCTTAAAAAACATCTTTCTCCGGGAACTTAAGCTGAGAACTGAAAATTAAGATACCTAGTTCATATTTTAGAGATCCCGTCATTTTGAAAATTATATCTACTAGTCCAGGTGCTTAAATTACACCTTCCTCAGGGAAGTTGAGCTGAGAACGGAAATTTAAGATAACTAGTTCATATTTTAGAGATCCAGTCGTTTTGAAAATTATATCTAGCAGTGCAGGTGCTTAAAAAACATCTTACTTAGGGAACTTAAGCTGAGAACTGAAAATTAAGATACCTAGTTCATATTTTAGAGATCCCGTCATTTTATAAATTATATCTAGCAGTGCAGGTACTTAAAAAACATCTTTCTCTGGGAACTTAAGATGAGAACTGAAATATAAGATACCTAGTTCATATTTTAGAGCTCCCGTCATTTTGAAAATTATATCTAGTAGTCCAGGTGCTTAAAAAACATCTTTCTCCGGGAACTTAAGCTGAGAACTGAAAATTAAGATACCTAGTTCTTATTTTAGAGATCCCGTCATTTTGAAAATTATATCTAGTAGTCCAGGTGCTTAAAAAACATCTTTCTCAGGGAACTTAAGCTGAGAACTGAAAATTAAGATACCTAGTTCTTATTTTAGAGATCCCGTCATTTTGAAAATTATATCTAGTAGTCCAGGTGCTTAAAAAACATCTTTCTCAGGGAACTTAAACTGAGAACTGATAATTAAGATACCTAGTTCATATTTTAGAGATCCCGTCATTTTGAAAATTATATCTATTAGTCCAGGTGCTTAAAATACACCATTCTCCGGGAACATAACGTGAGAACTGATAATTAAGATACCTATTTCATATTTTAGAGATCCCGTCATATTGAAAATTATATCTAGCAGTGCAGGTTCTTAAATACATCTTTCTCAGGGAACTTAAGCTGAGAACTGAAATATAAGATACCTAGTTCATATTTTAGAGATCCCGTCATTTTGAAAATTATATCTAGTAGTCCAGGTGCTTAAAAAACATCTTTCTCCGGGAACTTAAGCTGAGAACTGAAAATTAAGATACCTAGTTCTTATTTTAGAGATTCCGTCATTTTGAAAACCTAGATCATATTATAGAGATCCTGTCATTTTGAAAATTATATTTTGTAGTCCAAGTGCCAAAAATACATCTTCCTCATGGAACTTAATCTGAGAACTGAAATTAAGGATACCTAGTTTATATTTTAGAGATCCCGTCATTTCGAAAATTATATCTAGTAGTCCAGGTGCTTAAAAAACATCTTTCTCCGGGAACTTAAGCTGAGAACTGAAAATTAAGATACCTAGTTCTTATTTTAGAGATCCCGTCATTTTGAAAATTATATCTATCAGTCCAGGTGCTTAAAAAACATCTTTGTCAGGGAACTTAAGCTGAGAACTGAAATATAAGATACCTAGTTCATATTTTAGAGATCCCGTCATTTTGAAAAATTATATCTAGTAGTCCAGGTGCTTAAAAAACATCTTTTTTCGTGAACTTAAGCTGAGAACTGAAAATTAAGATACCTAGTTCTTATTTTAGAGATCCCGTCATTTTGAAAATTATATCTAGTAGTCCAGGTGCTTAAAAAACATCTTTCTCAGGGAACTTAAACTGAGAACTGAAAATTAAGATACCTAGTTCTTATTTCTGAGATCCCGTCATTTTGAAAATTATATCTAGTAGTCCAGGTGCTTAAAAAACATCTTTCTCCGGGAACTTAAGCTGAGAACTGAAAATTAAGATACCTAGTTCTTATTTTAGAGATCCCGTCATTTTGAAAATTATATCTAGTAGTCCAGGTGCTTAAAAAACATCTTTCTCAGGGAACTTAAACTGAGAACTGAAAATTAAGATACCTAGTTCTTATTTTAGAGATCCCGTCATTTTGAAAATTATATCTAGTAGTCCAGGTGCTTAAAAAACATCTTTCTCAGGGAACTTAAACTGAGAACTGAAAATTAAGATACCTAGTTCTTATTTTAGATATCCCGTCATTTTGAAAATTATATCTAGTGGTCCAGGTGCTTAAAAAACATCTTTCTCAGGGAAGTTAAGCTGAGAACTGAAAATTAAGATACCTAGTTCTTATTTTAGAGATCCCGTCATTTTGAAAATTATATCTAGTAGTCCAGGTGCTCAAAAAACATCTTTCTGAGTGAAATTAATCTGAGAACTGAAAATTAAGATACCTAGTTCATATTTTAGAGATCCCGTCATTTTGAAAATTATATCTAGTAGTCCAGGTGCTTAAAAACATCTTCCTCCGGGAATTGAAGCTGAGAACTGAAAATTAATATACCTAGTTCTTATTTCAGAGATCCCGTCATTTTGAAAATTATACCTAGTAGTCCAGGTGCATAAAAAACATCTTTCTCAGGGATCTTAAACTGAGAACTGATAATTAAGATACCTAGTTCATATTTTAGAGATCCCGTCATTTTGAAAATTATATCTATTAGTCCAGGTGCTTAAAATACACATTCCTCAGGGAAGTTGAGCTGAGAACGGAAATTTAAGATAACTAGTTCATATTTTAGAGATCCAGTCGTTTTGAAAATTATATCTAGCAGTGCAGGTGCTTAAAAAACATCTTTCTCAGGGAACTTAAGCTGAGAACTGAAATATAAGATACCTAGTTCATATTTTAGAGATCCCGTCATTTTGAAAATTATATCTAGTAGTCCAGGTGCTTAAAAAACATCTTTCTCAGGGAACTTAAGCTGAGAACTGAAAATTAAGATACCTAGTTCATATTTTAGAGATCCCGTCATTTTGAAAACTATATTTAGTAGTCCAGGTGCTTAAAAAACATCTTTCTCAGGGAACATAAGCTGAGAACAGAAAATTAAGATACCTAGTTCATATTTTAGAGATCCCGTCATTTTGAAAATTATATCTAGCAGTGCAGGTGCTTAAAAAACATCTTTCTCAGGGAACTTAAGATGAGAACTGAAAATTAAGATACCTAGTTCTTATTTCAGAGATCCCGTCATTTTGAAAATTATACCTAGTAGTCCAGGTGCTTAAAAAACATCTTTCTCAGGGATCTTAAACTGAGAACTGATAATTAAGATACCTAGTTCATATTTTAGAGATCCCGTCATTTTGAAAATTATATCTATTAGTCCAGGTGCTTAAAATACACCTTCCTCAGGGAAGTTGAGCTGAGAACGGAAATTTAAGATAACTAGTTCATATTTTGGAGATTCCGTCATTTTGAAAATTATATCTAGCAGTCCAGGTGCTTCAAAAACATCTTTCTCAGGGAACTTAAGATGAGAACTGATAATTAAGATAACTAGTTCATATTTTAGAGATCCAGTCGTTTTGAAAATTATATCTAGCAGTGCAGGTGCTTAAAAAACATCTTTCTCAGGGAAGTTAAGCTGAGAACTGAAAATTAAGATACCTAGTTCTTATTTTAGAGATCCAGTCGTTTTGAAAATTATATCTAGCAGTGCAGGTGCTTAAAAAAAATCTTTCTCAGGGAGGTTAAGCTGAGAACTGAAAATTAAGATACCTAGTTCTTATTTTAGAGATCCCGTCATTTTGAAAGTTACATCTAGTAGTCCAGGTGCTTAAAAAACATCTTTCTCAGGGAACTTAAGCTGAGAACTGAAAATTAAGATACCTAGTTCTTATTTTAGAGATCCCGTCATTTTGAAAATTATATCTAGTAGTCCAGGTGCTTAAAAAACATCTTTCTCAGGGAACTTAAGCTGAGAACTGAAAATTAAGATACCTAGTTCATATTTTAGAGATCCCGTCATTTTGAAAATTATATCTAGTAGTCCAGGTGCTTAAAATACACCTTCCTCAGGGAAGTTGAGCTGAGAACGGAAATTTAAGATAACTAGTTCATATTTTAGAGATCCAGTCGTTTTGAAAATTATATCTAGCAGTGCAGGTGCTTAAAAAACATCTTACTTAGGGAACTTAAGCTGAGAACTGAAATATAAGATACCTAGTTCATATTTTAGAGATCCCGTCATTTTGAAAATTATATCTAGTAGTCCAGGTGCTTATAAAACACCTTTCTCAGGGAACTTAAACTGAGAACTGAAAATTAAGATACCAAGTTCTTATTTTTGAGATTCCGTCATTTTGAAAATTATATCTAGTAGTCCAGGTGCTTAAAAAACATCTTTCTCAGGGAACTTAAACTGAGAACTGATAATTAAGATACCTAGTTCATATTTTAGAGATCCCGTCATTTTGAAAATTATATCTATTAGTCCAGGTGCTTAAAAAACATCTTTGTCAGGGAACTTAATCTGAGAACAGAAAATTAAGATACCTAGTTCTTATTTCAGAGATCCCGTCATTTTGAAAATTATATCTAGTAGTCCAGGTGCTTATAAAACACCTTTCTCAGGGAACTTAAACTGAGAACTGATAATTAAGATACCTATTTCATATTTTAGAGATCCCGTCAAATTGAAAATTATATCTAGCAGTGCAGGTACTTAAAAAACATCTTTCTCTGGGAACTTAAGATGAGAACTGAAATATAAGATACCTAGTTCATATTTTAGAGATCCCGTCATTTCGAAAATTATATCTAGTAGTCCAGGTGCTTAAAAAACATCTTTCTCCGGGAACTTAAGCTGAGAACTGAAAATTAAGATACCTAGTTCTTATTTTAGAGATCCCGTCATTTTGAAAATTATATCTAGTAGTACAGGTGCTTAAAAAACATCTTTCTCAGGGAACTTAAACTGAGAACTGATAATTAAGATACCTAGATCATATTATAGAGATCATTTCATTTTGAAAATTATATTTTGTAGTCCAAGTGCCAAAAATACATCTTCCTCATAAAACTTAAGCTGAGAACTGAAATTAAGGATACCTAGTTCTTATTTTAGAGATCCCGTCATTTCGAAAATTATATCTAGTAGTCCAGGTGCTTAAAAAACATCTTTCTCCGGGAACTTAAGCTGAGAACTGAAAATTAAGATACCTAGTTCTTATTTTAGAGATCCCGTCATTTTGAAAATTATATCTAGCAGTGCAGGTGCTTAAAAAACATCTTTCTCAGGGAACTTAAGATGAGAACTGAAATATAAGATACCTAGTTCATATTTTAGAGATCCCGTCATTTTGAAAATTATATCTAGTAGTCCAGGTGCTTAAAAAACATCTTTCTCGGGGAACTTAAGCTGAGAACTGAAAATTAAGATACCTAGTTCTTATTTTAGAGATCCCGTCATTTTGAAAATTATATCTAGTAGTCCAGGTGCTTAAAAAACATCTTTTTTCGGGAACGTAAGATGAGAACTGAAAATTAAGATACCTAGTTCTTATTTCAGAGATCCCGTCATTTTGAAAATTATATCTAGTAGTCCAGGTGCTTAAAAAACATCTTTCTCAGGGAACTTAAACTGAGAACTGAAAATTAAGATACCTAGTTCTTATTTCAGAGATCCCGTCATTTTGAAAATTATATCTAGTAGTCCAGGTGCTTAAAAAACATCTTTCTAAGGGAACTTAAACTGAGAACTGATAATTAAGATACCTAGTTCATATTTTAGAGATCCCGTCATTTTATAAATTATATCTAGCAGTGCAGGTACTTAAAAAACATCTTTCTCAGCGAACTTAAGATGAGAACTGAAATATAAGATACCTAGTTCATATTAAAGAGATCCCGTCATTTTGAAAATTATATCTAGTAGTCCAGGTGCTTGAAAAACATCTTTATCCGGGAACTTATGCTGAGAACTGAAAATTAAGATACCAAGTTCTTATTTTAGAGATCCCGTCATTTTGAAAATTATATCTAGTAGTCCAGGTGCTTAAAAAACATCTTTCTCAGGGAACTTAAACTGAGAACTGATAATTAAGATACCTAGATCATATTATAGAGATCATTTCATTTTGAAAATTATATTTTGTAGTCCAAGTGCCAAAAATACACCTTCCTCATGGAACTTAATCTGAGAACTGAAATTAAGGATACCTGGTTTATATTTTCGAGATCCCGTCATTTTGAAAATTATATCTATTAGTCCAGGTGCTTAAAAACATCTTCCTCCGGGAATTGAAGCTGAGAACTGAAAATTAAGATACCTAGTTCTTATTTTAGAGATCCCGTCATTTTGAAAATTATATCTAGTAGTCCAGGTGCTTAAAAAACATCTTTCTCAGGGAACTTAAACTGAGAACTGATAATTAAGATACCTAGATCATATTATAGAGATCATTTCATTTTGAAAATTATATTTTGTAGTCCAAGTGCCAAAAATACATCTTCCTCATAAAACTTAAGCTGAGAACTGAAATTAAGGATACCTGGTTTATATTTTCGAGATCCCGTCATTTCGAAAATTATATCTAGTAGTCCAGGTGCTTAAAAAACATCTTTTTTCGGGAACGTAAGATGAGAACTGAAAATTAAGATACCTAGTTCTTATTTCAGAGATCCCGTCATTTTGAAAATTATATCTAGTAGTCCAGGTGCTTAAAAAACATCTTTCTCAGGGAACTTAAACTGAGAACTGATAATTAAGATACCTAGTTCATATTTTAGAGATCCCGTCATTTTGAAAATTATATCTAGCAGTTCAGGTGCTTAAAAAACATCTTTCTCAGGGAGGTTAAGCTGAGAACTGAAAATTAAGATACCTAGTTCTTATTTTAGAGATCCCGTCATTTTGAAAGTTACATCTAGTAGTCCAGGTGCTTAAAAAACATCTTTCTCAGGGAACTTAAGCTGAGAACAGAAAATTAAGATACCTAGTGCTTATTTTAGAGCTCCCGTCATTTTGAAAATTATATCTAGTAGTCCAGGTGCTTAAAACATCTTTCTCCGGGAACTTAAGCTGAGAACTGAAAATTAAGATACCTACATCTTATTTTGGAGATCCAGTCATTTTGCAAATTATATCTAGTAGTCCAGGTTCTTAAAAAACATCTTTCTCCGGGAAGTTGAGCTGAGAACGGAAATTTAAGATATCTACATCTTATTTTGGAGATCCCGTCATTTTGAAAATTATATTTAGTAGTCCAGGTGCTTAAAAAACATCTTTCTGATTGAAATTAAGCTGAGAACAGAAAATTAAGATACCTTGTTCATATTTTAGAAATCCCGTCATTTTGAAAATTATATCTAGTAGTCCAGTTGCTTAAAAAACATCTTTCTCCGGGAACTTAAGCTGAGAACTGAAAATTAAGATACCTAGTTCTTATTTCAGAGATCCCGTCATTTTGAAAATTATTTCTAGTAGTCCATCTGCATAAAAAACATCTTTCTCAGGGAACTTAAACTGAGAACTGATAATTAAGATACCTAGATCATATTATAGAGATCATTTCATTTTGAAAATTATATTTTGTAGTCCAAGTGCCAAAAATACATCTTCCTCATAAAACTTAAGCTGAGAACTGAAATTAAGGATGCCTGGTTTATATTTTAGAGATCCCGTCATTTTGAAAATTATATCTAGCAGTGCAGGTGCTTAAAAAACATCTTGCTCAGGGAACTTAAGCTGAGAACTGAAAATTAAGATACCTAGTTCATATTTTAGAGATCCCGTCATTTTGAAAATTATATTTAGTAGTCCAGGTGCTTAAAAAACATCTTGCTCAGGGAACTTAATCTGAGAACAGAAAATTAAGGTACCTAGTGCTTATTTTAGAGATCCCGTCATTTTGAGAATTATATCTAGCAGTCCAGGTGCTTAAAAAACATCTTTCTCAGGGAACTTAAACTGAGAACTGCTAATTAAGATACCTAGTTCATATTTTAGAGATCCCGTCATTTTGAAAATTATATCTAGCAGTGCAGGTGCTTAAAAAACATCTTTCTCAGGGAACTTAAGATGAAAACGGAAATTTAAGATACCTAGTTCATATTTTAGATATCCCGTCATTTTGAAGATTATATCTAGTTGTCCAGGTGCTTAAAAACATCTTTCTCAGGGAAGTTAAGCTGAGAACTGAAAATTAAGATACCTAGTTCTTATTTCAGAGATCCCGTCATTTTGAAAATTATATCTAGTAGTCCAGGTGCTTAAAAAACATCTTTCTCAGGGAACTTAAACTGAGAACTGATAATTAAGATACCTAGTTCATATTTTAGAGATCCCGTCATTTTGAAAATTATATCTATTAGTCCATGTGCTTAAAATACACCTTCCTCAGGGAAGTTGAGCTGAGAACGGAAATTTAAGATAAATAGTTCATATTTTAGAGATCCCGTCATTTTGAGAATTATATCTAGCAGTGCAGGTGCTTAAAAAACATCTTTCTCAGGGAACTTAAGATGAGAACTGAAATTTAAGATACCTAGTTCATAGTTTAGAGATCCCGTCATTTTGAGAATTATATCTAGTAGTGCAGGTGCTTAAAAAACATCTTCCTCTGGGAACTTAAGCTGAGAACTGAAATATAAGATACCTAGTTCATATTTTAGAGATCCCGTCATTTTGAAAATTATATCTAGTAGTCCAGCTGCATAAAAAACACCTTTCTCAGGGAACTTAACCTGAGAACAGAAAATTAAGGTACCTAGTGCTTATTTTAGAGATCCCGTCATTTTGAGAATTATATCTAGCAGTGCAGGTGCTTAAAAACATCTTTCTCAGGGAACTTAAACTGAGAACTGCTAATTAAGATACCTAGTTCATATTTTAGAGATCCCGTCATTTTGAAAATTATATCTAGCAGTGCAGGTGCTTAAAAAACATCTTGCTTAGGGAACTTAAGCTGAGAACTGAAAATTAAGATACCTAGTTCATATTTTAGAGATCCCGTCATTTTGAAAATTACATTTAGTAGTGCAGGTGCTTAAAAACATCTTTCTCAGGGAACTTAACCTGAGAACAGAAAATTAAGGTACCTAGTGCTTATTTTAGAGATCCCGTCATTTTGAAAATTATATCTACAAGTGCAGGTGCTTAAAAAACATCTTTCTCAGGGAACTTAAACTGAGAACTGCTAATTAAGATACCTAGTTCATATTTTAGAGATCCCGTCATTTTGAAAATTATATCTAGTAGTCCAGGTGCTTAAAATACACCTTCCTCAGGGAACTTAAGCTGAGAACTGAAATTAAGGATACCTGGTTTATATTTTAGAGATCCCGTCATTTTGAAAATTATATCTAGTAGTCCAGGTGATTAAAAAACATCTTTCAAAGGGAACTTAAGCTGAGAACTGAAAATTAAGAAACCTATTTCATATGTTAGAGATCCCGTCATTTTGAAAATTATAGTTAGTAGTCCAGGTGCTTAAAAAACATCTTTCTCCGGGAACTTAAGCTGAGAACTGAAAATTAAGATACCTAGTTCTTATTTCAGAGATCCCGTCATTTTGAAAATTATATCTAGTAGTCCAGGTGCTTAAAAAACATCTTTCTCAGGGAACTTAAACTGAGAACTGATAATTAAGATACCTAGTTCATATTTTAGAGATCCCGTCATTTTGAAAATTATATCTATTAGTCCATGTGCTTAAAATACACCTTCCTCAGGGAAGTTGAGCTGAGAACGGAAATTTAAGATAAATAGTTCATATTTTAGAGATCCCGTCATTTTGAGAATTATATCTAGCAGTGCAGGTGCTTAAAAAACATCTTTCTCAGGGAACTTAAGATGAGAACTGAAATTTAAGATACCTAGTTCATAGTTTAGAGATCCCGTCATTTTGAGAATTATATCTAGTAGTGCAGGTGCTTAAAAAACATCTTCCTCAGGGAACTTAAGCTGAGAACTGAAATATAAGATACCTAGTTCATATTTTAGAGATCCCGTCATTTTGAAAATTATATCTAGTAGTCCAGGTGCTTAAAAAACATCTTTCTCCGGGAACTTAAGCTGAGAACTGAAAATTAAGATACCTAGTTCTTATTTTAGAGATCCCGTCATTTTGAAAATTATATCTAATAGTCCAGGTGCTTAAAAAACATCTTTCTCAGGGAACTTAAACTGAGAACTGCTAATTAAGATACCTAGTTCATATTTTAGAGATCCCGTCATTTTGAAAATTATATCTAGTAGTCCAGGTGCTTAAAAAACATCTTCCTTAGAGAACTTAAGCTGAGAAATGAAAATTAAGATACCTAGTTCTTATTGTAGAGATCCCGTCATTTTGGAAATTATATTTAGTAGCTCAGGTGCTTAAAAAACATATTTCTCCGGGAACTTAAGGTGAGAACAGAAAATTAAGGTACCTAGTGCTTATTTTAGAGATCCCGTCATTTTGAGAATTATATCTAGCAGTGCAGGTGCTTAAAAACATCTTTCTCATGGAACTTAAACTGAGAACTGATAATTAAGATACCTAGTTCATATTTTAGAGATCCCGTCATTTTGAAAATTATATCTAGCATTGCAGGTGCTTAAAAAACACCTTCCTCATGGAACTTAATCTGAGAACTGAAATTAAGGATACCTGGTTTATATTTTAGAGATCCCGTCATTTTGAAAATTATATCTAGCAGTGCAGGTGCTTAAAAAACATCTTCCTCAGGGAACTTAAGCTGAGAACTGAAAATTAAGATACCTAGTTCATATTTTAGAGATCCCGTCATTTTGAAAATTATATTTAGTAGTCCAGGTGCTTAAAAAACATCTTTCTCAGGGAACTTAAGATGAGAACTGAAAATTAAGATACCTAGTTCTTATTTCAGAGATCCCGTCATTTTGAAAATTATATCTAGTAGTCCAGGTGCTTAAAAAACATCTTTCTCAGGGAACTTAAACTGAGAACTGATAATTAAGATACCTAGTTCATATTTTAGAGATCCCGTCATTTTGAAAATTATATCTATTAGTCCATGTGCTTAAAATACACCTTCCTCAGGGAAGTTGAGCTGAGAACGGAAATTTAAGATAAATAGTTCATATTTTAGAGATCCCGTCATTTTGAGAATTATATCTAGCAGTGCAGGTGCTTAAAAAACATCTTTCTCAGGGAACTTAAGATGAGAACTGAAATTTAAGATACCTAGTTCATAGTTTAGAGATCCCGTCATTTTGAGAATTATATCTAGTAGTGCAGGTGCTTAAAAAACATCTTCCTCAGGGAACTTAAGCTGAGAACTGAAATATAAGATACCTAGTTCATATTTTAGAGATCCCGTCATTTTGAAAATTATATCTAGTAGTCCAGGTGCTTAAAAAACATCTTTCTCCGGGAACTTAAGCTGAGAACTGAAAATTAAGATACCTAGTTCTTATTTTAGAGATCCCGTCATTTTGAAAATTATATCTAATAGTCCAGGTGCTTAAAAAACATCTTTCTCAGGGAACTTAAACTGAGAACTGCTAATTAAGATACCTAGTTCATATTTTAGAGATCCCGTCATTTTGAAAATTATATCTAGAAGTGCAGGTGCTTAAAAAACATCTTTCTCAGGGAACTTAAGATGAAAACGGAAATTTAAGATACCTGGTTTATATTTTAGAGATCCTGTCATTTTGAAAATTATATTTAGTAGTCCAAGTGTCAAAAATATATCTTCCTCATGGAACTTAAGCTGAGAACTGAAATTAAGGATACCTGGTTTATATTTTAGAGATCCCGTCATTTTGAATATTATATCTAGTAGTCCAGGTGCTTAACATACACCTTCCTCAGGGAAGTTGAGCTGAGAACAGAAATTTAAGATACCTAGTTCATATTTTAGAGATCCTGTAATTTTGAAAATTATATTTAGTAGTCCAAGTGTCAAAAATACATTTTCCTCATGGAACTTAATCTGAGAACTGAAATTAAGGATACCTGGTTTATATTTTAGAGATCCCGTCATTTTGAAAATTATATCTAGCAGTGCAGGTGCTTAAAAAACATCTTTCTCAGGGAACTTAAGCTGAGAACTGAAAATTAAGATACCTAGTTCATATTTTAGAGATCCCGTCATTTTGAAAATTATATCTAATAGTCCAGGTGCTTAAAAAACATCTTTCTCAGGGAACTTAACCTGAGAACAGAAAATTAAGGTACCTAGTGCTTATTTTAGAGATCCCGTCATTTTGAAAATTATATCTAGCAGTGCAGGTGCTTAAAAAACATCTTTCTCAGGGAAGTTAAGCTGAGAACTGAAAATTAAGATACCTAGTTCTTATTTCAGAGATCCCGTCATTTTGAAAATTATATCTAGTAGTCCAGGTGCTTAAAAAACATCTTTCTCAGGGAACTTAAACTGAGAACTGATAATTAAGATACCTAGTTCATATTTTAGAGATCCCGTCATTTTGAAAATTATATCTATTAGTCCATGTGCTTAAAATACACCTTCCTCAGGGAAGTTGAGCTGAGAACGGAAATTTAAGATAAATAGTTCATATTTTAGAGATCCCGTCATTTTGAGAATTATATCTAGCAGTGCAGGTGCTTAAAAAACATCTTTCTCAGGGAACTTAAGATGAGAACTGAAATTTAAGATACCTAGTTCATAGTTTAGAGATCCCGTCATTTTGAGAATTATATCTAGTAGTGCAGGTGCTTAAAAAACATCTTCCTCAGGGAACTTAAGCTGAGAACTGAAATATAAGATACCTAGTTCATATTTTAGAGATCCCGTCATTTTGAAAATTATATCTAGTAGTCCAGGTGCTTAAAAAACATCTTTCTCCGGGAACTTAAGCTGAGAACTGAAAATTAAGATACCTAGTTCTTATTTTAGAGATCCCGTCATTTTGAAAATTATATCTAATAGTCCAGGTGCTTAAAAAACATCTTTCTCAGGGAACTTAAACTGAGAACTGCTAATTAAGATACCTAGTTCATATTTTAGAGATCCCGTCATTTTGAAAATTATATCTAGCAGTGCAGGTGCTTAAAAAACATCTTTCTCAGGGAACTTAAGATGAAAACGGAAATTTAAGATACCTGGTTTATATTTTAGAGATCCTGTCATTTTGAAAATTATATTTAGTAGTCCAAGTGTCAAAAATATATCTTCCTCATGGAACTTAAGCTGAGAACTGAAATTAAGGATACCTGGTTTATATTTTAGAGATCCCGTCATTTTGAAAATTATATCTAGTAGTCCAGGTGCTTAAAATACACCTTCCTCAGGGAAGTTGAGCTGAGAACGGAAATTTAAGATACCTAGTTCATATTTTAGAGTTCCTGTCATTTTGAAAATTATATTTAGTAGTCCAAGTGTCAAAAATACATCTTCCTCATGGAACTTAAGCTGAGAACTAAAAACCAAGATACCTAGTTCATATTTTAGAGATCCCGTCATTTTGGAAATTATATCTAGTAGTCCAGGTGCTTAAAAAACATCTTTCTTCGGAAACTTAAGCTGAGAAATGAAAATCAAGATACCTAGTTCATAGTTTAGAGATCCCGTCATTTTGAGAATTATATCTAGTAGTGCAGGTGCTTAAAAAACATCTTCCTCAGGGAACTTAAGCCGAGAACTGAAAATTAATATACCTAGTTCATATTTAAGTGATTCCGTCATTTTCAAAATTATATTTAGTAGTCCAGCTGCTTAAAAAACACCTTTCTCAGGGCACTTAAGCTGAGAACTGAAATATAAGATACCTAGTTCATATTTTAGATATCCCGTCAATTTGAAAATTATATCTAGTAGTCCAGGTGCTTAAAAAACATCTTTCTCAGGGAACTTAAGCCGAGAACTGAAAATTAATATACCTAGTTCATATTTTAGAGATCCCGTCATTTTGAAAACTATATCTAGTAGTCCAGGTGCTTAAAAAACATGTTCCTTAGAGAACTTAAGCTGAGAAACAGAAACTTAAGATACCTAGTTCATATTTTAGAGATCCCGTCATTTTGAAAATTATATTTAGTAGTCCAGGTGCTTAAAAAACATCTTTCTCAGAGAACTTAAACTGAGAACTGATAATTAAGATACCTCGTTCATATTCTAGAGATCCCGTCATTTTGAAAATTATATCTAGTAGTCCAGGTGCTTAAAAAACATCTTTCTCAGGGAACTTAAGCTGAGAACAGAAAATTAAGATACCTAGTTCATATTTTAGATATCCCGTCAGTTTGAAAAGTATTTCTAGTAGTCCAGGTGCTTAAAAAACATCTTTCTCAGGGAACTTAAGCTGAGAAACGAAACTTAAGATACCTAGTTCATATTTTAGACATCCCTTCATTTTGAAAATTATATTTAGTAGTCCAGGTGCTTAACATACACCTTCCTCAGGGAAGTTGAGCTGAGAACGGAAATTTAAGATAACTAGTTCATATTTTAGAGATCCCGTCATTTTGAGAATTATATCTAGCAGTGCAGGTGCTTAAAAAACATCTTTCTCAGGGAACTTAAGCTGAGAACTGAAAATTAAGATACCTAGTTCATATTTTAGAGATCCCGTCATTTTGAAAATTATATCTAGTAGTCCAGGTGCTTAAAATACACCTTCCTCAGGGAAGTTGAGCTGAGAACGGAAATTTAAGATAACTAGTTCATATTTTAGAGATCCCGTCATTTTGAAAATTATATCTAGCAGTGCATGTGATTAAAAAAAAACTTACTTAGGGAACTTAAGCTTAGAACTGAAAATTAAGATACCTAGTTCTTATTTCAGAGATCCCGTCATTTTGAAAATTATATCTAGTAGTCCAGGTGCTTAAAAAACATCTTTCTCAGGGAACTTAAGCTGAGAACTGAAAATTAAGATACCTAGTTCATATTTTAGAGATCCCGTCATTTTGAAAATTATATCTAGCAGTGCAGGTGCTTAAAAAACATCTTTCTCTGGGAACTTAAGATGAGAACTGAAATATAAGATACCTAGTTCATATTATAGAGATCCCGTCATATTGGAAATTATATCTAGTAGTCCAGGTGCTTAAAAAACATCTTTCTCCGGGAACTTAAGCTGAGAACTGAAAATTAAGATACCTAGTTCATATTTCAGAGATCCCGTCATTTTGAAAATTATATCTAGTAGTCCAGGTGCTTAAAATACACCTTCCTCAGGGAAGTTGAGCTGAGAACGGAAATTTAAGATACCTAGTTCATATTTTAGAGATCCCGTCATTTTGAAAATTATATCTAGTAGTCCAGGTGCTTAAAAAACATCTTTCTCCGGGAACTTAAGCTGAGAACTGAAAATTAAGATACCTAGTTCTTATTTTAGAGATCCCGTCATTTTGAAAATGATATCTAGTAGTCCAGGTGCTTAAAAAACATCTTTCACAGGGAACTTAAGCTGAGAACTGAAAATTAAGATACCTAGTTCATATTTTAGAGATCCTGTCATTTTGAAAATTATATCTAGCAGTGCAGGTGCTTAAAAAACATCTTTCTCAGGGAACTTAAGATGAGAACTGAAATTTAAGATACCTAGTTCATAGTTTAGAGATCCCGTCATTTTGAGAATTATATCTAGTAGTGCAGGTCCTTAAAAAACATCTTCCTCAGGGAACTTAAACTGAGAACTGAAATATAAGATACCTAGTTCATATTTTAGAGATCCCGTCATTTTGAATATTATATCTAGTTGTCCAGGTGCTTAAAAAACATCTTTCTCCGGGAACTTAAACTGAGAACTGAAAATTAAGATACCTAGTTCTTATTTCAGAGATCCCGTCATTTTGAAAATTATATCTAGTATTCCAGGTGCTTAAAAAACATCTTTCTCAGGGAACTTAAACTGAGAACTGAAAATCAAGATACCTAGTTCATATTCTAGAGATCCCGTCATATTGGAAATTATATCTAGTATTCCAGGTGCTTAAAAAACATCATTCTCCGGGAACTTAAACTGAGAACTGATAATTAAGATACCTAGTTCATATTTTAGAGATCCTGTCATTTTGAAAATTATATCTAGCAGTGCAGGTGCTTAAAAAACATCTTTCTCAGGGAACTTAAGATGAGAACTGAAATTTAAGATACCTAGTTCATATTTTAGAGATCCCGTCATTTTGAAAATTATATCTAGTAGTCCAGGTGCTTAAAAAACATCATTCTCCGGGAACTTAAGCTGAGAACTGAAAATTAAGATACCTAGTTCTTATTTTAGAGATCCCGTCATTTTGAAAATTATATCTAGTAGTCCAGGTGCTTAAAAAACATCTTTCTCAGGGAACTTAAACTGAGAACTGATAATTAAGATACCTAGATCATATTATAGAGATCATTTCATTTTGAAAATTATATTTTGTAGTCCAAGTGCCAAAAATACATCTTCCTCATAAAACTTAAGCTGAGAACTGAAATTAAGGATGCCTGGTTTATATTTTAGAGATCCCGTCATTTTGAAAATTATATCTAGTAGTCCAGGTGCTTAAAAACATCTTCCTCCGGGAATTGAAGCTGAGAACTGAAAATTAAGATACCTAGTTCTTATTTCAGAGATCCCGTCATTTTGAAAATTATATCTAGTAGTCCAGGTGCTTAAAAAACATCTTTCTCAGGGAACTTAAACTGAGAACTGATAATTAAGATACCTAGTTCATATTTTAGAGATCCCGTCATTTTGAAAATTATATCTAGCAGTGCAGGTGCTTAAAAACATCTTACTTAGGGAACTTAAGCTGAGAACTGAAAATTAAGATACCTAGTTCTTATTTTAGAGATCCCGTCATTTTGAAAGTTACATCTAGTAGTCCAGGTGCTTAAAAAACATCATTCTCAGGGAACTTAAGCTGAGAACAGAAAATTAAGATACCTAGTTCATATTTTAGAGATCCCGTCATTTTGAAAATTATATCTAGTAGTCCAGGTGCTTAAAAACATCTTTCTCCGGGAATTGAAGCTGAGAACTGAAAATTAAGATACCTAGTTCTTATTTTGGAGATCCAGTCATTTTGCAAATTATATCTAGTAGTCCAGGTTCTTAAAAAACATCTTTCTCCGGGAAGTTGAGCTGAGAACGGAAATTTAAGATATCTACATCTTATTTTGGAGATCCCGTCATTTTGAAAATTATATTTACTAGTCCAGGTGCTTAAAAAACATCTTTCTCAGTGAACTTAATCTGAGAACTGAAATTTAAGATACCTTGTTCATATTTTAGAAATCCCGTCATTTTGAAAATTATATCTAGTAGTCCAGTTGCTTAAAAAACATCTTTCTCCGGGAACTTAAGCTGAGAACTGAAAATTAAGATACCTAGTTCTTATTTCAGAGATCCCGTCATTTTGAAAATTATATCTAGTAGTCCAGCTGCATAAAAAACATCTTTCTCAGGGAACTTAAACTGAGAACTGATAATTAAGATACCTAGATCATATTATAGAGATCCTGTCATTTTGAAAATTATATTTTGTAGTCCAAGTGCCAAAAATACATCTTCCTCATGGAACTTAATCTGAGAACTGAAATTAAGGATACCTGGTTTATATTTTAGAGATCCCGTCATTTTGAAAATTATATCTAGCAGTGCAGGTGCTTAAAAAACATCTTGCTTAGGGAACTCAAGCTGAGAACTGAAAATTAAGATACCAAGTTCATATTTTAGAGATCCCGTCATTTTGAAAATTACATTTAGTAGTGCAGGTGCTTAAAAAACATCTTTCTCAGGGAACTTTAACCTGAGAACAGAAAATTAAGGTACCTATTGCTTATTTTAGAGATCCCGTCATTTTGAGAATTATATCTAGTAGTGCAGGTGCTTAAAAAACATCTTTTTTCGGGAACGTAAGATGAGAACTGAAAATTAAGATACCTAGTTCTTATTTCAGAGATCCCGTCATTTTGAAAATTATATCTAGTAGTCCAGGTGCTTAAAAAACATCTTTCTCAGGGATCTTAAACTGAGAACTGATAATTAAGATACCTAGTTCATATTTTAGAGATCCCGTCATTTTGAAAATTATATCTAATAGTCCAGGTGCTTAAAATACACCTTCCTCAGGGAAGTTGAGCTGAGAACGGAAATTTAAGATAACTAGTTCATATTTTAGAGATCCCGTCATTTTGAAAATTATATCTAGTAGTCCAGGTGCTTAACATACACCTTCCTCAGGGAAGTTGAGCTGAGAACGGAAATTTAAGATAAATAGTTCATATTTTAGAGATCCCGTCATTTTGAGAATTATATCTAGCAGTGCAGGTGCTTAAAAAACATCTTTCTCCGGGAACTTAAGCTGAGAACTGAAATATTAAGAAACCTAGTTCATAGTTTAGAGATCCCGTCATTTTGAGAATTATATCTAGTAGTGCAGGTGCTTAAAAAACATCTTCCTCAGGGAACTTAAGCTGAGAACTGAAATATAAGATACCTAGTTCATATTTTAGAGATCCCGTCATTTTGAAAATTATATCTAGTAGTCCAGGTGCTTAAAAAACATCTTTCTCCGGGAACTTAAGCTGAGAACTGAAAATTAAGATACCTAGTTCTTATTTTAGAGATCCCGTCATTTTGAAAATTATATCTAATAGTCCAGGTGCTTAAAAAACATCTTTCTCAGGGAACTTAAACTGAGAACTGCTAATTAAGATACCTAGTTCATATTTTAGAGATCCCGTCATTTTGAAAATTATATCTAGCATTGCAGGTGCTTAAAAAACATCTTTCTCAGGGAACTTAAGATGAAAACGGAAATTTAAGATACCTGGTTTATATTTTAGAGATCCTGTCATTTTGAAAATTATATTTAGTAGTCCAAGTGTCAAAAATATATCTTCCTCATGGAACTTAAGCTGAGAACTGAAATTAAGGATACCTGGTTTATATTTTAGAGATCCCGTCATTTTGAAAATTATATCTAGTAGTCCAGGTGCTTAAAATACACCTTCCTCAGGGAAGTTGAGCTGAGAACGGAAATTTAAGATACCTAGTTCATATTTTCGAGATCCCGTCATTTTGAATATTATATCTAGTAGTCCAGGTGCTTAACATACACCTTCCTCAGGGAAGTTGAGCTGAGAACAGAAATTTAAGATACCTAGTTCATATTTTAGAGATCCTGTAATTTTGAAAATTATATTTAGTAGTCCAAGTGTCAAAAATACATCTTCCTCATGGAACTTAAGCTGAGAACTAAAAACCGAGATACCTAGTTCATATTTTAGAGATCCCGTCATTTTGGAAATTATATCTAGTAGTCCAGGTGCTTAAAAAACATCTTTCTTCGGAAACTTAAGCTGAGAAATGAAAATCAAGATACCTAGTTCATATTTTAGAGATCCCGTCATTTTGAAAATTATATTTAGTAGTCCAGGTGCTTAAAAAACATGTTTCTCAGGGTACTTAAGCCGAGAACTGAAAATTAGGATACCTAGTTCATATTTTAGAGATCCCGCAATTTTCAAAATTATATTTAGTAGTCCAGATGCTTAAAAAACACCTTTCTCAGGGCACTTAAGCTGAGAACTGAAATATAAGATACCTAGTTCATATTTTAGAGATCCCGTCATTTTGAAAATTATATTTAGTAGTCCAGGTTCTTAAAAAACATGTTTCTCAGGGTACTTAAGCCGAGAACTGAAAATTAATATACCTAGTTCATATTTTAGAGATCCCGTCATTTTGAAAACTATATCTAGTAGTCCAGGTGCTTAAAAAACATCTTCCTTAGAGAACTTAAGCAGAGAAACGAAAATTAAGATACCTTGTTCATATTTTAGAGATCCCGTCATTTTGAAAATTATATTTAGTAGTCCAGGTGCTTAACATACACCTTCCTCAGGGAAGTTGAGCTGAGAACGGAAATTTAAGATAACTAGTTCATATTTTAGAGATCCCGTCATTTTGAGAATTATATCTAGCAGTGCAGGTGCTTAAAAAACATCTTTCTCAGGGAACTTAAGATGAGAACTGAAATTTAAGATACCTAGTTCATAGTTTAGAGATCCCGTCATTTTGAGAATTATATCTAGTAGTGCAGGTGCTTAAAAAACATCTTCCTCAGGGAACTTAAGCTGAGAACTGAAATATTAGATAAATATTTCATATTTTAGAGATCCCGTCATTTTGATAATTATATGTAGTAGTCCAGGTGATTAAAAAACATCTTTCTCCGGGAACTTAAGCTGAGAACTGAAAATTAAGATACCTAGTTCATATTTTAGGGATCCCGTCGTTTTGTAAATTATATATAGTAGTACAGGTGCTTAAAAAACATCTTTCTCAGGGATCTTAAACTGAGAACTGATAATTAAGATACCTAGTTCATATTTTAGAGATCCCGTCATTTTGAAAATTATATCTAGTAGTCCAGGTGCTTAAAAAACATCTTTCTCAGGGAACTTAAGCTGAGAACAGAAAATTAAGATACCTAGTTCATATTTTAGATATCCCGTCAGTTTGAAAAGTATTTCTAGTAGTCCAGGTGCTTAAAAAACATCTTACTTAGGGAACTTGATCTGAGAAACGAAACTTAAGATACCTAGTTCATATTTTAGAGATCCTGTCATTTTGAAAAATATATTTAGTAGTCCAGGTGCTTAACATACACCTTCCTCAGGGAAGTTGAGCTGAGAACGGAAATTTAAGATAACTAGTTCATATTTTAGAGATGCCGTCATTTTGAGAATTATATCTAGCAGTGCAGGTGCTTAAAAAACATCTTTCTCAGGGAAGTTAAGCTGAGAACTGAAAATTAAGATACCTAGTTCATATTCTAGAGATCCCGTCATTTTGAAAATTATATTTAGTAGCCCAGGTGCTTGAAATACACCTTCCTCAGGGAAGTTGAGCTGAGAACGGAAATTTAAGATAACTAGTTCATATTTTAGAGATCATTTCATTTTGAAAATTATATCTAGCAGTGCAGGTGATTAAAAAACATCTTACTTAGGGAACTTAAGCTGAGAACTGAAAATTAAGATACCTAGTTCTTATTTTAGAGATCCCGTCATTTTGAAAATTATATCTAGTAGTCCAGGTGCTTAAAAAACATCTTTCTCAGGGAACTTAAACTGAGAACTGCTAATTAAGATACCTAGTTCATATTTTAGAGATCCCGTCATTTTGAAAATTATATCTAGCAGTGCAGGTGCTTAAAAAACATCTTTCTCAGGGAACTTAAGCTGAGAACTGAAAATTAAGATACCTAGTTCATATTTCAGAGATCCCGTCTTTTTGAAAATTATATCTAGTAGTCCAGGTGCATAAAAAACATCTTTCTCAGGGAACTTAAACTGAGAACTGATAATTAAGTTACCTAGTTCATATTTCAGAGATCCCGTCATTTTGAAAATTATATCTAGTAGTCCAGGTGCTTAAAATACACCTTCCTCAGGGTAGTTCAGCTGAGAACGGAAAATTAAGATACCTAGTTCATATTTTAGAGATCCCGTCATTTTGAAAATTATATCTAGTAGTCCAGGTGCTTAAAAAACATCTTTCTCCGGGAACTTAAGCTGAGAACTGAAAATTAAGATACCTAGTTCTTCTTTCAGAGATCCCGTCATTTTGAAAATTATATCTAGTAGTCCAGGTGCTTAAAAAACATCTTTCTCAGGGAACTTAAACTGAGAACTGATAATTAAGATACCTAGTTCATATTTTAGAGATCCCGTCATTTTGAAAATTATATCTAGCAGTGCAGGTGCTTAAAAAACATCTTCCTCAGGGAACTTAAGCTGAGAAGTGAAATATAAGATACCTAGTTCATATTTTAGAGATCCCGTCATTTTGAAAATTATATCTAGTAGTCCAGGTGCTTAAAAAACATCTTTCTCAGGGAACTTAAGCTGAGAACTGAAAATTAAGATACCTAGTTCATATTTTAGAGATCCCGTCATTTTGAGAATTATATCTAGTAGTGCAGGTCCTTAAAAAACATCTTCCTCAGGGAACTTAAGCTGAGAACTGAAATATAAGATACCTAGTTCATATTTTAGAGATCCCGTCATTTTGAAAATTATATCTAGTTGTCCAGGTGCTTAAAAAACATCTTTCTCAGGGAACTTAAACTGAGAACTGAAAATCAAGATACCTAGTTCATATTTTAGAGATCCCGTCATTTTGAAAATTATATCTAGTAGTCCAGGTGCTTAAAAAACATCTTTCTCCGGGAACTTAAGCTGAGAACTGAAAATTAAGATACCTAGTTCTTATTTTAGAGATCCCGTCATTTTGAAAATTATATCTAATAGTCCAGGTGCTTAAAAAACATCTTTCTCAGAGAACTTAAACTGAGAACTGCTAATTAAGATACCTAGTTCATATTTTAGAGATCCCGTCATTTTGAAAATTATATCTAGCAGTGCAGGTGCTTAAAAAACATCTTTCTCAGGGAACTTAAGATGAAAACGGAAATTTAAGATACCTAGTTCATATTTTAGAGATCCCGTCATTTTGAGAATTATATCTAGTAGTGCAGGTGCTTAAAAAACATCTTCCTCAGGGAACTTAAGCTGAGAACTGAAATATAAGATACCTAGTTCATATTTTAGAGATCCCGTCATTTTGAAAATTATATCTAGTAGTCCAGGTGCTTAAAAAACATCTTTCTCCGGGAACTTAAGCTGAGAACTGATAATTAAGATACCTAGTTCATATTTTAGAGATCCCGTCATTTTGAGAATTATATCTAGTAGTGCAGGTGCTTAAAAAACATCTTCCTCAGGGAACTTAAGCTGAGAACTGAAAATTAAGATACCTAGTTCTTATTTTAGAGATCCCGTCATTTTGAAAATTATATCTAATAGTCCAGGTGCTTAAAAAACATCTTTCTCAGGGAACTTAAACTGAGAACTGCTAATTAAGATACCTAGTTCATATTTTAGAGATCCCGTCATTTTGAAAATTATATCTAGCAGTGCAGGTGCTTAAAAAACATCTTTCTCAGGGAACTTAAGATGAGAACTGAAATTTAAGATACCTAGTTCATAGTTTAGAGATCCCGTCATTTTGAGAATTATATCTAGTAGTGCAGGTGCTTAAAAAACATCTTCCTCAGGGAACTTAAGCTGAGAACTGAAATATAAGATACCTAGTTCATATTTTAGAGATCCCGTCATTTTGAAAATTATATCTAGTAGTCCAGGTGCTTAAAAAACATCTTTCTCCGGGAACTTAAGCTGAGAACTGAAAATTAAGATACCTAGTTCTTATTTTAGAGATCCCGTCATTTTGAAAATTATATCTAATAGTCCAGGTGCTTAAAAAACATCTTTCTCAGGGAACTTAAACTGAGAACTGCTAATTAAGATACATAGTTCATATTTTAGAGATCCCGTCATTTTGAAAATTATATCTAGCAGTGCAGGTGCTTAAAAAACATCTTTCTCAGGGAACTTAAGATGAAAACGGAAATTTAAGATACCTGGTTTATATTTTAGAGATCCTGTCATTTTGAAAATTATATTTAGTAGTCCAAGTGTCAAAAATATATCTTCCTCATGGAACTTAAGCTGAGAACTGAAATTAAGGATACCTGGTTTATATTTTAGAGATCCCGTCATTTTGAAAATTATATCTAGTAGTCCAGGTGCTTAAAATACACCTTCCTCAGGGAAGTTGAGCTGAGAACGGAAATTTAAGATACCTAGTTCATATTTTAGAGATCCCGTCATTTTGAATATTATATCTAGTAGTCCAGGTGCTTAACATACACCTTCCTCAGGGAAGTTGAGCTGAGAACAGAAAATAAAGATACCTAGTTCATATTTCAGAGATCCTGTAATTTTGAAAATTATATTTAGTAGTCCAAGTGTCAAAAATACATCTTCCTCATGGAACTTAAGCTGAGAACTAAAAACCAAGATACCTAGTTCATATTTTAGAGATCCCGTCATTTTGGAAATTATATCTAGTAGTCCAGGTGCTTAAAAAACATCTTTCTTCGGAAACTTAAGCTGAGAAATGAAAATCAAGATACCTAGTTCATATTTTAGAGATCCCGTCATTTTGAAAATTATATTTAGTAGTCCAGGTGCTTAAAAAACATGTTTCTCAGGGTACTTAAGCCGAGAACTGAAAATTAGGATACCTAGTTCATATTTTAGAGATCCCGTCATTTTCAAAATTATATTTAGTAGTCCAGCTGCTTAAAAAACACCTTTCTCAGGGCACTTAAGCTGAGAACTGAAATATAAGATACCTAGTTCATATTTTAGATATCCCGTCAATTTGAAAATTATATCTAGTAGTCCAGGTGCTTAAAAAACATCTTTCTCAGGGAACTTAAGCCGAGAACTGAAAATTAATATACCTAGTTCATATTTTAGAGATCCCGTCATTTTGAAAACTATATCTAGTAGTCCAGGTGCTTAAAAAACATCTTCCTTAGAGAACTTAAGCTGAGAAACGAAACTTAAGATACCTAGTTCATATTTTAGAGATCCCGTCATTTTGAAAATTATATTTAGTAGTCCAGGTGCTTAACATACACCTTCCTCAGGGAAGTTGAGCTGAGAACGGAAATTTAAGATAACTAGTTCATATTTTAGAGATGCCGTCATTTTGAGAATTATATGTAGCAGTGCAGGTGCTTAAAAAACATCTTTCTCAGGGAACTTAAGATGAGAACTGAAATTTAAGATACCTAGTTCATAGTTTAGAGATCCCGTCATTTTGAGAATTATATCTAGTAGTGCAGGTCCTTAAAAAACATCTTCCTCAGGGAACTTAAGCTGAGAACTGAAATATAAGATACCTAGTTCATATTTTAGAGATCCCGTCATTTTGAAAATTATATCTAGTTGTCCAGGTGCTTAAAAAACATCTTTCTCCGGGAACTTAAGCTGAGAACTGAAAATTAAGATACCTAGTTCATATTTTAGAGATCCCGTCATTTTGAAAATTATATCTACTAGTCCAGGTGCTTAAAAAACATCTTTCTCAGGGAACTTAAACTGAGAACTGAAAATTAAGATACCTAGTTCATATTTTAGAGATCCCGTCATTTTGAGAATTATATCTAGTAGTGCAGGTGCTTAAAAAACATCTTCCTCAGGGAACTTAAGCTGAGAACAGAAAATTAAGATACCTAGTTCATATTTTAGATATCCCGTCAGTTTGAAAATTATTTCTAGTAGTCCAGGTGCTTAAAAAACATCTTCCTTAGAGAACTTAAGCTGAGAAACGAAACTTAAGATACCTAGTTCATATTTTAGAGATCCCGTCATTTTGAAAATTATATTTAGTAGTCCAGGTGCTTAACATACACCTTCCTCAGGGAAGTTGAGCTGAGAACGGAAATTTAAGATAACTAGTTCATATTTTAGAGATGCCGTCATTTTGAGAATTATATGTAGCAGTGCAGGTGCTTAAAAAACATCTTTCTCAGGGAACTTAAGCTGAGAACTGAAAATCAAGATACCTAGTTCATATTTTAGAGATCCCGTCATTTTGAAAATTATATTTAGTAGTCCAGGTGCTTAAAATACACCTTCCTCAGGGAAGTTGAGCTGAGAACGGAAATTTAAGATAACTAGTTCATATTTTAGAGATCTTGTCTTTTTGAAAATTATATCTAGAAGTGCAGTTGATTAAAAAAAATCTTTATAAGGGATGTTAAGCTGATATCTGAAAATTAAGATACCTAGGTCTTATTTTAGAGATCCCGTCATTTTGAAAATGATATCTAGTAGTCCAGGTGCTTAAAAAACATCTTTCTCAGGGAACTTAAGCTGAGAACTGAAAATTAAGATACCTAGTTCATATTTTAGAGATCCCGTCATTTTGAGAATTATATCTAGCAGTGCAGGTGCTTAAAAAACATCTTACTTAGGGAACTTAAACTGAGAACTGAAAATTAAGAAACCTATTTCATATTTTAGAAATCCCCTCATTTTGGAAATTATATCTAGTAGCCCAGGTGCTTAAAAAACATCTTTCTCCGGGAACTAAAGCTGAGAACTGAAAATCAAGATACCTAGTTCATATTTTAGAGATCCGGTCATTTTGAAAATTATATCTAGATGCCCAGGTGCTTAAAAAACATTTTCCTTAGGGAACATGAGCTGAGAAATGAAATTTAGGATACCTATTTCATATTGTAAAGATCCCGTCATTTTTATAATTATATCTAGTAGTCCAGGTGCTTGAAAAACATCTTCCTCAGGTCACTTAAGCTGAGAACTGAAATATAAGATACCTAGTTCATATTTTAGAGATCCCGTCATTTTGAAAATTATATCTAGTGTACCAGGTGCTTAAAAAACATCTTTCTCCGGCAACTGAAGCTGAGAACTGAAAATTATCATACCTAGTTCTTATTTTAGAGATCCCGTCATTTTCAAAATTATATCTAGTATTCCAGGTGCTTTAAAAACATCTTAATTGGGGAACTTAAGCTTAGAACTGAAATATAAGATACCTAGTTCATATTTGAGAGATCCCGTCATTTTGAAAATTGTATCTAGTTGTCCAGGTGCTTAAAAAACATCTTTCTCATGGAACTTAAGCTGAGAACTGAAAATTAAGATACCTAGTTCATATTTTAGATATCCCGTCATTTTGAAAATTATATTTAGTTGTCCAGTTGCTTAAAAACCATCGTTCTCAGGGCACTTAAGCTGAGAACTGCAAATTAAGATACCTAGTTCATATTTTAGATATCCCGGCATTTTGAAAATTATATTTAGTAGTCCAGGTGCTTAAAAAACATCATTCTCAGGGAACTTAAGCTGAGAACTGAAAAATAAGATACCTAGTTCATATTTGAGAGATCCCGTCATTTTGAAAATTATATTTAGTTGTCCAGGTGCTTAAAAAACATCTTTCTCAGGGAACTTAATCTTTCTCAGTTAAATTAATCTTTCTCAGTGATCTTAAGCTGAGAACTTAAATATAAGATACCTAGTTCATTTTAGAGATACCGTCATTTTGAAAATTATATCTAGTTGTCCAGGTGCTTAAAAAACATCTTCCTTAGGAACTTAAGCTGAGAACTGAAATCCAAGATACCTAGTTCATATTTTAGAGATCCCGTCATTTCGAAAATTATATCTAGTATTCCAGGTTCTTAAACAACATCTTTCTCCGGCATCTTAAGCTGAGAACTGAAAATTAAGATTCCTAGTTCTTATTTTAGATATCCCGGCATTTTCAAAATTATATTTAGTAGTCCAGGTGCTTAAAAAACATCGTTCTCAGGGCACTTAAGCTAAGAACTGAAATATATGATACCTAGTTCATAGTTTAGAGATCCCTTCATTTTGAAAATTATATTTAGTAGTCCAGGTGCTTAAAAAACATCTTCCTTAGGGAACTTATGCTGAGAAATGAGTCCTAAGATACCTAGTTCATATCTTAGAGATTCCGTCATTTCGGAAATTATATCTAGTAGTCCAGGTGCTTAAAAAACATCTTTCTCCGGGGACTTAAGCTGAGAACTGAAATCCAAGATACCTAGTTCATATTTTAGAGATAACGTCATTTTGGAAATTATATCTAGTAGTACAGGTGCTTAAAAAACATTTTTCTCAGGGAACTTAAGATGAGAACTGAAAACTAAGATACCTAGTTCATATTTTAGAGATCCCGTCATTTTGAAAATTATATTTAGTAGTCCAGGTGCTTAAAAAACATTTTTCTCAGGGCACTTAAGCTGAGAACTGAAATATAAGACACCTAGTTCATATCTTAGAGATTCCGTCATTTCGGAAATTATATCTAGTAGTCCAGGTGCTTAAAAAACATCTTTCTCCGGGGACTTAAGCTGAGAACTGAAATCCAAGATACCTAGTTCATATTTTAGAGATTCCGTCATTTTGGAAATTATATCTAGTAGTCCAGGTGCTTAAAAAACATCTTTCTCCGGGAACTTAAGCTGAGGAATGAAAATTAAGATACCTAGTTCATATTTCAGAGATCCCGTTATTTTCAAAATTATATTTAGTAGTCCAGGTGCTTAAAAAACATTGTTCTCAGGGAACTTAAGCTGAGAAATGAAATTTAAGATACCTAGTTCATATTTTAGAAATCCCGTCAATTTGGAAATTATATCTAGTATTCCAGGTGCTTAAAAAACATCTTTCTCAGGGAACTTAAGATGAGAACTTAAAATTAAGATGCCTAGTTCATATTTTAGACATCCCGTCATTTTGAAAGTTATGTCTAGTAGTCCAGGTGCTTAAAAAACATCTTACTTAGGGAACTTAAGCTGAGAACTGAAAATCAAGATACCTAGTTCATATTTTAGAGATCCCGTCATTTTGAAAATTATATCTAGTAGTCCAGGTGCTTAAAAAACATTGTTCTCAGGGCACTTAAGCTAAGAACTGAAATATATGATACCTAGTTCATATTGTAGAGATCCCGTCATTTTGAAAATTATATCTAGTATTCCAGGTGTTTAAAAAACATCTTTCTCCGGCATCTTAAGCTGAGAACTGAAAATTAAGATTCCTAGTTCTTATTTTAGAGATCCCGTCATTTTCAAAATTATATCTAGTATTCCAGGTGCTTTAAAAACATCTTACTTGGGGAACTTAAGCTTAGAACTGAAATATAAGAAACCTAGTTCATATTTTAGAAATCCCGTCAATTTGGAAATTATATCTAGTACTCCAGGTGCTTAAAAAACATCTTTCTCAGTGAACTTAAGATGAGAAATAAAAATTAAGATGCCTAGTTCATATTTTAGACATCCCGTCATTTTGAAAGTTATGTCTAGTAGTCCAGGTGCTTAAAAAACATCTTACTTAGGGAACTTAAGCTGAGAACTGAAAATCAAGATACCTAGTTCATATTCTAGAGATCCCGTGATTTTGGAAATTATATTTTGTAGTCCAGTTGCTTAAAAAACATCTTTCTCAGGGAACTTATGCTGAGAACTGAAAATTATGATACCAAGTTCATATTTTAGAGATCCCGTCATTTTGGAAATTATATTTACTAGCCCAGGTGCTTAAAAAACATCTTTCTCAGGGAACTTAAGCTAAGAACTGAAATATATGATAGGTAGTTCATATTTTAGAGATCCCGTCATTTTGAAAATTATATCTAGTATACCAGGTGCTTAAAAAACATCTTTCTCCGACAACTGAAGCTGAGAACTGAAATTTAAGATACCTAGTTCTTATTTTAGAGATCCCGGCATTTTGAAAATTATATCTAGTAGTCCAGGTGCATAAAAAACATCTTTCTCAGGGAACTTAAGCGGAGAACTGAAAATTAAGATACCTAGTTCATATTTTAGATATACCGGCATTTTTAAAATTATATCTAGTATTCCAGGTGCGTTAAAAACATCTTACTTGGGGAACTTAAGCTTAGAACTGAAAATTAGGATACCTAGTTCATATTTGAGAGATCCCGTCATTTTGAAATTATATCTAGTAGTCCAGGTGCTTAAAAAACATCTTTCTCAGGGAACTTAAGCTGAGAACTGAAAATTAAGATACCTAGTTCATATTTTAGATATCCCGTCATTTTGAAAATTATATCTAGTTGTCCAGGTGCTTAAAAAACATCTTTCTCAGGGAACTTAATCTTTCTCAGGGAACTTAAGCTGAGAACTGAAATATAAGATACCTAGTTCATATTAGAGATACCGTCATTTTGAAAATTATATCTAGTTGTCCAGGTGCTTAAAAAACATCTTCCTTAGGGAACTTAAGATGAGACATGAAATTTAAGATATCTAGTTCATATTTTAGAGATCCCGTCATTTTGGAAATTATATTTAGTAGTCCAGGTGCTTAAAAAACATCTTTCTCAGGGAACTTAAGATGAGAACTGAAAACTAAGATACCTAGTTCATATTTTAGAGATCCCGTCATTTTGAAAATTATATTTAGTAGTCCAGGTGCTTAAAAAACATTTTTCTCAGGGAACTTAATCTTTCTCCGGGAACTTAAGCTGAGAACTGAAATCCAAGATACCTAGTTCATATTTTAGAGATCCCGTCATTTTGGAAATTATATTTAGTAGTCCAGGTGCTGAAAAAACATCTTTCTCAGGGCACTTAAGCTAAGAACTGAAATATAATATACCTAGTTCATATTTTAGAGATCCCGTCATTTTGAAAATTATATATAGTAGACCAGGTTCTTAAAAAACATCTTTCTCAGGGCACTTAAGCTGAGAACTGAAATATAAGAAACCTATTTCATATTTTAGAAATCCCCTCATTTTGGAAATTATATCTAGTAGTCCAGGTGCTTAAAAAACATCTTTCTCCGGGAACTAAAGCTGAGAACTGAAAATCAAGATACCTAGTTCATATTTTAGGGATCCGGTCATTTTGAAAATTATATCTAGATGTCCAGGTGCTTAAAAAACATTTTCCTTAGGGAACATGAGCTGAGAAATAAAATTTAGGATACCTATTTCATATTTTAAAGATCCCGTCATTTTTATAATTATATGTAGTAGTCCAGGTGCTTGAAAAACATCTTCCTCATCTCACTTAAGCTGAGAACTGAAATATAAGATACCTAGTTCATATTTTAGAGATCCCGTCATTTTGAAAATTATATCTAGTAGTCCTGGTGCTTAAAAAACATCGTTCTCAGGGAACTTAGGATGAGAACTTAAAATTAAGATACCTAGTTCATATTTTGGACATCCCGTCATTTTGAAAGTTATGTCTAGTAGTCCAGGTGCTTAAAAAACATCTTACTTAGGGAACTTAAGCTGAGAACTGAAAATCATGATACCTAGTTCATATTCTAGAGATCCCGTCATTTTCAAAATTATATTTAGTACTCCAGGTGCTTAAAAAACATAGTTCTCAGGGCACTTAAGCTAAGAACTGAAATATATGATACGTAGTTCATATTTTAGAGATCCCGTCATTTTGAAAATTATATCTAGTATACCAGGTGCTTAAAAAACATCTTTCTCCGGCAACTGAAGCTGAGAACTGAAAATTAAGATACCTAGTTCTTATTTTAGAGATCCCGTCATTTTCAAAATTATATCTAGTATTCCAGGTGCTTTAAAAACATCTTAATTGGGGAACTTAAGCTTAGAACTGAAATATAAGATACCTAGTTCATATTTCAGAGATCCCGTCATTTTGAAAATTATATCTAGTAGCCCAGGTGCTTAAAAAACATCTTTCTCAGGGAACTTAAGCTGAGAACTGAAATATAAGATACCTAGTTCATATTTTAGAGATCCCGTCATTTTGGAAATTATATCTAGTAGTCCAGGTGCTTAAAAAACATCTTTCTCAGGGAACTTAAGATGAGAACTGAAAACTAAGATACCTAGTTCATATTTTAGAGATCCCGTCATTTTGAAAATTATATTTAGTAGTCCAGGTGCTTAAAAAACATTTTTCTCAGGGCACTTAAGTTGAGAACTGAAATATAAGACACCTAGTTCATATTTTAGAGATCCCGTCATTTTGGAAATTATATTTAGTAGTCCAGGTGCTTAAAAAACATTTTTCTCAGGGAACTTAAGCTGAGAACTGAAAATTAAGATACCTAGTTCATATCTTAGAGATCCCGTTATTTTCAAAATTATATTTAGTAGTCCAGGTGCTTAAAAAACATTGTTCTCAGGGCACTTAAGCTAAGAACAGAAATATATGATACCTAGTTCATATTTTAGATATCCCGTCATTTTGAAAATTATATCTAGTTGTCCAGGTGCTTAAAAAACATCTTCCTTAGGGAACTTAAGATGAGACATGAAATTTAAGATATCTAGTTCATATTTTAGAGATCCCGTCATTTTGGAAATTATATTTAGTAGTCCAGGTGCTTAAAAAACATCTTTCTCAGGGAACTTAAGATGAGAACTGAAAATTAAGATACCTAGTTCATATTTTGGACATCCCGTCATTTTGAAAATTATATTTAAGCTTTAAGGAACTTAAGCTGAGAACTGAAAATTAAGATACCTAGTTCATATTTTGGACATCCCGTCATTTTGAAAGTTATGTCTAGTAGTCCAGGTGCTTAAAAAACATCTTGCTTAGGGAACTTAAGCTGAGAACTGAAAATCAAGATACCTAGTTCATATTCTAGAGATCCCGTCATTTTCAAAATTATATTTAGAAGTCCAGGTGCTTAAAAAACATCTTCCTTAGGAACTTAAGCTGAGAACTGAAATCCAAGATACCTAGTTCATATTTTAGATATCCCGTCATTTTGGAAATTATATTTAGTAGTCCAGGTGCTTAAAAAACATCTTTCTCAGGGAACTTAAGATGAGAACTGAAAATTAAGATACCTAGTTCATATTTTAGAGATCCCGTCATTTTGAAAATTATATTTAGTAGACCAGGTGCTTAAAAAACATTTTTCTCAGGGCACTTAAGCTGAGAACTGAAATATAAGACACCTAGTTCATATCTTAGAGATTCCGTCATTTCGGAAATTATATCTAGTAGTCCAGGTGCTTAAAAAACATCTTTCTCCGGGGACTTAAGCTGAGAACTGAAATCCAAGATACCTAGTTCATATTTTAGAGATTCCGTCATTTTGGAAATTATATCTAGTAGTACAGGTGCTTAAAAAACATCTTCCTTAGGGAACTTAAGCTGAGGAATGAAAATTAAGATACCTAGTTCATATTTCAGAGATCCCGTTATTTTCAAAATTATATTTAGTAGTCCAGGTGCTTAAAAAACATTGTTCTCAGGGCACTTAAGCTAAGAACTGAAATATATGATACCTAGTTCATATTTTAGAAATCCCGTCAATTTGCAAATTATATCTAGTAGTCCAGGTGCTAAAAAAACATCTTTCTCAGGGAACTTAAGATAAGAACTTAAAATTAAGATGCCTAGTTCATATTTTAAACATCCCGTCATTTTGAAAGTTATGTCTAGTAGTCCAGGTGCTTAAAAAACATCTTACTTAGGGAACTTAAGCTGAGAACTGAAAATCAAGATACCTAGTTCATATTCTAGAGATCCCGTCATTTTGGAAATTATATTTTGTAGTCCAGTTGCTTAAAAAACATCTTTCTCAGGGAACTTATGCTGAGAACTGAAAATTATGATACCAAGTTCATATTTTAGAGATCCCGTCATTTTGGAAATTATATTTACTAGTCCAGGTGCTTAAAAAACATCGTTTTCAGGGCACTTAAGCTAAGAACTGAAATATATGATAGGTAGTTCATATTTTAGAGATCCCGTCATTTTGAAAATTATATCTAGTATACCAGGTGCTTAAAAAACATCTTTCTCCGGCAACTGAAGCTGAGAACTGAAAATTAAGATACCTAGTTCTTATTTTAGAGATCCCGTCATTTTCAAAATTATATCTAGTAGTCCAGGTGCATAAAAAACATCTTTCTCAGGGAACTTAAGCGGAGAACTGAAAATTAAGATACCTAGTTCATATTTTAGATATACCGGCATTTTTAAAATTATATCTAGTATTCCAGGTGCGTTAAAAACATCTTACTTGGGGAACTTAAGCTTAGAACTGAAATATAAGATACCTAGTTCATATTTTAGAGATCCCGTCATTTTGAAAATTATATATAGTAGTCCAGGTGCTTAAAAAAAATCTTACTCAGGGAACTTAAGCTGAGAACTGAAATTTAAGATATCTAGTTCATATTTTAGAGATCCCGTCATTTTGGAAATTATATTTAGTAGTCCAGGTGCTTAAAAAACATCTTTCTCAGGGAACTTAAGATGAGAACTGAAAACTAAGATACCTAGTTCATATTTTAGAGATCCCGTCATTTTGAAAATTATATATAGTAGTCCAGGTGCTTAAAAAACATCTTTCTCAGGGAACTTAATCTTTCTCAGGGAACTTAAGCTGAGAACTGAAATTCAAGATACCTAGTTCATATTCTAGAGATCCCGTCATTTTGGAAATTATATTTAGTAGTCCAGGTGCTGAAAAAACATCTTTCTCAGGGCACTTAAGCTAAGAACTGAAATATAATATACCTAGTTCATATCTTAGAGATCCCGTCATTTTGAAAATTATATATAGTAGACCAGGTTCTTAAAAAACATCTTTCTCAGGGCACTTAAGCTGAGAACTGAAATATAAGAAACCTATTTCATATTTTAGAAATCCCCTCATTTTGGAAATTATATCTAGTAGTCCAGGTGCTTAAAAAACATCTTTCTCCGGGAACTAAAGCTGAGAACTGAAAATCAAGATACCTAGTTCATATTTTAGGGATCCGGTCATTTTGAAAATTATATCTAGATGTCCAGGTGCTTAAAAAACATTTTCCTTAGGGAACATGAGCTGAGAAATAAAATTTAGGATACCTATTTCATATTTTAAAGATCCCGTCATTTTTATAATTATATCTAGTAGTCCAGGTGCTTGAAAAACATCTTCCTCAGCTCACTTAAGCTGAGAACTGAAATATAAGATACCTAGTTCATATTTTAGAGATCCCGTCATTTTGAAAATTATTTCTAGTAGTCCAGGTGCTTAAAAAACATCGTTCTCAGGGAACTTAAGCTGAGAACTGAAAATCAAGATACCTAGTTCATATTCTAGAGATCCCGTCATTTTCAAAATTATATTTAGTACTCCAGGTGCTTAAAAAACATAGTTCTCAGGGCACTTAAGCTAAGAACTGAAATATATGATACGTAGTTCATATTTTAGAGATCCCGTCATTTTGAAAATTATATCTAGTATACCAGGTGCTTAAAAAACATCTTTCTCCGGCAACTGAAGCTGAGAACTGAAAATTAAGATACCTAGTTCTTATTTTAGAGATCCCGTCATTTTCAAAATTATATCTAGTATTCCAGGTGCTTTAAAAACATCTTAATTGGGGAACTTAAGCTTAGAACTGAAATATAAGATACCTAGTTCATATTTGAGAGATCCCGTTATTTTGAAATTATATCTAGTAGTCCAGGTGCTTAAAAAACATCTTTCTCAGGGAACTTAAGCTGAGAACTGAAAATTAAGATACCTAGTTCATATTTTAGATATCCCGTCATTTTGAAAATTATATCTAGTTGTCCAGGTGCTTAAAAAACATCTTCCTTAGGGAACTTAAGCTGAGAAATGAAATTTAAGATATCTAGTTCATATTTTAGAGATCCCGTCATTTTGGAAATTATATCTAGTAGTCCAGGTGCTTAAAAAACATCTTCCTTAGAGAACTTAAGATGAGAACTGAAGATTAAGATACCTAGTTCATACTTTAGAGATCCCGTCATATTGAAAATTATATTTAGTATTCCAGGTGCTTAAAAAACATCATTCTCAGGGCACTTAAGCTGAGAACTGAAATATAAGACACCTGGTTCATATCAAAGAGATCCCGTCATTTTGAAAATTATATCTAGTATTCCAGGTGTTTAAAAAACATCTTTCTCCGGCATCTTAAGCTGAGAACTAAAAACCAACATACCTAGTTCATATTTTAGAGATCCCGTCATTTTGGAAATTATATCTAGTAGTCCAGGTGCTTAAAAAACATCTTTCTCCGGGAACTTAAGCTGAGGAATGAAAATTAAGATACCTAGTTCATATTTCAGAGATCCCGTTATTTTCAAAATTATATTTAGTAGTCCAGGTGCTTAAAAAACATTGTTCTCAGGGCACTTAAGCTAAGAAGAGAAATATATGATACCTAGTTCATATTGTAGAGATCCCGTAATTTTGAAAATTATATATAGTTGTTCAGGTGCTTAAAAAAACATCTTCCTTAGGGAACTTAAGCTGAGACATGAAATTTAAGATATCTAGTTCATATTTTAGAGATCCCGTTTTTTTGAAAATTATATTTACTAGTCCAGGTGCTTAAAAAACATCCTTCTCAGTGAACTTAAGCTGAGAACTGAAAATTAAGATACCTAGTTCATATTTTAGATATCCCGTCATTTTGAAAATTATATTTAAGCTTTAAGGAACTTAAGCTGAGAACTGAAAATTAAGATACCTAGTTCATATTTTGGACATACCGTCATTTTGAAAGTTATGTCTAGTGGTCCAGGTGCTTAAAAAACATCTTAATTAGGGAACTTAAGCTGAGAACTGAAAATCAAGATACCTAGTTCATATTCTAGAGATCCCGTCATTTTTCAAAATTATATCTAGTTGTCCAGGTGCTTAAAAAACATCTTCCTTAGGGAACTTAAGCTGAGAAATGAAATTTAAGATACCTAGTTCATATTTTAGAGATCCCGTCATTTTGAAAATTATATTTAGTAGTCCAGGTGCTTAAAAAACATTTTTCTCAGGGCACTTAAGCTGTGAACTGAAATATAAGACACCTAGTTCATATCTTAGAGATTCCGTCATTTCGGAAATTATATCTAGTAGTCCAGGTGCTTAAAAAACATCTTTCTCCGGGGACTTAAGCTGAGAACTGAAATCCAAGATACCTAGTTCATATTTTAGAGATTCCGTCATTTTGGAAATTATATCTAGTAGTACAGGTGCTTAAAAAACATCTTCCTTAGGGAACTTAAGCTGAGAAATGAAATTTAAGATACCTAGTTCATATTTTAGAGATCCCGTCATTTTCAAAATTATATTTAGTAGTCCAGGTGCTTAAAAAACATTGTTCTCAGGGCTGAAATATATGATACCTAGTTCACATTGTAGAGATCCCGTCATTTTGAAAATTATATCTAGTTGTCCAGGTGCTTAAAAAACATCTTCCTTAGGGAACTTAAGCTGAGACATGAAATTTAAGATATCTAGTTCATATTTTAGAGATCCCGTCATTTTGGAAATTATATTTAGTAGTCCAGGTGCTTAAAAAACATCTTTCTCAAGGAACTTAATCTTTCTCAGGGAACTTAAGCTGAGAACTGAAATATAAGATACCTAGTTCATATTTGAGAGATCCCGTCATTTTGAAAATTATATTTAGTAGTCCAGGTGCTTAAAAAACATCTTTCTCAGGGAACATAAGCTAAGAACTGAAATATAATATACCTAGTTCATATTTTAGAGATCCCGTCATTTTGAAAATTATATATAGTAGACCAGGTTCTTAAAAAACATCTTTCTCAGGGCACTTAAGCTGAGAACTGAAATATAAGAAACCTATTTCATATTTTAGAAATCCCCTCATTTTGGAAATTATATCTAGTAGTCCAGGTGCTTATAAAACATCTTTCTCCGGGAACTAAAGCTGAGAATTGAAAATCAAGATACCTAGTTCATATTTTAGGGATCCGGTCATTTTGAAAATTATATCTAGATGTCCAGGTGCTTAAAAAACATTTTCCTTAGGGAACATGAGCTGAGAAATAAAATTTAGGATACCTATTTCATATTTTAAAGATCCCGTCATTTTTATAATTATATCTAGTAGTCCAGGTGCTGAAAAAACATCTTTCTCAGGGAACTTAGGATGAGAACTTAAAATTAAGATACCTAGTTCATATTTTGGACATCCCGTCATTTTGAAAGTTATGTCTAGTAGTCCAGGTGCTTAAAAAACATCTTAAATAGGGACGTTAAGCTGAGAACTGAAAATCAAGATACCTAGATCATATTCTAGAGATCCGTCATTTTGAAAATTATATCTAGTAGTTCAGGTGCTTAAAAAACATCTTTCTCAGGGAACTTAGGATGAGAACTTAAAATTAAGATACCTATTTCATATTTTGGACATCCCGTCATTTTGAAAGTTATGTCTAGTAGTCCAGGTGCTTAAAAAACATCTTACTTAGGGAACTTAAGCTGAGAACTGAAAATCATGATACCTAGTTCATATTCTAGAGATCCCGTCATTTTCAAAATTATATTTAGTACTCCAGGTGCTTAAAAAACATAGTTCTCAGGGCACTTAAGCTAAGAACTGAAATATATGATACGTATTTCATATTTTAGAGATCCCGTCAGTTTGAAAATTATATCTAGTATTCCAGGTGTTTAAAAAACATCTTTCTCCGGCATCTTAAGCTGAGAACTGAAAATTAAGATTCCTAGTTCTTATTTTAGAGATCCCGTCATTTTCAAAATTATATCTAGTATTCCAGGTAATTTAAAAACATCTTACTTGGGGAACTTAAGCTTAGAACTGAAATATAAGATACCTAGTTCATATTTTAGAGATCCCGTCATTTTGAAAATTATATCTAATAGTCCAGGTGCTTAAAAAACATCTTTCTCAGGGAACTTAAGCTGAGAACTGAAAATTAAGATACCTAGTTCATATTTTGGACATCCCGTCATTTTGAAAGTTATGTCTAGTAGTCCAGGTGCTTAAAAAAGATCTTAATTAGGGAACTTAAGCTGAGAACTGAAAATCAAGATACCTAGTTCATATTCTAGAGATCCCGTCATTTTCAAAATTATATTTAGAAGTCCAGGTGCTTAAAAAACATGTTTCTCAGGGTACTTAAGCCGAGAACTGAAAATTAGGATACCTAGTTCATATTTTAGAGAGCCCGTCATTTTCAAAATTATATCTAGTATTCCAGGTGATTTAAAAACACCTTACTTGGGGAACTTAAGCTTAGAACTGAAATATAAGATACCTAGTTCATATTTTGGAGATCCCGTCATTTTGAAAATTATATCTAGTAGTCCAGGTGCATAAAAAACATCTTTCTCAGGGAACTTAAGCTGAGAACTGAAAATTAAGATACCTAGCTCAAATTTTAAATATCCCGGCATTTTGAAAATTATATTTAGTTGTCCAGTTGCTTAAAAACCATCGTTCTCAGGGCACTTAAGCTGAGAACTGAAAATTAAGATACCTAGTTGATATTTTAGAGATCCCGTCATTTTGAAAAATATATTTAGTAGTCCAGGTGCTTAAAATACATCTTCCTCTGGGAACTTAAACTGAGAACTGAAAAATAAGATACCTATTTCATATTTTAGAGATCCCGTCATTTTGAAAATTATATTTAGTAGTCCAGTGCTTAAAAAACATCTTTCTCAGGAAACTTAAGCTGAGTACTGAAATATAAGATACCTAGTTCATATTTTAGAGATCCCGTCATTTTGGAAATTATATTTAGTAGTCCAGGTGCTTAAAAAACATCTTTCTCAGGGCACTTAAGCTAAGAACTGAAATATATGATACGTAGTTCATATTTTAGAGATCCCGTCATTTTGAAAATTATATCTAGTATACCAGGTGCTTAAAAAAACATCTTTCTCCGGCAACTGAAGCTAAAAACTGAAAATCAAGATACCTAGTTCTTATTTTAGAGATCCCGTCATTTTCAAAATTATATCTAGTATTCCAGGTGCTTTAAAAACAACTTACTTGGGGAACTTAAGCTGAGTACTGAAATATAAGATACCTAGTTCATATTTTAGAGATCCCGTCATTTTGAAAATTATATCTAGTAGTCCAGGTGCATAAAAAACATCTTTCTCAGGGAACTTAAGCTGAGAACTGAAAATTAAGATACCTAGCTCAAATTTTAAATATCCCGGCATTTTGAAAATTATATTTAGTTGTCCAGTTGCTTAAAAACCATCGTTCTCAGGGCACTTAAGCTGAGAACTGCAAATTAAGATACCTAGTTCATATGTTAGATATCCCGGCATTTTGAAAATTATATTTAGTAGTCAAGGTGCTTAAAAAACATCTTTCTCAGGGAACTTAAGCTGAGAACAGAAAAATAAGATACCTAGTTCATATTTGAGAGATCCCGTCCTTTTGAAAATTATATTTAGTAGTCCAGGTGCTTAAAAAACATCTTTCTCAGGAAACTTAAGCTGAGTACTGAAATATAAAATACCTAGTTCATATTTGAGAGATCCCGTCATTTTGAAAATTATATCTAGTATACCAGGTGCTTAAAAAAACATCTTTCTCCGGCAACTGAAGCTAAAAACTGAAAATTAACATACCTAGTTCTTATTTTAGAGATCCCGTCATTTTCAAAATTATATCTAGTATTCCAGGTGCTTTAAAAACATCTTACTTGGGGAACTTAAGCTTAGAACTGAAATATAAGATACCTAGTTCATATTTTAGAGATCCCGTCATTTTGAAAATTATATCTAGTAGTCCAGGTGCATAAAAAACATCTTTCTCAGGGAACTTGAGCTTAGAACTGAAAAATAAGATACCTATTTCATATTTGAGAGATCCCGTCCTTTTGAAAATTATATTTAGTAGTCCATGTGCTTAAAAAACATCTTTCTCAGGGAACTTAAGCTGAGAACTGAAAAATAAGATACCTAGTTCATATTTTTGACATCCCGTCATTTTGAAAGTTATGTCTAGTAGTCCAGGTGCTTAAAAAACATCTTAATTAGGGAACTTAAGCTGAGAACTGAAAATCAAGATACCTAGTTCATATTCTAGAGATCCCGTCATTTTCAAAATTATATTTAGTAGTCCAGGTGCTTAAAAAACATCGTTCTCAGGGCACTTAAGCTAAGAACTGAAATATATGATACGTAGTTCATATTTTAGAGATCCCGTCATTTTGAAAATTATATATAGTAGACCAGGTTCTTAAAAAACATCTTTCTCAGGGAACATGAGCTGAGAAATAAAATTTAGGATACCTATTTCATATTTTAAAAGATCCCGTCATTTTTATAATTATATCTAGTAGTCCAGGTGCTGAAAAAACATCTTTCTCAGGGAACTTAGGATGAGAACTTAAAATTAAGATACCTAGTTCATATTTTGGACATCCCGTCATTTTGAAAGTTATGTCTAGTAGTCCAGGTGCTTAAAAAAGATCTTAATTAGGGAACTTAAGCTGAGAACTGAAAATCAAGATACCTAGTTCATATTTTAGAGATCCCGTCATTTTGAAAATTATATCTAGTAGTCCAGGTGCTTAAAAAACATCGTTCTCAGGGAACTTAGGATGAGAACTTAAAATTAAGATACCTATTTCATATTTTGGACATCCCGTCATTTTGAAAGTTATGTCTAGTAGTCCAGGTGCTTAAAAAACATCTTACTTAGGGAACTTAAGCTGAGAACTGAAAATCATGATACCTAGTTCATATTCTAGAGATCCCGTCATTTTCAAAATTATATTTAGTACTCCAGGTGCTTAAAAAACATAGTTCTCAGGGCACTTAAGCTAAGAACTGAAATATATGATACGTATTTCATATTTTAGAGATCCCGTCAGTTTGAAAATTATATCTAGTATTCCAGGTGTTTAAAAAACATCTTTCTCCGGCATCTTAAGCTGAGAACTGAAAATTAAGATTCCTAGTTCTTATTTTAGAGATCCCGTCATTTTCAAAATTATATCTAGTATTCCAGGTAATTTAAAAACATCTTACTTGGGGAACTTAAGCTTAGAACTGAAATATAAGATACCTGGTTCATATTTTAGAGATCCGGTCATTTTGAAAATTGTATCTATTTGTCCAGGTGCTTAAAAAACATCTTTCTCATGGAACTTAAGCTGAGAACTGAAAATTAAGATACCTAGTTCATATTTTGGACATCCCGTCATTTTGAAAGTTATGTCTAGTAGTCCAGGTGCTTAAAAAAGATCTTAATTAGGGAACTTAAGCTGAGAACTGAAAATCAAGATACCTAGTTCATATTCTAGAGATCCCGTCATTTTCAAAATTATATTTAGTAGTCCAGGTGCTTAAAAAACATCGTTCTCAGGGCACTTAAGCTGAGAACTGAAAATTAAGATTCCTAGTTCTTATTTTAGAGAGCCCGTCATTTTCAAAATTATATCTAGTATTCCAGGTGATTTAAAAACACCTTACTTGGGGAACTTAAGCTTAGAACTGAAATATAAGATACCTAGTTCATATTTTGGAGATCCCGTCATTTTGAAAATTATATCTAGTAGTCCAGGTGCATAAAAAACATCTTTCTCAGGGAACTTAAGCTGAGAACTGAAAATTAAGATACCTAGCTCAAATTTTAAATATCCCGGCATTTTGAAAATTATATTTAGTTGTCCAGTTGCTTAAAAACCATCGTTCTCAGGGCACTTAAGCTGAGAACTGCAAATTAAGATACCTAGTTCATATGTTAGATATCCCGTCATTTTGAAAATTATATTTAGTAGTCCAGGTGCTTAAAAAACATCTTACTCAGGGAACTTAAACTGAGAACTGAAAAATAAGATACCTATTTCATATTTGAGAGATCCCGTCCTTTTGAAAATTATATTTAGTAGTCCAGAGTGCTCAAAAAACATCTTTCTCAGGAAACTTAAGCTGAGTACTGAAATATAAAATACCTAGTTCATATTTGAGAGATCCCGTCATTTTGAAAATTATATTTAGTAGTCCAGGTGCTTAAAAAACATCGTTCTCAGGGCACTTAAGCTAAGAACTGAAATATATGATACGTAGTTCATATTTTAGAGATCCCGTCATTTTGAAAATTATATCTAGTATACCAGGTGCTTAAAAAAACATCTTTCTCCGGCAACTGAAGCTAAAAACTGAAAATTAACATACCTAGTTCTTATTTTAGAGATCCCGTCATTTTCAAAATTATATCTAGTATTCCAGGTGCTTTAAAAACAACTTACTTGGGGAACTTAAGCTGAGAAATGAAATTTGAGATACTCAGTTCATATTTTAGAGATGCCATCATTTTGAAAATTATATCTAGTAGTCCAGGTGCTTAAAAAACATCTTTCTCAGGGAACTTAAGCTGAGAACTGAAAATTAAGATACCTAGCTCAAATTTTAAATATCCCGGCATTTTGAAAATTATATTTAGTTGTCCAGTTGCTTAAAAACCATCGTTCTCAGGGCACTTAAGCTGAGAACTGCAAATTAAGATACCTAGTTCATATTTTAGATATCCCGGCATTTTGAAAATTATATTTAGTAGTCAAGGTGCTTAAAAAACATCTTTCTCAGGGAACTTAAGCTGAGAACTGAAAAATAAGATACCTATTTCATATTTGAGAGATCCCGTCCTTTTGAAAATTATATTTAGTAGTCCAGGTGCTTAAAAAACATCTTTCTCAGGAAACTTAAGCTGAGTACTGAAATATAAAATACCTAGTTCATATTTGAGAGATCCCGTCATTTTGAAAATTATATCTAGTATACCAGGTGCTTAAAAAAACATCTTTCTCCGGCAACTGAAGCTAAAAACTGAAAATTAACATACCTAGTTCTTATTTTAGAGATCCCGTCATTTTCAAAATTATATCTAGTATTCCAGGTGCTTTAAAAACATCTTACTTGGGGAACTTAAGCTTAGAACTGAAATATAAGATACCTAGTTCATATTTTAGAGATCCCGTCATTTTAGAAAATTATATCTAGTAGTCCAGGTGCATAAAAAACATCTTTCTCAGGGAACTTAAGCTGAGAACTGAAATATAAGATACCTAGTTCATATTTGAGAGATCCCGTCATTTTGAAAATTATATTTAGTAGTCCAGGTGCTTAAAAAACATCTTTATCAGGGAACTTAAGCTGAGAACTGAAATATAAGATACCTAGTTCATAAATTAGAGATCCCGTCATTTTGAAAGTTATGTCTAGTAGTCCAGGTGCTTAAAAAAAGATCTTAATTAGGGAACTTAAGCTGAGAACTGAAAATCAAGATACCTAGTTCATATTCTAGAGATCCCGTCATTTTCAAAATTATATTTAGTAGTCCAGGTGCTTAAAACATCGTTCTCAGGGCACTTAAGCTAAGAACTGAAATATATGATACGTAGTTCATATTTTAGAGATCCCGTCATTTTGAAAATTATATCTAGTAGTCCAGGTGCATAAAAAACATCTTTCTCAGGGAACTTAAGCTGAGAACTGAAAATTAAGATACCTAGCTCAAATTTTAAATATCCCGGCATTTTGAAAATTATATTTAGTTGTCCAGTTGCTTAAAAACCATCGTTCTCAGGGCACTTAAGCTGAGAACTGCAAATTAAGATACCTAGTTCATATTTTAGATATCCCGTCATTTTGAAAATTATATTTAGTAGTCCAGGTGCTTAAAAAACATCTTTCTCAGGGCACTTAAGCTGAGAACTGAAAAATAAGATACCTAGTTCATATTTGAGAGATCCCGTCCTTTTGAAAATTATATTTAGTAGTCCAGGTGCTTAAAAAACATCTTTCTCAGGAAACTTAAGCTGAGTACTGAAATATAAAATACCTAGTTCATATTTGAGAGATCCCGTCATTTTGAAAATTATATTTAGTAGTCCAGGTGCTTAAAAAAACATTGTTCTCATGGCACTTAAGCTAAGAACTGAAATATATGATACCTAGTTCATATTGTAGAGATCCCGTCATTTTGAAAATTATATCTAGTATTCCAGGTGTTTAAAAAACATCTTTCTCCGGCATCTTAAGCTGAGAACTGAAAATTAAGATTCCTAGTTCTTATTTTAGAGATCCCGTCATTTTCAAAATTATATCTAGTATTCCAGGTGCTTTAAAAACATCTTACTTGGGGAACTTAAGCTTAGAACTGAAATATAAGATACCTAGTTCATATTTTAGAGATCCCGTCATTTTGGAAATTATATTTACTAGCCCAGGTGCTTAAAAAACATCTTTCTCAGGGAACTTAAGATGAGAACTGAAAATTAAGATACCTAGTTCATATTTTAGAGATCCCGTCATTTTGAAAATTATATTTAGTAGACCAGGTGCTTAAAAAACATTTTTCTCAGGGCACTTAATCTGAGAACTGAAATATAAGACACCTAGTTCATATCTTAGAGATTCCGTCATTTTGTAAATTATATCTAGTAGTCCAGGTGCTTAAAAAACATCTTTCTCCGGGGACTTAAGCTGAGAACTGAAATCCAAGATACCTAGTTCATATTTTAGAGATTCCGTCATTTTGGAAATTATATCTAGTAGTACAGGTGCTTAAAAAACATCTTTCTCCGGCAACTTAAGCTGAGAACTGAAAATTAAGATACCTAGTTCATATTTTAGAGATCCCGTCATTTTGGAAATTATATTTAGTAGTCCAGGTGCTTAAAAAACATTGTTCTCATGGCACTTAAGCTAAGAACTGAAATATATGATACCTAGTTCATATTGTAGAGATCCCGTCATTTTGAAAATTATATCTAGTAGTCCAGGTGTTTAAAAAACATCTTTCTCCGGCATCTTAAGCTGAGAACTGAAAATTAAGATTCCTAGTTCTTATTTTAGAGATCCCGTCATTTTCAAAATTATATCTAGTATTCCAGGTGCTTTAAAAACATCTTACTTGGGGAACTTAAGCTTAGAACTGAAATATAAGAAACCTAGTTCATATTTTAGAAATCCCGTCAATTTGGAAATTATATCTAGTAGTCCAGGTGCTTTAAAAAACATCTTTCTCAGGGAACTTAAGATAAGAACTTAAAATTAAGATGCCTAGTTCATATTTTAGACATCCCGTCATTTTGAAAGTTATGTCTAGTAGTCCAGGTGCTTAAAAACATATTCATTAGGGAACTTAAGCTTAGAAATGAAAATCAAGATACCTAGTTCATATTCTAGAGATCCCCTCATTTTGGAAATTATATTTTGTAGTCCAGTTGCTTAAAAAACATCTTTCTCAGGGAATTTATGCTGAGAACTGAAAATTATGATACCAAGTTCATATTTTAGAGATCCCGTCATTTTGGAAATTATATTTACTAGTCCAGGTGCTTAAAAAACATCGTTTTCAGGGCACTTAAGCTAAGAAATGAAATATATGATATGTAGTTCATATTTTACAGATCCCGTCATTTTGAAAATTATATCTAGTATACCAGGTGCTTAAAAAACATCTTTCTCCGGCAACTGAAGCTGAGAACTGAAAATTAAGATACCTAGTTCTTATTTTAGAGATCCCGTCATTTTCAAAATTATATCTAGTATTCCAGGTGCTTTAAAAACATCTTAATTGGGGAACTTAAGCTTAGAACTGAAATATAAGATACCTAGTTCATATTTGAGAGATCCCGTCATTTTGAAAATTATATCTAGTAGTCCAGGTGCTTAAAAAACATCTTTCTCAGGGAACTTAAGCTGAGAACTGAAAATTAAGATACCTAGTTCATATTTGAGAGATCCCATCATTTTGAAAATTATATTTAGTAGTCCAGGTGCTTAAAAAACATCTTTCTCAGGGAACTTAAGCTGAGAACTGAAATATAAGATACCTGCTTCATATTTTAGAGATCCGGTCATTTTGAAAATTATATCTAGTAGTCCAGGTGCTTAAAAAACATTTTTCTCATGGCAATTAAGCTGAGAACTGAAATATAAGAAACCTAGTTCATATCTTAGAGATTCCGTCATTTCGGAAATTATATCTAGTAGTGCAGGTGCTTAAAAAACATCTTACTTGGGGAACTTAAGCTTAAAACTGAAATATAAGATACCTAGTTCATATTTTGGAGATCCCGTCATTTTGAAAATTATATCTAGTTTTCCACAAGCTTAAAAACATCTTTCCCAGGGAACTAAAGTTGAGAACTGAAAATCAAGATACCTAGTTCATATTTTAGAGATCCGGTCATTTTGAAAATTATATCTAGTTGCCCAAGTGCTTAAAAAACATCTTCCTTAGGGAACATGAGCTGAGAAATGAAATTTAAGATACCTATTTCATATTTTAGAGATCCCGTCATTTTTATAATTATATCTAGTAGCCCAGGAGCTTAAAAAACATCTTTCTCATGGAACTTATGCTGAGAACTGAAAACTAAGATACCAAGTTCATATTTTAGAGATCCCGTTTTTTTGAAAATTATATTTACTAGTCCAGGTGCTTAAAAAACATCTTCCTTTGGGAACTTAAGCTGAGAAATGAAATTTAAGATACTCAGTACATATTCTAGAGATGCCGTCATTTTGAAAATTATATCTTGTAGTCCAGGTGCTTAGAAAACATCTTTCTCAGGGAACTTAAGCCGAGAACTGAAAGTTAATATACCTAGTTTATATTTTAGATATCCCGTCATTTTGAAAAATCATATTTAGTTGTCCAGTTGCTTAAAAGCCATCGTTCTCATGGAACTTAAGCTGAGAACTGAAAATTAAGATACCTAGTTCATATGTTAGATATCCCGGCATTTTGAAAATTATATTTAGTAGTCCAGGTGCTTAAAAAACATCATTCTCAGGGAACTTAAGCTGAGAACTGAAAAATAAGATACCTTTTTCATATTTTAGTGTTCCCGTCATTTTTAAAATTATATCTAGTAGTCCATGTGCTTAAAAACCATCTTCCTCAGGGAACTTAATCTTTCTCAGGGAACTTAAGCTGAGAACTGAAATATAAGATACCTACTTCATATTTGAGAGATCTCGTCATTTTACAAATTATATCTTGTTGTCCAGGTGCTTAAAAAACATCTTCCTTAGGGAACTTAAGTCGAGAACTGAAATTTAAGATACCTAGTTCATATTTTAGAGATCCCGTCATTTTTGGAAATTATATTTAGTATTCCAGGTGCTTAAAAACATCTTTCTCAGGGAACTTAAGATGAGAACTGAAAATTAAGATACCTAGTTCATATTTTAGATATCCCGTCATTTTGAAAATCATATTTAGTTGTCCAGTTGCTTAAAAAACCATCGTTCTCAGGGCACTTAAGCCGAGAACTGAAAATTAATATACCTAGTTTATATTTTAGATATCCCGTCATTTTGAAAATTATATTTAGTTGTCCAGTTGCTTAAAAACCATCGTTCTCAGGGCACTTAAGCTGAGAACTGCAAATTAAGATACCTAGTTCATATTTTAGATATCCCGTCATTTTGAAAATTATATTTAGTAGTCCAGGTGCTTAAAAAACATCTTTCTCAGGGAACTTAATCTTTCTCAGGGAACTTAAGCTGAGAACTGAAATATAAGATACCTACTTCATATTTGAGAGATCTCGTCATTTTGAAAATTATATCTTGTTGTCCAGGTGCTTAAAAACATCTTCGTTAGGGAACTTAAGCTGAGAAATGAAATTTAAGATACCTAGTTCATATTTTAGAGATCCCGTCATTTTGGAAATTATATTTAGTATTCCAGGTGCTTAAAAAACATCTTTCTCAGGGAACTTAAGATGAGAACTGAAAATTAAGATACCTAGTTCATATTTTAGAGATCCCGTCATTTTGAAAATTATATTTAGTAGACCAGGTGCTTAAAAAACATTTTTCTCAGGGCACTTAGGCTGAGAACTGAAATATAAGACACCTAGTTCATATCTTAGAGATTCCGTCATTTCGGAAATTATATCTAGTAGTCCAGGTGCTTAAAAACATCTTTCTCCGGGAACTTAAGCTGAGAACTGAAATCCAATATACCTAGTTCATATTTTAGAGATTCCGTCATTTTGGAAATTATATCTAGTAGTCCAGGTGCTTAAAAAACATCTTTCTCCGGCAACTTAAGCTGAGAACTGAAAATTAAGATGCCTAGTTCATATTTTAGACATCCCGTCATTTTGAAAGTTATGTCTAGTAGTCCAGGTGCTTAAAAAACATCTTACGTTCGGAACTTAGTCTGAGAACTGAAAATCAAGATACCTAGTTCATATTCTAGAGATCCCGTCATTTTGGAAATTATATTTCGTAGTCCAGGTGCTTAAAAAACATCTTACTTAGGGAACTTAAGCTGAGAACTGAAAATGAAGATACCTAGTTCATATTCTAGAGATCCCGTCATTTTGGAAATTATATTTTGTAGTCCAGGTTCTTAAAAAACATCTTTCTCAGGGAACTTATGCTGAGAACTGAAAATTATGATACGAAGTTCATATTTTAGAGATCCCGTCATTTTGGAAATTATATTTACTAGTTCAGGTGCTTAAAAAACATCGTTTTCAGGGCACTTAAGCTAAGAACTGAAATATATGATAGGTAGTTCATATTTTAGAGATCCCGTCATTTTGAAAATTATATCTAGTATACCAGGTGCTTAAAAAACATCTTTCTCCGGCAACTGAAGCTGAGAACTGAAAATTAAGATACCTAGTTCTTATTTTAGAGATCCCGTCATTTTCAAAATTATATCTAGTATTCCAGGTGCTTAAAAAACATCTTTCTCAGGGAACTTAAGCGGAGAACTGAAAATTAAGATACCTAGTTCATATTTTAGATATACCGGCATTTTTAAAATTATATCTAGTATTCCAGGTGCTTTAAAAACATCTTACTTGGGGAACTTAAGCTTAGAACTGAAATATATGATACCTAGTTCATATTTTAGAGATCCCGTCATTTTGAAAATTATATCTAGGGGTCCAGGTGCTTAAAAAACATCTTTCTCAGGGAACTTAAGCTGAGAACTGAAAATTAAGATACCTAGTTCATATTTGAGAGATCCCATCATTTTGAAAATTATATTTAGTAGTCCAGGTGCTTAAAAAACATCTTTCTCAGGGAACTTAATCTTTCTCAGGGAACTTAAGCTGAGAACTGAAATATAAGATACCTAGTTCATATTAGAGATACCGTCATTTTGAAAATTATATCTAGTTGTCCACGTGCTTAAAAAACATCTTCCTTAGGGAACTTAAGATGAGACATGAAATTTAAGATATCTAGTTCATATTTTAGAGATCCCGTCATTTTGGAAATTATATCTAGTAGTCCAGGTGCTTAAAAAAAATCTTTCTCAGGGAACTTAAGATGAGAACTGAAAATCAAGATACCTAGTTCATATTTTAGAGATCCGGTCATTTTGAAAATTATATCTAGTTGCCCAAGTGCTTAAAAAACATCTTCCTTAGGGAACATGCGCTGAGAAATGAAATTTAAGATACCTATTTCATATTTTAGAGATCCCAGTCATTTTTATAATTATATCTAGTAGCCCAGGAGCTTAAAAAACATCTTTCTCAGGGAACTTATGCTGAGAAATGAAAATTAAGATACCAAGTTCATATTTTAGAGATCCCGTTTTTTTGAAAATTATATTTACTAGTCCAGGTGCTTAAAAAACATCTTCCTTTGGGAACTTAAGCTGAGAAATGAAATTTAAGATACTCAGTACATATTCTAGAGATGCCGTCATTTTGAAAATTATATCTTGTAGTCCAGGTGCTTAAAAAACAACTTTCTCAGGGAACTTAAGATGAGAACTGAAGATTAAGATACCTAGTTCATATTTTAGATATCCCGTCATTTTGAAAATTATATATAGTTTTCCAGTTGCTTCAAATATATCTTTCTCAGGTAATTTAAGCCGATAACTGAAAATTAAGATACCTAGTTCATATTTTAGATATCCCGGCATTTTGAAAAATTATATTTAGTAGTCCAGGTGCTTTAAAAACATCTTTCTCAGGGAACTTAAGCTGAGAACTGAAAAATAAGATACCTAGTTCATATTTGAGAGATCCCGTCATTTTGAAAATTATATTTAGTAGTCCAGTGCTTAAAAAACATCTTTCTCAGGAAACTTAAGCTGAGTACTGAAATATAAGATACCTAGTTCATATTTTAGAGATCCCGTCATTTTGGAAATTATATTTAGTAGTCCATGTTCTTAAAAAACATCTTTCTCAGGGAACATAATCTTTCTCAGGGAACTTAAGCTTAGAACTGAAATATAAGATACCTACTTCATATTTGAGAGATCTCGTCATTTTGAAAATTATATCTTGTTGTCCAGGTGCTTAAAAAACATCTTCCTTAGGGAACTTAAGCTGAGAAATGAAATTTAAGATACCTAGTTCATATTTTAGAAATCCCGTCAATTTGGAAATTATATCTAGTATTCCAGGTGCTTAAAAAACATCTTTCTCAGGGAACTTAAGATGAGAACTGAAAACTAAGATACCTAGTTCATATTTTAGAGATCCCGTCATTTTGAAAATTATATTTAGTAGTCCAGGTGCTTAAAAAACATTTTTCTCAGGGCACTTAATCTGAGAACTGAAATATAAGACACCTAGTTCATATCTTAGAGATTCCGTCATTTCGGAAATTATATCTAGTAGTCCAGGTGCTTAAAAAACATCTTTCTCCGGGGACTTAAGCTGAGAACTGAAATCCAAGATACCTTGTTCATATTTTAGAGATTCCGTCATTTTGGAAATTATATCTAGTAGTACAGGTGCTTAAAAAACATCTTTCTCCGGCAACTTAAGCTGAGAACTGAAAATTAAGATACCTAGTTCATATTCTAGAGATCCCGTCATTTTGAAAATTATATCTAGTAGTCCAGGTGCTTATAAACATCTTCCTCCGGGAATTGAAGCTGAGAACTGAAAATTAAGATGCCTAGTTCATATTTTAGACATCCCGTCATTTTGAAAGTTATGTCTAGTAGTCCAGGTGCTTAAAAAACATCTTACTTAGGGAACTTAAGCTGAGAACTGAAAATCAAGATACCTAGTTCATATTCTAGAGATCCCGTCATTTTGGAAATTATATTTTGTAGTCCAGTTGCTTAAAAAACATCTTTCTCAGGGAACTTATGCTGAGAACTGAAAATTATGATACCAAGTTCATATTTTAGAGATCCCGTCATTTTGGAAATTATATTTACTAGTCCAGGTGCTTAAAAAACATCGTTTTCAGGGCACTTAAGCTAAGAACTGAAATATATGATAGGTAGTTCATATTTTAGAGATCCCGTCATTTTGAAAATTATATCTAGTATACCAGGTGCTTAAAAAACATCTTTCTCCGACAACTGAAGCTGAGAACTGAAATTTAAGATACGTAGTTCTTATTTTAGAGATCCCGGCATTTTGAAAATTATATCTAGTAGTCCCAGGTGCATAAAAAACATCTTTCTCAGGGAACTTAAGCGGAGAACTGAAAATTAAGATACCTAGTTCATATTTTAGATATACCGGCATTTTTAAAATTATATCTAGTATTCCAGGTAAAAGCGTTAAAAACATCTTACTTGGGGAACTTAAGCTTAGAACTGAAATATAAGATACCTAGTTCTACCGTATTTTAGAGATCCCGTCATTTTGAAAGATTATATCTAGTGGTCCAGGTTGGCTTAAAAAACATCTTTCTCAGGGAACTTTAAGCTGAGAACAGAAAAATCTAAGATACCTAGTTCATATTTGGAGAGATCCCATCATTTTGAAAATTATATTTAGTAGTCCAGGTGCTTAAAAAACATCTTTCTCAGGGAACTTAATCTTTCTCTAGGTAACTTAAGCTGAGAACTGAGAAATATAAGATACCTAGTTCATATTTGAGAGATACCGTCATTTTGAAAAATTATATATAGTTGTCCAGGTGCTTAAAAAACATCTTCCTTAGGGAACTTAAGATGATACATGAAATTTAAGATATCTAGTTCATATTTTAGAGATCCCGTCATTTTGGAAATTATATTTAGTAGTCCAGGTGCTTAAAAAACATCTTTCTCAGGGAACTTAAGATGAGAACTGAAAACTAAGATACCTAGTTCATATTTAAGAGATCCCGTCATTTTGAAAATTATATTTAGTAGTCCAGCTGCTTAAAAAACATCTTTCTCAGGGAACTAAATCTTTCTCCGGGAACTTAAGCTGAGAACTGAAATCCAAGATACCTAGTTCATATTTTAGAGATCCCGTCATTTTGGAAATTATATTTAGTAGTCCAGGTGCTGAAAAAACATCTTTCTCTTAAGGGCACTTAAGCTAAGAACTGAAATATAATATACCTAGTTCATATTTTAGAGATCCCGTCATTTTGAAAATTATATATAGTAGACCATTAGGTTCTTAAAAAACATCTTTCTCAGGGCACTTAAGCTGAGAACTGAAATATAAAAGCAAACCTATTTCATATTTACACAGAAATCCTCCTCATTTTGGAAATTATATCTAGTAGTCCAGGTGCTTAAAAAACATCTTTCTCCGGGAACTAAAGCTGAGAACTGAAAATCAAGATACCTAGTTCATATTTTAGGGATCCGGTCATTTTGAAAATTATATCTAGATGTCCAGGTGCTTAAAAAACATTTTCCTTAGGGAACATGAGCTGAGAAATAAAATTTAGGATACCTATTTCATATTTTAAAGATCCCGTCATTTTTATAATAATATCTAGTAGTCCAGGTGCTTGAAAAACATCTTCCTCAGCTCACTTAAGCTGAGAACTGAAATATAAGATACCTAGTTCATATTTTAGAGATCCCGTCATTTTGAAAATTATATCTAGTAGTCCAGGTGCTTAAAAAACAACGTTCTCAGGGAACTTAGGATGAGAACTTAAAATTAAGATACCTAGTTCATATTTTGGACATCCCGTCATTTTGAAAGTTATGTCTAGTAGTCCAGGTGCTTAAAAAACATCTTACTTAGGGAACTTAAGCTGAGAACTGAAAATCATGATACCTAGTTCATATTCTAGAGATCCCGTCATTTTCAAAATTATATTTAGTACTCCAGGTGCTTAAAAACATAGTTCTCAGGGCACTTAAGCTAAGAACTGAAATATATGATACGTAGTTCATATTTTAGAGATCCCGTCATTTTGAAAATTATATCTAGTGTACCAGGTGCTTAAAAAACATCTTTCTCCGGCAACTGATGAGCTGAGAACTGAAAATTAACATACCCTAGTTCTTATTTTAGAGATCCCGTCATTTTCAAAATTATATCTAGTATTCCGGGTGCTTTAAAAAACATCTTACTTGGGGAACTTAAGCTTGAGAACTGAAATATAAGATACCTAGTTCACTATTTTAGAGATCCCGTCATTTTGAAAAATTATATCTAGTTGTCCAGGTGCTTAAAAAACATCTTCCTTAGGGGAACTTAAGCTGAGAACTGAAATCCAAGATACCTAGTTCATATTTTAGAGATCCCGTCATTTTGGAAATTATATCTAGTAGTCCAGGTGCTTAAAAAACATCTTTCTCAGGGAACTTACAGATGAGAACTGAAAATTAAGATACCTAGTTCATATTTTAGAGATCCCGTCATTTTTGAAAATTATATTTAGTAGTCCAGGTGCTTAAAAAACATTTTTCTCAGGGCACTTAATCTGAGAACTGAAATATAAGACACCTAGTTCATATCTTAGAGATTCCGTCATTTCGGAAATTATATCTAGTAGTCCAGGTGCTTAAAAAACATCTTTCTCCGGGGACTTAAGCTGAGAACTGAAATCCAAGATACCTTGTTCATATTTTAGAGATTCCGTCATTTTGGAAATTATATCTAGTAGTACAGGTGCTTAAAAAACATCTTTCTCCGGGAACTTAAGCTGAGGGAATGAAAATTAAGATACCTAGTTCATATTTCAGAGATCCCGTTATTTTCAAAATTATATTTAGTAGTCCAGGTGCTTAAAAAACATTGTTCTCAGGGCACTTAAGCTAAGAACAGAAATATATGATACCTAGTTCATATTGTAGAGATCCCGTAATTTTGAAAATTATATATAGTTGTCCAGGTGCTTAAAAAACATCTTCCTTAGGGAACTTAAGCTGAGACATGAAATTTAAGATATCTAGTTCATATTTTAGAGATCCCGTCATTTTGGAAATTATATTTAGTAGTCCAGGTGCTTAAAAAGCATCTTTCTCAGGGAACTTAAGATGAGAACTGAAAATTAAGATACCTAGTTCATATTTTAGAGATCCCGTCATTTTGAAAATTATATTTAAGCTTTAAGGAACTTAAGCTGAGAACTGAAAATTAAGATACCTAGTTCATATTTTGGACATACCGTCATTTTGAAAGTTATGTCTAGTAGTCCAGGTGCTTAAAAAACATCTTGCTTAGGGAACTTAAGCTGAGAACTGAAAATCAAGATACCTAGTTCATATTCTAGAGATCCCGTCATTTTCAAAATTATATTTAGAAGTCCAGGTGCTTAAAAAACATCTTCCTGAGGGAACTTAAGATGAGACATGAAATTTAAGATATCTAGTTCATATTTTAGAGATCCCGTCATTTTGGAAATTATATCTAGTAGTCCAGGTGCTTAAAAAACATCTTTCTCAGGGAACTTAAACTGAGAACTGAAAATTAAGATACCTAGTTCATATTTTAGAGATCCCGTCATTTTGAAAATTATATTTAGTAGACCAGGTGCTTAAAAAACATTTTTCTCAGGGCACTTAATCTGAGAACTGAAATATAAGACACCTAGTTCATATCTTAGAGATTCCGTCATTTCGGAAATTATATCTAGTAGTCCAGGTGCTTAAAAAACATCTTTCTCCGGGGACTTAAGCTGAGAACTGAAATCCAAGATACCTAGTTCATATTTTAGAGATTCCGTCATTTTGGAAATTATATCTAGTAGTCCAGGTGCTTAAAAAACATCTTTCTCCGGGAACTTAAGCTGAGGAATGAAAATTAAGATACCTAGTTCATATTTCAGAGATCCCGTTATTTTCAAAATTATATTTAGTAGTCCAGGTGCTTAAAAACATTGTTCTCAGGGCACTTAAGCTAAGAACTGAAATATATGATACCTAGTTCATATTGTAGAGATCCCGTAATTTTGAAAATTATATATAGTTGTCCAGGTGCTTAAAAAACATCTTCCTTAGGGAACTTAAGATGAGACATGAAATTTAAGATATCTAGTTCATATTTTAGAGATCCCGTCATTTTGGAAATTATATTTAGTAGTCCAGGTGCTTAAAAAACATCTTTCTCAGGGAACTTAAGATGAGAACTTAAAATTAAGATGCCTAGTTCATATTTTAGAGATCCCGCCATTTTGAAAATTATATTTAGTAGTCCAGCTGCTTAAAAAACATCTTTCTCAGGGAACTTAATCTTTCTCAGGGAACTTAATCTTTCTCCGGGAACTTAAGCTGAGAACTGAAATCCAAGATACCTAGTTCATATTTTAGAGATCCCGTCATTTTGGAAATTATATTTAGTAGTCCAGGTGCTGAAAAAACATCTTTCTCAGGGCACTTAAGCTAAGAACTGAAATATAATATACCTAGTTCATATTTTAGAGATCCCGTCATTTTGAAAATTATATATATTAGACCAGGTGCTTAAAAAACATCTTTCTCAGGGCACTTAAGCTGAGAACTGAAATATAAGAAACCTATTTCATATTTTAGAAATCCCCTCATTTTGGAAATTATATCTAGTAGTCCAGGTGCTTAAAAAACATCTTTCTCCGGGAACTAAAGCTGAGAACTGAAAATCAAGATACCTAATTCATATTTTAGGGATCCGGTCATTTTGAAAATTATATCTAGATGCCCAGGTGCTTAAAAAACATTTTCCTTAGGGAACATGAGCTGAGAAATAAAATTTAGGATACCTATTTCATATTTTAAAGATCCCGTCATTTTTATAATTATATCTAGTAGTCCAGGTGCTGAAAAAACATCTTTCTCAGGGAACTTAGTATGAGAACTTAAAATTAAGATACCTAGTTCATATTTTGGACATCCCGTCATTTTGAAAGTTATGTCTAGTAGTCCAGGTGCTTAAAAGATCTTAATTAGGGAACTTAAGCTGAGAACTGAAAATCAAGATACCTAGTTCATATTTTAGAGATCCCGTCATTTTGAAAATTATATCTAGTAGTCCAGGTGCTTAAAAAACATCGTTCTCAGGGAACTTAGGATGAGAACTTAAAATTAAGATACCTATTTCATATTTTGGACATCCCGTCATTTTGAAAGTTATGTCTAGTAGTCCAGGTGCTTAAAAAACATCTTACTTAGGGAACTTAAGCTGAGAACTGAAAATCATGATACCTAGTTCATATTCTAGAGATCCCGTCATTTTCAAAATTATATTTAGTACTCCAGGTGCTTAAAAAACATAGTTCTCAGGGCACTTAAGCTAAGAACTGAAATATATGATACGTATTTCATATTTTAGAGATCCCGTCATTTTGAAAATTATATCTAGTATTCCAGGTGTTTAAAAAACATCTTTCTCCGGCATCTTAAGCTGAGAACTGAAAATTAAGATTCCTAGTTCTTATTTTAGAGATCCCGTCATTTTCAAAATTCTATCTAGTATTGCAGGTGATTTAAAAACATCTTACTTGGGGAACTTAAGCTTAAAACTGAAATATAAGATACCTAGTTCATATTTTGGAGATCCCGTCATTTTGAAAATTATATCTAGTAGTCCAGGTGCTTAAAAAACATCTTTCTCAGGGAACTTAAGCTGAGAACTGAAAATTAAGATACCTAGTTCATATTTTAGACATCCCGTCATTTTGAAAGTTATGTCTAGTAGTCCAGGTGCTTAAAAGATCTTAATTAGGGAACTTAAGCTGAGAACTGAAAATCAAGATACCTAGTTCATATTTTAGAGATCCCGTCATTTTGGAAATTATATTTAGTAGTCCAGGTGCTTAAAAAACATCTTTCTCAGGGAACTTAAGCTGAGAACTGAAAATTAAGATTCCTAGTTCTTATTTTAGAGATCCCGTCATTTTCAAAATTATATCTAGTATTCCAGGTGCTTTAAAAACATCTTACTTGGGGAACTTAAGCTTAGAACTGAAATATAAGATACCTAGTTCATATTTTGGAGATCCCGTTATTTTGAAAATTATATCTAGTAGTCCAGGTGCTTAAAAAACATCTTCATCAGGGAACTTAAGCTAAGAACTGAAAATTAAGATACCGAGTTCATATTTTAGAGATCCCGTAATTTTGAAAGTAATATAGTAGTCCAGGTGCTTAAAAAACATCTTAATTAGGGAACTTAAGCTGAGAACTGAAAATCAAGATACCTAGTTCATATTCTAGAGATCCCGTCATTTTCAAGAATTATATTTAGTAGTCCAGGTGCTTAAAAAACATCGTTCTCAGGGCACTTAAGCTAAGAACTGAAATATATGATACGTAGTTCATATTTTAGAGATCCCGTCATTTTGAAAATTATATCTAGTATACCAGGTGCTTAAAAAAACATCTTTCTCCGGCAACTGAAGCTAAAAACTGAAAATTAAGATACCTAGTTCTTATTTTAGAGATCCCGTCATTTTCAAAATTATATCTAGTATTCCAGGTGCTTTAAAAACATCTTAATTGGGGAACTTAAGCTTAGAACTGAAATATAAGATACCTAGTTCATATTTCAGAGATCCCGTCATTTTGAAAAATTATATCTAGTAGTCCAGGTGCATAAAAAACATCTTTCTCAGGGAACTTAAGCTGAGAACTGAAAATTAAGATACCTAGCTCATATTTTAAATATCCCGGCATTTTGAAAATTATATTTAGTTGTCCAGTTGCTTAAAAACCATCGTTCTCAGGGCACTTAAGCTGAGAACTGCAAATTAAGATACCTAGTTCATATTTTAGATATCCCGTCATTTTGAAAATTATATTTAGTAGTCCAGGTGCTTAAAAAACATCATTCTCAGGGAACTTAAGCTGAGAACTGAAAAATAAGATACCTAGTTCATATTTGAGAGATCCCGTCATTTTGAAAATTATATTTAGTTGTCCAGTTGCTTAAAAACCATCTTTCTCAGGAAACTTAAGCTGAGTACTGAAATATAAAATACCTAGTTCATATTTTAGATATCCCGTCATTTTGAAAATTATATTTAGTAGTCCAGGTGCTTAAAAAACATCTTTCTCAGGGAACTTAATCTTTCTCAGGGAACTTAAGCTGAGAACTGAAATATAAGATACCTACTTCATATTTGAGAGATCTCGTCATTTTGAAAATTATATCTTGTTGTCCAGGTGCTTAAAAACATCTTCGTTAGGGAACTTAAGCTGAGAAATGAAATTTAAGATACCTAGTTCATATTTTAGAGATCCCGTCATTTTGGAAATTATATTTAGTAGTCCAGGTGCTTAAAAAACATCTTTCTCAGGGAACTTAAGATGAGAACTGAAAATTAAGATACCTAGTTCATATTTTAGAGATCCCGCCATTTCTGAAAATATATCTAGTAGTCCAGGTGCTTAAAAAACATTTGTCTCAGGGCACTTAAGCTGTGAACTGAAATATAAGACACCTAGTTCATATCTTAGAGATTCCGTCATTTCGGAAATTATATCTAGTAGTCCAGGTGCTTAAAAAACATCTTTCTCCGGGAACTTAAGCTGAGAACTGAAATCCGAGATACCTAGTTCATATTTTAGAGATTCCGTCATTTTGGAAATTATATCTAGTAGGACAGGTGCTTAAAATACATCTTTCTCCGGCAAATTAAGCTGAGAACTGAAAATTAAGTTACCTAGGTCATATTTTAGAGATCCCGTCATTTTGAAAATTATATTTAGTAGTCCAGGTGCTTAAAATACATTGTTCTCAGGGCACTTAAGCTAAGAACTGAAATATATGATACCTAGTTCATATTGTAGAGATCCCTTCATTTTGAAAATTATATCTAGTATTCCAGGTGCTTAAAGAACATCTTTCTCCGGCATCTTAAGCTGAGAACTGAAAATTAAGATTCCTAGTTCTTATTTTAGAGATCCCGTCATTTTGGAAATTATATGTAGTATTCCAGGTGCTTTAAAAACATCTTACTTGGGGAACTTAAGCTTAGAACTGAAATATAAGAAACCTAGTTCATATTTTAGAAATCCCGTCAATTTGGAAATTATATCTAGTAGTCCAGGTGCTTAAAAAACATCTTTCTCAGGGAACTTAAGATGAGAACTTAAAATTAAGATGCCTAGTTCATATTTTAGACATCCCGTCATTTTGAAAGTTATGTCTAGTAGTCCAGGTGCTTAAAAACATCTTACTTAGGGAACTTAAGCTGAGAACTGAAAATCAAGATACCTAGTTCATATTCTAGAGATCCCGTCATTTTGTAAATTATATGTTGTGGTCCAGTTGCTTAAAAAACATCTTTCTCAGGGAATTTATGCTGAGAACTGAAAATTATGATACCAAGTTCATATTTTAGAGATCCCGTCATTTTGGAAATTATATTTACTAGTCCAGGTGCTTAAAAAACATCGTTTTCAGGGCACTTAAGCTAAGAAATGAAATATATGATAGGTAGTTCATATTTTAGAGATCCCGTCATTTTGAAAATTATATCTAGTATACCAGGTGCTTAAAAAACATCTTTCTCCGGCAACTGAAGCTGAGAACAGAAATTTAAGATACCTAGTTCTTATTTTAGAGATCCCGTCATTTTCAAAATTATATCTAGTATTCCAGGTGCTTTAAAAACATCTTAATTGGGGAACTTAAGCTTAGAACTGAAATATAAGATACCTAGTTCATATTTGAGAGATCCCGTCATTTTGAAAATTATATCTAGTAGTCCAGGTGCTTAAAAAACATCTTTCTCAGGGAACTTAAGCTGAGAACTGAAAATTAAGATACCTAGTTCATATTTGAGAGATCCCATCATTTTGAAAATTATATTTAGTAGTCCAGGTGCTTAAAAAACATCATTCTCAGGGCACTTAAGCTGAGAACTGAAATATAAGATACCTGGTTCATATTTTAGAGATCCGGTCATTTTGAAAATTGTATCTATTTGTCCAGGTGCTTAAAAAACATCTTTCTCATGGAACTTAAGCTGAGAACTGAAAATTAAGATACCTAGTTCATATCTTAGAGATTCCGTCATTTTCGGAAATTATATCTAGTAGTGCAGGTGCTTAAAAAACATCTTACTTGGGGAACTTAAGCTTAAAACTGAAATATAAGATACCTAGTTCATATTTTGGAGATCCCGTCATTTTGAAAATTATATCTAGTTTTCCAGGTGCTTAAAAACATCTTTCCCCGGGAACTAAAGTTGAGAACTGAAAATCAAGATACCTAGTTCATATTTTAGAGATCCGGTCATTTTGAAAATTATATCTAGTTGCCCAAGTGCTTAAAAAACATCGTCCTTAGGGAACATGCGCTGAGAAATGAAATTTAAGATACCTATTGCATATTTTAGAGATCCCGTCATTTTTATAATTATATCTAGTAGCCCAGGAGCTTAAAAAACATCTTTCTCATGGAACTTATGCTGAGAACTGAAAACTAAGATACCAAGTTCATATTTTAGAGATCCGGTCATTTTGAAAATTATATCTAGTTGCCCAAGTGCTTAAAAACATCTTCCTTAGGGAACATGCGCTGAGAAATGAAATTTAAGATACCTATTTCATATTTTAGAGATCCCGTCATTTTTATAATTATATCTAGTAGCCCAGGAGCTCAAAAAACATCTTTCTCATGGAACTTATGCTGAGAACTGAAAATTAAGATACCAAGTTCATATTTTAGAGATCCCGTTTTTTTGAAAATTATATTTACTAGTCCAGGTGCTTAAAAACAACTTACTTGGGGAACTTAAGCTGAGAAATGAAATTTGAGATACTCAGTTCATATTTTAGAGATGCCATCATTTTGAAAATTATATCTAGTAGTCCAGGTGCTTAAAAAACATCTTTCTCAGGGAACTTAAGCTGAGAACTGAAAATTAAGATACCTAGTTCATATTTTAGATATCCCGTCATTTTGAAAATTATATTTAGTTGTCCAGTTGCTTAAAAACCATCGTTCTCAGGGCACTTAAGCTGAGAACTGCAAATTAAGATACCTAGTTCATATTTTAGATATCCCGGCATTTTGAAAATTATATTTAGTAGTCCAGGTGCTTTAAAAACATCTTTCTCAGGGAACTTAAGCTGAGAACTGAAAAATAAGATACCTAGTTCATATTTGAGAGATCCCGTCATTTTGAAAATTATATTTAGTAGTCCAGTGCTTAAAAAACATCTTTCTCAGGAAACTTAAGCTGAGTACTGAAATATAAGATACCTAGTTCATATTTTAGAGATCCCGTCATTTTGAAAATTATATCTAGTTGTCCAGGTGCTTAAAAAACATCTTCCTTAGGGAACTTAAGCTGAGAAATGAAATTTAAGATACCTAGTTCATATTTTAGAGATCCCGTCATTTTGGAAATTATATTTAGTATTCCAGGTGCTTAAAAAACATCTTTCTCAGGGAACTTAAGATGAGAACTGAAAATTAAGATACCTAGTTCATATTTTAGAGATCCCGTCATTTTGAAAATTATATTTAGTAGTCCAGGTGCTTAAAAAACATTTTTCTCAGGGCACTTAATCTGAGAACTGAAATATAAGACACCTAGTTCATATCTTAGAGATTCCGTCATTTCGGAAATTATATCTAGTAGTCCAGGTGCTTAAAAAACATCTTTCTCCGGGGACTTAAGCTGAGAACTGAAATCCAAGATACCTAGTTCATATTTTAGAGATTCCGTCATTTTGGAAATTATATCTAGTAGTACAGGTGCTTAAAAAACATCTTTCTCCGGCAACTTAAGCTGAGAACTGAAAATTAAGATACCTAGTTCATATTCTAGAGATCCCGTCATTTTGAAAATTATATCTAGTAGTCCAGGTGCTTATAAACATCTTCCTCCGGGAATTGAAGCTGAGAACTGAAAATTAAGATGCCTAGTTCATATTTTAGACATCCCGTCATTTTGAAAGTTATGTCTAGTAGTCCAGGTGCTTAAAAAACATCTTACTTAGGGAACTTAAGCTGAGAACTGAAAATCAAGATACCTAGTTCATATTCTAGAGATCCCGTCATTTTGGAAATTATATTTTGTAGTCCAGTTGCTTAAAAAACATCTTTCTCAGGGAACTTATGCTGAGAACTGAAAATTATGATACCAAGTTCATATTTTAGAGATCCCGTCATTTTGGAAATTATATTTACTAGTCCAGGTGCTTAAAAAACATCGTTTTCAGGGCACTTAAGCTAAGAAATGAAATATATGATAGGTAGTTCATATTTTACAGATCCCGTCATTTTGAAAATTATATCTAGTATACCAGGTGCTTAAAAAACATCTTTCTCAGGGTACTTAAGCCGAGAACTGAAAATTAGGATACCTAGTTCATATTTGAGAGATCCCGTCATTTTGAAATTATATCTAGTAGTCCAGGTGCATAAAAAAAATCTTTCTCAGGGAACTTAAGCTGAGAACTGAAAATTAAGATACCTAGTTCATATTTTAGATATACCGGCATTTTTAAAATTACATCTAGTATTCCAGGTGCGTTAAAAACATCTTAATTGGGGAACTTAAGCTTAGAACTGAAATATAAGATACCTAGTTCATATTTGAGAGATCCCGTCATTTTGAAAATTATATCTAGTAGTCCAGGTGCTTAAAAAACATCTTTCTCAGGGAACTTAAGCTGAGAACTGAAAATTAAGATACCTAGTTCATATTTGAGAGATCCCGTCATTTTGAAAATTATATCTAGTTGTCCAGGTGCTTAAAAAACATCTTTCTCAGGGAACTTAATCTTTCTCAGGGAACTTAAGCTGAGAACTGAAATATAAGATACCTAGTTCATATTAGAGATACCGTCATTTTGAAAATTATATCTAGTTGTCCAGGTGCTTAAAAAACATCTTCCTTAGGGAACTTAAGATGAGACATGAAATTTAAGATATCTAGTTCATATTTTAGAGATCCCGTCATTTTGGAAATTATATTTAGTAGTCCAGGTGCTTAAAAAACATCTTTCTCAGGGAACTTAAGATGAGAACTGAAAACTAAGATACCTAGTTCATATTTTAGAGATCCCGTCATTTTGAAAATTATATTTAGTAGTCCAGGTGCTTAAAAACATCTTTCTCAGGGAACTTAATCTTTCTCCGGGAACTTAAGCTGAGAACTGAAATCCAAGATACCTAGTTCATATTTTAGAGATCCCGTCATTTTGGAAATTATATTTAGTAGTCCAGGTGCTGAAAAAACATCTTTCTCAGGGCACTTAAGCTAAGAACTGAAATATAATATACCTAGTTCATATTTTAGAGATCCTGTCATTTTGAAAATTATATATAGTAGACCAGGTTCTTAAAAAACATCTTTCTCAGGGCACTTAAGCTGAGAACTGAAATATAAGAAACCTATTTCATATTTTAGAAATCCCCTCATTTTGGAAATTATATCTAGTAGTCCAGGTGCTTAAAAAACATCTTTCTCCGGGAACTAAAGCTGAGAACTGAAAATCAAGATACCTAGTTCATATTTTAGGGATCCGGTCATTTTGAAAATTATATCTAGATGTCCAGGTGCTTAAAAACATTTTCCTTAGGGAACATGAGCTGAGAAATAAAATTTAGGATACCTATTTCATATTTTAAAGATCCCGTCATTTTTATAATAATATCTAGTAGTCCAGGTGCTTGAAAAACATCTTCCTCAGCTCACTTAAGCTGAGAACTGAAATATAAGATACTTAGTACTTATTTTAGAGATCCCGTCATTTTGAAAACTATATCTAGTAGTCCAGGTGCTTAAAAAACATCGTTCTCAGGGAACTTAGGATGAGAACTTAAAATTAAGATACCTAGTTCATATTTTGGACATCCCGTCATTTTGAAAGTTATGTCTAGTAGTCCAGGTGCTTAAAAAACATCTTACTTAGGGAACTTAAGCTGAGAACTGAAAATCAAGATACCTAGTTCATATTCTAGAGATCCCGTCATTTTGAAAATTATATTTAGTAGTCCAGGTGCTTAAAAAACATAGTTCTCAGGGCACTTAAGCTAAGAACTGAAATATATGATAGGTAGTTCATATTTTAGAGATCCCGTCATTTTGAAAATTATATCTAGTATACCAGGTGCTTAAAAAACATCTTTCTCCGGCAACTGAAGCTGAGAACTGAAAATTAAGATACCTAGTTCTTATTTTAGAGATCCCGTCATTTTCAAAATTATATCTAGTATTCCAGGTGCTTTAAAAACATCTTAATTGGGGAACTTAAGCTTAGAACTGAAATATAAGATACCTAGTTCATATTTGAGAGATCCCGTCATTTTGAAAATTATATCTAGTTGTCCAGGTGCTTAAAAAACATCTTCCTTAGGGAACTTAAGCTTAGAACTGAAATATATGAGACCTAGTACATATTTTAGAGATCCCGTCATTTTGGAAATTATATCTAGTAGTCCAGGTGCTTAAAAAACATCTTTCTCAGGGAACTTAAGATGAGAACTGAAAATTAAGATACCTAGTTCATATTTTAGAGATCCCGTCATTTTGAAAAATTATATTTAGTAGTCCAGGTGCTTAAAAACCAACTTCATCAGGGCACTTAAGCTGTGAACTGAAATATAAGACACCTAGTTCATATCTTAGAGATTCCGTCATTTCGGAAATTATATCTAGTAGTCCAGGTGCTTAAAAAACATCTTTCTCCGGGGACTTAAGCTGAGAACTGAAATCCAAGATACCTAGTTCATATTTTATAGATCCCGTCATTTTGTAAATTATATCTAGTAGTCCAGGTGCTTAAAAAACATCTTTCTCCGGGAACTTAAGCTGAGGAATGAAAATTAAGATACCTAGTTCATATTTCAGAGATCCCGTTATTTTCAAAATTATATTTAGTAGTCCAGGTGCTTAAAAAACATTGTTCTCAGGGCACTTAAGCTAAGAACAGAAATATATGATACCTAGTTCATATTTTAGATATCCCGTCATTTTGAAAATTATATCTAGTTGTCCAGGTGCTTAAAAAACATCTTCCTTAGGGAACTTAAGATGAGACATGAAATTTAAGATATCTAGTTCATATTTTAGAGATCCCGTCATTTTGGAAATTATATTTAGTAGTCCAGGTGCTTAAAAAACATCTTTCTCAGGGAACTTAAGATGAGAACTGAAAATTAAGATACCTAGTTCATATTTTAGAGATCCCGTCATTTTGAAAATTATATTTAAGCTTTAAGGAACTTAAGCTGAGAACTGAAAATTAAGATACCTAGTTCATATTTTGGACATACCGTCATTTTGAAAGTTATGTCTAGTAGTCCAGGTGCTTAAAAAACATCTTGCTTAGGGAACTTAAGCTGAGAACTGAAAATCAAGATACCTAGTTCATATTCTAGAGATCCCGTCATTTTCAAAATTATATTTAGAAGTCCAGGTGCTTAAAAACATCTTCCTTAGGGAACTTAAGCTGAGAACTGAAATCCAAGATACCTAGTTCATATTTTAGAGATCCCGTCATTTTGGAAATTATATTTAGTAGTCCACGTGCTTAAAAAACATCTTTCTCAGGGAACTTAAGATGAGAACTGAAAATTAAGATACCTAGTTCATATTTTAGAGATCCCGTCATTTTGAAAATTATATTTAGTAGACCAGGTGCTTAAAAAACATTTTTCTCAGGGCACTTAAGCTGTGAACTGAAATATAAGACACCTAGTTCATATCTTAGAGATTCCGTCATTTCGGAAATTATATCTAGTAGTCCAGGTGCTTAAAAAACATCTTTCTCCGGGGACTTAAGCTGAGAACTGAAATCCAAGATACCTAGTTCATATTTTAGAGATTCCGTCATTTTGGAAATTATATCTAGTAGTACAGGTGCTTAAAAAACATCTTCCTTAGGGAACTTAAGCTGAGAAATGAAATTTAAGATACCTAGTTCATATTTTAGAGATCCCGTCATTTTGGAAATTATATTTAGTAGTCCAGGTGCTTAAAAAACATTTTTCTCAGGGCACTTAAGCTAAGAACTGAAATATATGATACCTAGTTCATATTGTAGAGATCCCGTAATTTTGAAAATTATATATAGTTGTCCACGTGCTTAAAAAACATCTTACTTGGGGAACTTAAGCTGAGTACTGAAATATAAGATACCTAGTTCATATTTTAGAGATCCCGTCATTTTGAAAATTATATCTAGTAGTCCAGGTGCATAAAAAACATCTTTCTCAGGGAACTTAAGCTGAGAACTGAAAATTAAGATACCTAGCTCAAATTTTAAATATCCCGGCATTTTGAAAATTATATTTAGTTGTCCAGTTGCTTAAAAACCATCGTTCTCAGGGCACTTAAGCTGAGAACTGCAAATTAAGATACCTAGTTCATATGTTAGATATCCCGGCATTTTGAAAATTATATTTAGTAGTCCAGGTGCTTAAAAAACATCTTTCTCAGGGAACTTAAGCTGAGAACTGAAAAATAAGATACCTAGTTCATATTTGAGAGATCCCGCCATTTCGGAAATTATATCTAGTAGTCCAGGTGCTTAAAAAACATCTTTCTCAGGGAACTTAAGCTGAGAACTGAAAAATAAGATACCTAGTTCATATTTGAGAGATCCCGCCATTTCGGAAATTATATCTAGTAGTCCAGGTGCTTAAAAAACATATTTCTCCGGGGACTTAAGCTGAGAAGTGAAATCCAAGATACCTAGTTCATATTTTAGAGATTCCGTCATTTTGGAAATTATATCTAGTAGTACAGGTGCTTAAAAAACATCTTTCTCCGGCAAATTAAGCTGAGAACTGAAAATTAAGATACCTAGTTCATATTTTAGAGATCCCGTCATTTTGAAAATTATATTTAGTAGTCCAGGTGCTTAAAAAACATTGTTCTCAGGGCACTTAAGCTAAGAACTGAAATATATGATACCTAGTTCATATTGTAGAGATCCCGTCATTTTGAAAATTATATCTAGTATTCCAGGTGTTTAAAAAACATCTTTCTCCGGCATCTTAAGCTGAGAACTGAAAATTAAGATTCCTAGTTCTTATTTTAGAGATCCCGTCATTTTCAAAATTATATCTAGTATTCCAGGTGCTTTAAAAACATCTTACTTGGGGAACTTAAGCTTAGAACTGAAATATAAGAAACCTAGTTCATATTTTAGAAATCCCGTCAATTTGGAAATTATATCTAGTACTCCAGGTGCTTAAAAAACATCTTTCTCAGGGAACTTAAGATGAGAACATAAAATTAAGATGCCTAGTTCATATTTTAGACATCCCGTCATTTTGAAAGTTATGTCTAGTAGTCCAGGTGCTTAAAAAACATCTTACTTAGGGAACTTAAGCTGAGAACGGAAAATCAAGATACCTAGTTCATATTCTAGAGATCCCGTCATTTTGGAAATTATATTTTGTAGTCCAGTTGCTTAAAAAACATCTTTCTCAGGGAATTTATGCTGAGAACTGAAAATTATGATACCAAGTTCATATTTTAGAGATCCCGTCATTTTGGAAATTATATTTACTAGTCCAGGTGCTTAAAAAACATCGTTTTCAGGGCACTTAAGCTAAGAAATGAAATATATGATAGGTAGTTCATATTTTAGAGATCCCGTCATTTTGAAAATTATATCTAGTATACCAGGTGCTTAAAAAACATCTTTCTCCGGCAACTGAAGCTGAGAACTGAAAATTAAGATACCTAGTTCTTATTTTAGAGATCCCGTCATTTTCAAAATTATATCTAGTATTCCAGGTGCTTTAAAAACATCTTAATTGGGGAACTTAAGCTTAGAACTGAAATATAAGATACCTAGTTCATATTTGAGAGATCCCGTCATTTTGAAAATTATATCTAGTAGTCCAGGTGCTTAAAAAACATCTTTCTCAGGGAACTTAAGCTGAGAACTGAAAATTAAGATACCTAGTTCATATTTGAGAGATCCCATCATTTTGAAAATTATATTTAGTAGTCCAGGTGCTTAAAAAACATCATTCTCAGGGCACTTAAGCTGAGAACTGAAATATAAGATACCTGGTTCATATTTTAGAGATCCGGTCATTTTGAAAATTGTATCTATTTGTCCAGGTGCTTAAAAAACATCTTTCTCATGGAACTTAAGCTGAGAACTGAAATATAAGAAACCTAGTTCATATCTTAGAGATTCCGTCATTTCCGGAAATTATATCTAGTAGTGCAGGTGCTTAAAAAACATCTTACTTGGGGAACTTAAGCTTAAAACTGAAATATAAGATACCTAGTTCATATTTTGGAGATCCCGTCATTTTGAAAATTATATCTAGTTTTCCAGGTGCTTAAAAACATATTTCCCCGGTAAATAAAGCAGAGAAATTAAAATAAAGATAACTAGTTCATATTTTAGAGATCAGGTCATTTTGAAAATTATATATATTTGCCCAAGTGCTTAAAAAACATCTTCCTTAGGGAACATGAGCTGAGAAATGAAAGTTAAGATACCTATTTCATATTTTAGAGATCCCGTCATTTTTATAATTATATCTAGTAGCCCAGGAGCTTAAAAAACATCTTTCTCATGGAACTTATGCTGAGAACTGAAAACTAAGATACCAAGTTCATATTTTAGAGATCCGGTCATTTTGAAAATTATATCTAGTTGCCCAAGTGCTTAAAAAACATCTTCCTTAGGGAACATGAGCTGAGAAATGAAATTTAAGATACCTATTTCATATTTTAGAGATCCCGTCATTTTTATAATTATATCTAGTAGCCCAGGAGCTCAAAAAACATCTTTCTCAGGGAACTTATGCTGAGAACTGAAAATTATGATACCAAGTTCATATTTTAGAGATCCCGTCATTTTGGAAATTATATTTACTAGTCCAGGTGCTTAAAAAACATCTTCCTTTGGGAACTTAAGCTGAGAAATGAAATTTAAGATACTCAGTACATATTCTAGAGATGCCGTCATTTTGAAAATTATATCTTGTAGTCCAGGTGCTTAAAAAACAACTTTCTCAGGGAACTTAAGCTGAGAACTGAAAAATAAGATACCTAGTTCATATTTGAGAGATCCCGTCATTTTGAAAATTATATTTAGTTGTCCAGTTGCTTAAAAACCATCGTTCTCAGGGCACTTAAGCTGAGAACTGCAAATTAAGATACCTAGTTCATATTTTAGATATCCCGTCATTTTGAAAATTATATTTAGTAGTCCAGGTGCTTAAAAAACATCTTTCTCAGGGAACTTAAGCTGAGAACTGAAAAATAAGATACCTAGTTCATATTTGAGAGATCCCGTCATTTTGAAAATTATATTTACTAGTCCAGGTGCTTAAAAAACATCTTTCTCAGGAAACTTAAGCTGAGAAATGAAATTTGAGATACTCAGTTCATATTTTAGAGATGCCATCATTTTGAAAATTATATCTTGTTGTCCAGGTGCTTAAAAACATCTTCCTTAGGGAACTTAAGCTGAGAAATGAAATTTAAGATACCTAGTTCATATTTTAGAGATCCCGTCATTTTGGAAATTATATTTAGTAGTCCACGTGCTTAAAAAACATCTTTCTCAGGGAACTTAAGATGAGAACTGAAAATTAAGATACCTAGTTCATATTTTAGAGATCCCGTCATTTTGAAAATTATATTTAGTAGACCAGGTGCTTAAAAAACATTTTTCTCAGGGCACTTAAGCTGTGAACTGAAATATAAGACACCTAGTTCATATCTTAGAGATTCCGTCATTTCGGAAATTATATCTAGTATTCCAGGTGTTTAAAAAACATCTTTCTCCGGGGACTTAAGCTGAGAACTGAAATCCAAGATACCTAGTTCATATTTTAGAGATTCCGTCATTTTGCAAATTATATCTAGTAGTACAGGTGCTTAAAAAACATCTTTCTCCGGCAACTTAAGCTGAGAACTGAAAATTAAGATACCTAGTTCATATTTTAGAGATCCCGTCATTTTGTGAATTATATTTAGTAGTCCACGTGCTTAAAAAACATCTTTCTCAGGGAACTTAAGATGAGAACTGAAAATTAAGATGCCTAGTTCATATTTTAGACATCCCGTCATTTTGAAAGTTATGTCTAGTAGTCCAGGTGCTTAAAAAACATCTTACTTAGGGAACTTAAGCTGAGAACTGAAAATCAAGATACCTAGTTCATATTCTAGAGATCCCGTCATTTTGGAAATTATATTTTGTAGTCCAGTTGCTTAAAAAACATCTTTCTCAGGGAACTTATGCTGAGAACTGAAAATTATGATACCAAGTTCATATTTTAGAGATCCCGTCATTTTGAAAATTATATCTAGTATACCAGGTGCTTAAAAAACATCTTTCTCCGGCAACTGAAGCTGAGAACTGAAAATTAAGATACCTAGTTCTTATTTTAGAGATCCCGTCATTTTCAAAATTATATCTAGTAGTCCAGGTGCATAAAAAACATCTTTCTCAGGGAACTTAAGCGGAGAACTGAAAATTAAGATACCTAGTTCATATTTTAGATATACCGGCATTTTCAAAATTATATCTAGTATTCCAGGTGCTTTAAAAACATCTTAATTGGGGAACTTAAGCTTAGAACTGAAATATAAGATACCTAGTTCATATTTCAGAGATCCCGTCATTTTGAAAATTATATCTAGTAGTCCAGGTGCTTAAAAAACATCTTTCTCAGGGAACTTAAGCTGAGAACTGAAAATTAAGATACCTAGTTCATATTTTAGATATCCCGTCATTTTGAAAATTATATCTAGTTGTCCAGGTGCTTAAAAAACATCTTTCTCAGGGAACTTAATCTTTCTCATGGAACTTAAGCTGAGAACTGAAATATAAGATACCTAGTTCATATTAGAGATACCGTCATTTTGAAAATTATATCTAGTTGTCCAGGTGCTTAAAAAACATCTTCCTTAGGGAACTTAAGCTGAGACATGAAATTTAAGATATCTAGTTCATATTTTAGAGATCCCGTCATTTTGGAAATTATATTTAGTAGTCCAGGTGCTTAAAAAACATCTTTCTCAGGGAACTTAAGATGAGAACTGAAAACTAAGATACCTAGTTCATATTTTAGAGATCCCGTCATTTTCAAAATTATATTTAGTAGTCCAGCTGCTTAAAAAACACCTTTCTCAGGGAACTTAATCTTTCTCCGGGAACTTAAGCTGAGAACTGAAATCCAAGATACCTAGTTCATATTTTAGAGATCCCGTCATTTTGGAAATTATATTTAGTAGTCCAGGTGCTGAAAAAACATCTTTCTCAGGGCACTTAAGCTAAGAACTGAAATATAATATACCTAGTTCATATTTTAGAGATCCCGTCATTTTGAAAATTATATATAGTATACCAGGTGCTTAAAAAACATATTTCTAAGGGCACTTAATCTTAGAACTGAAATATAAGAAACCTAGTTCATATTTTAGAAATCCCCTCATTTTGGAAATTATATCTAGTAGTCCAGGTGCTTAAAAAACATCTTTCTCCGGGAACTAAAGCTGAGAACTGAAAATCAAGATACCTAGTTCATATTTTAGGGATCCGGTCATTTTGAAAATTATATCTAGATGTCCAGGTGCTTAAAAAACATTTTCCTTAGGGAACATGAGCTGAGAAATAAAATTTAGGATACCTATTTCATATTTTAAAGATCCCGTCATTTTTATAATAATATCTAGTAGTCCAGGTGCTTGAAAAACATCTTCCGCAGCTCACTTAAGCTGAGAACTGAAATATAAGATACCTAGTTCATATTTTAGAGATCCCGTCATTTTGAAAATTATATCTAGTAGTCCAGGTGCTTAAAAAACATCGTTCTCAGGGAACTTAGGATGAGAACTTAAAATTAAGATACCTAGTTCATATTTTGGACATCCCGTCATTTTGAAAGTTATGTCTAGTAGTCCAGGTGCTTAAAAAACATCTTACTTAGGGAACTTAAGCTGAGAACTGAAAATCATGATACCTAGTTCATATTCTAGAGATCCCGTCATTTTCAAAATTATATTTAGTACTCCAGGTGCTTAAAAAACATAGTTCTCAGGGCACTTAAGCTAAGAACTGAAATATATGATACGTAGTTCATATTTTAGAGATCCCGTCATTTTGAAAATTATATCTAGTATACCAGGTGCTTAAAAAACATCTTTCTCCGGCAACTGAAGCTGAGAACTGAAAATTAAGATACCTAGTTCTTATTTTAGAGATCCCGTCATTTTCAAAATTATATCTAGTATTCCAGGTGCTTTAAAAACATCTTAATTGGGGAACTTAAGCTTAGAACTGAAATATAAGATACCTAGTTCATATTTGAGAGATCCCGTCATTTTGAAAATTATATCTAGTTGTCCAGGTGCTTAAAAAACATCTTCCTTAGGGAACTTAAGCTAAGAACTGAAATAAATGATACCTAGTTCATATTTTAGAGATCCCGTCATTTTGAAAATTATATCTAGTAGTCCAGGTGCTTAAAAAACATCTTTCTCAGGGAACTTAAACTGAGAACTGAAAATTAAGATACCTAGTTCATATTTTAGAGATCCCGTCATTTTGAAAATTATATTTAGTAGTCCAGGTGCTTAAAAAACATTTTTCTCAGGGCACTTAATCTGAGAACTGAAATATAAGACACCTAGTTCATATCTTAGAGATTCCGTCATTTCGGAAATTATATCTAGTAGTCCAGGTGCTTAAAAAACATCTTTCTCCGGGGACTTAAGCTGAGAACTGAAATCCAAGATACCTAGTTCATATTTTAGAGATACCGTCATTTTGTAAATTATATCTAGTAGTCCAGGTGCTTAAAAAACATCTTTCTCAGGGAACTTAAGCTGAGGAATGAAAATTAAGATACCTAGTTCATATTTCAGAGATCCCGTTATTTTCAAAATTATATTTAGTAGTCCAGGTGCTTAAAAACATTGTTCTCAGGGCACTTAAGCTAAGAACAGAAATATATGATACCTAGTTCATATTTTAGATATCCCGTCATTTTGAAAATTATATCTAGTTGTCCAGGTGCTTAAAAAACATCTTCCTTAGGGAACTTAAGATGAGACATGAAATTTAAGATATCTAGTTCATATTTTAGAGATCCCGTCATTTTGGAAATTATATTTAGTAGTCCAGGTGCTTAAAAAACATCTTTCTCAGGGAACTTAAGATGAGAACTGAAAATTAAGATACCTAGTTCATATTTTAGAGATCCCGTCATTTTGAAAATTATATTTAAGCTTTAAGGAACTTAAGCTGAGAACTGAAAATTAAGATACCTAGTTCATATTTTGGACATACCGTCATTTTGAAAGTTATGTCTAGTAGTCCAGGTGCTTAAAAAACATCTTAATTAGGGAACTTAAGCTGAGAACTGAAAATCAAGATACCTAGTTCATATTCTAGAGATCCCGTCATTTTCAAAATTATATCTAGTTGTCCAGGTGCTTAAAAAAACATCTTGCTGAGGGAACTTAAGCTGAGAACTGAAATATAAGATACCTAGTTCATATTTGAGAGATCCCGTCATTTTGTAAATTATATCTAGTAGTCCAGGTGCTTAAAAAACATCTTTCTCAGGGAACTTAAGATGAGAACTGAAAATTAAGATACCTAGTTCATATTTTAGAGATCCCGTCATTTTGAAAATTATATTTAGTAGACCAGGTGCTTAAAAAACATTTTTCTCAGGGCACTTAATCTGAGAACTGAAATATAAGACACCTAGTTCATATCTTAGAGATTCCGTCATTTCGGAAATTATATCTAGTAGTCCAGGTGCTTAAAAAACATCTTTCTCCGGGGACTTAAGCTGAGAACTGAAATCCAAGATACCTAGTTCATATTTTAGAGATTCCGTCATTTTGGAAATTATATCTAGTAGTACAGGTGCTTAAAAAACATCTTTCTCCGGGAACTTAAGCTGAGGAATGAAAATTAAGATACCTAGTTCATATTTCAGAGATCCCGTTATTTTCAAAATTATATTTAGTAGTCCAGGTGCTTAAAAAACATTGTTCTCAGGGCACTTAAGCTAAGAACTGAAATATATGATACCTAGTTCATATTGTAGAGATCCCGTAATTTTGAAAATTATATCTAGTTGTCCACGTGCTTAAAAAACATCTTCCTTAGGGAACTTAAGATGAGACATGAAATTTAAGATATCTAGTTCATATTTTAGAAATCCCGTCAATTTGGAAATTATATCTAGTACTCCAGGTGCTTAAAAAACATCTTTCTCAGGGAACTTAAGATGAGAACTTAAAATTAAGATGCCTAGTTCATATATTAGAGATCCCGTCATTTTGAAAATTATATTTAGTAGTCCAGCTGCTTAAAAAACATCTTTCTCAGGGAACTTAATCTTTCTCAGGGAACTTAATCTTTCTCCGGGAACTTAAGCTGAGAACTGAAATCCAAGATACCTAGTTCATATTTTAGAGATCCCGTCATTTTGGAAATTATATTTAGTAGTCCAGGTGCTGAAAAAACATCTTTCTCAGGGCACTTAAGCTAAGAACTGAAATATAATATACCTAGTTCATATTTTAGAGATCCCGTCATTTTGAAAATTATATATAGTAGACCAGGTTCTTAAAAAACATCTTTCTCAGGGCACTTAATCTGAGAACTGAAATATAAGACACCTATTTCATATTTTAGAAATCCCCTCATTTTGGAAATTATATCTAGTAGTCCAGGTGCTTAAAAAACATCTTTCTCCGGGAACTAAAGCTGAGAACTGAAAATCAAGATACCTAATTCATATTTTAGGGATCCGGTCATTTTGAAAATTATATCTAGAATGCCCAGGTGCTTAAAAAACATTTTCCTTAGGGAACATGAGCTGAGAAATAAAATTTAGGATACCTATTTCATATTTTAAAGATCCCGTCATTTTTATAATTATATCTAGTAGTCCAGGTGCTGAAAAAACATCTTTCTCAGGGAACTTAGTATGAGAACTTCAAATTAAGATACCTAGTTCATATTTTGGACATCCCGTCATTTTGAAAGTTATGTCTAGTAGTCCAGGTGCTTAAAAAAGATCTTAATTAGGGAACTTAAGCTGAGAACTGGAAAATCAAGATACCTAGTTCATATTTTAGAGATCCCGTCATTTTGAAAATTATATCTAGTAGTCCAGGTGTGCTTAAAAACATCGTTCTCAGGGAACTTAGGATGAGAACTTAAAATTAAGATACCTATTTCATATTTTGGACATCCCGTCATTTTGAAAGTTATGTCTAGTAGTCCAGGTGCTTAAAAAACATCTTACTTAGGGAACTTAAGCTGAGAACTGAAAATCATGATACCTAGTTCATATTCTAGAGATCCCGTCATTTTCAAAATTATATTTAGTACTCCAGGTGCTTAAAAAACATAGTTCTCAGGGCACTTAAGCTAAGAACTGAAATATATGATACGTATTTCATATTGTAGAGATCCCGTCATTTTGAAAATTATATCAACAATTCAAGAAGGGTAAAAAACAACTTTCTCCGGCATCTTAAGCTGAGAACTGAAAATTAAGATTCCTAGGTCTTATTTTAGAGATCCCGTCATTTTCAAAATTATATCTAGTATTGCAGGTGATTTAAAAACATCTTACTTGGGGAACTTAAGCTTAGAACTGAAATATAAGATACCTAGTTCATATTTTGGAGATCCCGTCATTTTGAAAATTATATCTAGTAGTCCAGGTGCTTAAAAAACATCTTTCTCAGGGAACTTAAGCTGAGAACTGAAAATTAAGATACCTAGTTCATATTTTGGACATCCCGTCATTTTGAAAGTTATGTCTAGTAGTCCAGGTGCTTAAAAAAGATCTTAATTAGGGAACTTAAGCTGAGAACTGAAAATCAAGATACCTAGTTCATATTATAGAGATCCCGTCATTTTCAAAATTATATTTAGTAGTCCAGGTGCTTAAAAAACATCGTTCTCAGGGCACTTAAGCTGAGAACTGAAAATTAAGATTCCTAGTTCTTATTTTAGAGATCCCGTCATTTTCAAAATTATATCTAGTATTCCAGGTGATTTAAAAACATCTTACTTGGGGAACTTAAGCTTAAAACTGAAATATAAGATACCTAGTTCATATTTTGGAGATCCCGTCATTTTGAAAATTATATCTAGTAGTCCAGGTGCTTAAAAAACATCTTTCTCAGGGAACTTATGCTGAGAACTGAAAATTAAGATACCTTGTTCATATTTTGGACATCCCGTCATTTTGAAAGTTATGTCTAGTAGTCCAGGTGCTTAAAAAAGATCTTAATTAGGGAACTTATGCTGAGAACTGAAAATTAAGATACCAAGTTCATATTTTAGAGATCCCGTTTTTTTGAAAATTATATTTACTAGTCCAGGTGCTTAAAAAACATCGTTCTCAGGGCACTTAAGCTTAGAACTGAAATATATGATACCTAGTTCATATTTTAGAGATCCCGTCATTTTGAAAATTATATCTAGTAGTCCAGGTGCTTAAAAAAACATCTTTCTCCGGCAACTGAAGCTAAAAACTGAAAATTAACATACCTAGTTCTTATTTTAGAGATCCCGTCATTTTCAAAATTATATCTAGTATTCCAGGTGCTTTAAAAACATCTTAATTGGGGAACTTAAGCTTAGAACTGAAATATAAGATACCTAGTTCATATTTGAGAGATCCCGTCATTTTGAAAATTATATCTAGTAGTCCAGGTGCTTAAAAAACATCTTTCTCATGGAACTTAAGCTGAGAACTGAAAATTAAGATACCTAGTTCATATGTTAGATATCCCGGCATTTTGAAAATTATATTTAGTTGTCCAGTTGCTTAAAAACCATCGTTCTCAGGGCACTTAAGCTGAGAACTGCAAATTAAGATACCTAGTTCATATTTTAGATATCCCGGCATTTTGAAAATTATATTTAGTAGTCCAGGTGCTTAAAAAACATCATGCTCAGGGAACTTAAGCTGAGAACTGAAAAATAAGATACCTAGTTTATATTTGAGAGATACCGTCATTTTGAAAATTATATTTAGTAGTCCAGGTGCTTAAAAAACATCTTTCTCAGGAAACTTAAGCTGAGTACTGAAATATAAGACACCTAGTTCATATTTTAGATATCCCGTCATTTTGAAAATTATATTTAGTAGTCCAGGTGCTTAAAAAACATCTTTCTCAGGGAACTTAATCTTTCTCAGGGAACTTAAGCTGAGAACTGAAATATAAGATACCTACTTCATATTTGAGAGATCTCGTCATTTTGAAAATTATATCTTGTTGTCCAGGTGCTTAAAAAACATCTTCCTTAGGGAACTTAAGCTGAGAAATGAAATTTAAGATACCTAGTTCATATTTTAGAAATCCCGTCAATTTGGAAATTATATCTAGTATTCCAGGTGCTTAAAAAACATCTTTCTCAGGGAACTTAAGATGAGAACTGAAAATTAAGATACCTAGTTCATATTTTAGAGATCCCGTCATTTTGAAAATTATATTTAGTAGACCAGGTGCTTAAAAAACATTTTTCTCAGGGCACTTAATCTGAGAACTGAAATATAAGACACCTAGTTCATATGTGAGAGATTCCGTCATTTCGTAAATTATATCTAGTAGTCCAGGTGCTTAAAAAACATTTTTCTCAGGGAACTTAAGATGAGAACTGAAAACTAAGATACCTAGTTCATATTTTAGAGATTCCGACATTTTGGAAATTATATCTAGTAGTACAGGTGCTTAAAAAACATCTTTCTCCGGCAACTTAAGCTGAGAACTGAAAATTAAGATACCTAGTTCATATTCTAGAGATCCCGTCATTTTGAAAATTATATCTAGTAGTCCAGGTGCTTAAAATACATTGTTCTCAGGGCACTTAAGCTAAGAACTGAAATATATGATACCTAGTTCATATTGTAGAGATCCCTTCATTTTGAAAATTATATCTAGTATTCCAGGCGCTTAAAGAACATCTTTCTCCTGCATCTTAAGCTGAGAACTGAAAATTAAGATTCCTAGTTCTTATTTTAGAGATCCCGTCATTTTCAAAATTATATCTAGTAGTCCAAGTGCCTAAAATACATCTTACTTGGGGAACTTAAGCTTAGAACTGAAATATAAGAAACCTAGTTCATATTTTAGAAATCCCGTCAATTTGGAAATTATATCTAGTACTCCAGGTGCTTAAAAAACATCTTTCTCAGGGAACTTAAGATGAGAACTTAAAATTAAGATGCCTAGTTCATATTTTAGACATCCCGTCATTTTGAAAGTTATGTCTAGTAGTCCAGGTGCTTAAAAAAAACTTCCTCATGGAACTTCAGCTGAGAACTGAAAATCAAGATACCTAGTTCATATTCTAGAGATCCCGTCATTTTGGAAATTATATTTTGTAGTCCAGTTGCTTAAAAAACATCTTTCTCAGGGAATTTATGCTGAGAACTGAAAATTATGATACCAAGTTCATATTTTAGAGATCCCGTCATTTTGGAAATTATATTTACTAGTCCAGGTGCTTAAAAAACATCGTTTTCAGGGCACTTAAGCTAAGAAATGAAATATATGATAGGTAGTTCATATTTTAGAGATCCCGTCATTTTGAAAATTATATCTAGTATACCAGGTGCTTAAAAAACATCTTTCTCCGGCAACTGAAGCTGAGAACTGAAAATTAAGATACCTAGTTCTTATTTTAGAGATCCCGTCATTTTCAAAATTATATCTAGTATTCCAGGTGCTTTAAAAACATCTTAATTGGGGAACTTAAGCTTAGAACTGAAATATAAGATACCTAGTTCATATTTGAGAGATCCCGTCATTTTGAAAATTATATCTAGTGGTCCAGGTGCTTAAAAACATCTTTCTCAGGGAACTTAAGCTGAGAACTGAAAATTAAGATACCTAGTTCATATTTGTGAGATCCCATCATTTTGAAAATTATATTTAGTAGTCCAGGTGCTTAAAAACATCATTCTCAGGGCACTTAAGCTGAGAACTGAAATATAAGATACCTGGTTCATATTTTAGAGATCCGGTCATTTTGAAAATTATATCTAGTAGTCCAGGTGCTTAAAAAACATTTTTCTCATGGCACTTAAGCTGAGAACTGAAATATAAGAAACCTAGTTCATATCTTAGAGATTCCGTCATTTCGGAAATTATATCTAGTAGTCCAGGTGCTTAAAAAACATCTTACTTGGGGAACTTAAGCTTAAAACTGAAATATAAGATACCTAGTTCATATTTTGGAGATCCCGTCATTTTGAAAATTATATCTAGTAGCCCAGGTGCTTAAAAACATCTTTCCCCGGGAACTAAAGTTGAGAACTGAAAATCAAGATACCTAGTTCATATTTTAGAGATCCGGTCATTTTGAAAATTATATCTAGTTGCCCAAGTGCTTAAAAAACATCGTCCTTAGGGAACATGCGCTGAGAAATGAAATTTAAGATACCTATTTCATATTTTAGAGATCCCGTCATTTTTATAATTATATCTAGTAGCCCAGGAGCTTAAAAAACATCTTTCTCATGGAACTTATGCTGAGAACTGAAAACTAAGATACCAAGTTCATATTTTAGAGATCCCGTTTTTTTGAAAATTATATTTACTAGTCCAGGTGCTTAAAAAACATCTTCCTTTGGGAACTTAAGCTGAGAAATGAAATTTAAGATACTCAGTACATATTCTAGAGATGCCGTCATTTTGAAAATTATATCTTGTAGTCCAGGTGCTCAGAAAACATCTTTCTCAGGGAACTTAAGCCGAGAACTGAAAATTAATATACCTAGTTTATATTTTAGATATCCCGTCATTTTGAAAATCATATTTAGTTGTCCAGTTGCTTAAAAACCATCGTTCTCAGGGCACTTAAGCTGAGAACTGAAAATTAAGATACCTAGTTCATATGTTAGATATCCCGGCATTTTGAAAATTATATTTAGTAGTCCAGGTGCTTAAAAAACATCATTCTCAGGGAACTTAAGCTGAGAACTGAAAAATAAGATACCTAGTTCATATTTGAGAGATCCCGTCATTTTGGAAATTATATTTAGTAGTCCAGGTGCTTAAAAAACATCTTTCTCAGGTAACTTAAGCTGAGTACTGAAATATAAGATACCTAGTTCATATTTTAGAGATCCCGTCATTTTGAAAATTATATTTAGTAGTCCAGGTGCTTAAAAAACATCTTTCTCAGGGAACTTAATCTTTCTCAGGGAACTTAAGCTGAGAACTGAAATATAAGATACCTACTTCATATTTGAGAGATCTCGTCATTTTGAAAATTATATCTTGTTGTCCAGGTGCTTAAAAAACATCTTCCTTAGGGAACTTAAGCTGAGAAATGAAATTTAAGATACATAGTTCATATTTTAGAGATCCCGTCATTTTGGAAATTATATTTAGTAGTCCAGGTGCTTAAAAAACATCTTTCTCAGGTAACTTAAGATGAGAACTGAAAATTAAGATACCTAGTTCATATTTTAGAGATCCCGTCATTTTGAAAATTATATTTAGTAGACCAGGTGCTTAAAAAACATTTTTCTCAGGGCACTTAATCTGAGAACTGAAATATAAGACACCTAGTTCATATCTTAGAGATTCCGTCATTTCGGAAATTATATCTAGTAGTCCAGGTGCTTAAAAAACATCTTTCTCCGGGGACTTAAGCTGAGAACTGAAATCCAAGATACCTTGTTCATATTTTAGAGATTCCGTCATTTTGGAAATTATATCTAGTAGTACAGGTGCTTAAAAAACATCTTTCTCCGGCAACTTAAGCTGAGAACTGAAAATTAAGATGCCTAGTTCATATTTTAGACATCCCGTCATTTTGAAAGTTATGTCTAGTAGTCCAGGTGCTTAAAAAACATCTTTCTCAGGGAACTTAAGATGAGAACTGAAAATTAAGATACCTAGTTCATATTTTAGAGATCCCGTCATTTTGGAAATTATATTTCGTAGTCCAGGTGCTTAAAAAACATCTTACTTAGGGAACTTAAGCTGAGAACTGAAAATGAAGATACCTAGTTCATATTCTAGAGATCCCGTCATTTTGGAAGTTATATTTTGTAGTCCAGGTGCTTAAAAAACATCTTTCTCAGGGAACTTATGCTGAGAACTGAAAATTATGATACGAAGTTCATATTTTAGAGATCCCGTCATTTTGGAAATTATATTTACTAGTTCAGGTGCTTAAAAAACATCGTTTTCAGGGCACTTAAGCTAAGAACTGAAATATATGATAGGTAGTTCATATTTTAGAGATCCCGTCATTTTGAAAATTATATCTAGTATACCAGGTGCTTAAAAAACATCTTTCTCCGGCAACTGAAGCTGAGAACTGAAAATTAAGATACCTAGTTCTTATTTTAGAGATCCCGTCATTTTCAAAATTATATCTAGTCGTCCAGGTGCTTTAAAAACATCTTTCTCAGGGAACTTAAGCGGAGAACTGAAAATTAAGATACCTAGTACATATTTTAGAGATCCCGTCATTTAAAAAATTATATCTAGTATTCCAGGTGCTTTAAAAATATCTTACTTGGGGAACTTAAGCTAAGAACTGAAATATATGATACCTAGTTCATATTTTAGAAATCCCGTCATTTTGAAAATTATATCTAGTAGTCCAGGTGCTTAAAAAACATACTTCTCCGGGAACTTAAGCTGAGAACTGAAAATTAAGATACCTAGTTCATATTTGAGAGATCCCATCATTTTGAAAATTATATTTAGTAGTCCAGGTGCTTAAAAAACATCTTTCTCAGGGAACTTAATCTTTCTCAGGGAACTTAAGCTGAGAACTGAAATATAAGATACCTAGTTCATATTAGAGATACCGTCATTTTGAAAATTATATCTAGTTGTCCAGGTGCTTAAAAAACATCTTCCTTAGGGAACTTAAGATGAGACATGAAATTTAAGATATCTAGTTCATATTTTAGAGATCCCGTCATTTTGGAAATTATATTTAGTAGTCCAGGTGCTTAAAAAAATCATTCTCAGGGAACTTAAGCTGAGAACTGAAAAATAAGATACCTAGTTCATATTTGAGAGATCCCGTCATTTTGAAAATTATATTTAGTTGTCCAGTTGCTTAAAAACCATCGTTCTCAGGGCACTTAAGCTGAGAACTGCAAATTAAGATACCTAGTTCATATGTTAGATATCCCGGCATTTTGAAAATTATATTTAGTAGTCCAGGTGCTTAAAAAACATCATTCTCAGGGAACTTAAGCTGAGAACTGAAAAATAAGATACCTAGTTCATATTTGAGAGATCCCGTCATTTTGGAAATTATATTTAGTAGTCCAGGTGCTTAAAAAACATCTTTCTCAGGTAACTTAAGATGAGAACTGAAATATAAAATACCTAGATCATATTTTAGATATCCAGTCATTTTGAAAATTATATTTAGTAGTCCAGGTGCTTAAAAAACATCTTTCTCAGGGAACTTAATCTTTCTCAGGGAACTTAAGCTGAGAACTGAAATATAAGATACCTACTTCATATTTGAGAGATCTCGTCATTTTGAAAATTATATTTAGTAGTCCAGGTGCTTAAAAAACATCATTCTCAGGGCACTTAAGCTGAGAACTGAAATATAAGATACCTAGTTCATATTTTAGAGATCCCGTCATTTTGAAAATTATATTTAGTAGACCAGGTGCTTAAAAAACATTTTTCTCAGGGAACTTAAGCTGAGAACTGAAATATAAGACACCTAGTTCATATGTCAGAGATTCCGTCATTTCGTAAATTATATCTAGTAGTCCAGGTGCTTAAAAAACATCTTTCTCCGGGGACTTAAGCTGAGAACTGAAATCCAAGATACCTTGTTCATATTTTAGAGATTCCGACATTTTGGAAATTATATCTAGTAGTCCAGGTGCTTAAAAAACATCTTTCTCCGGAAACTTAAGCTGAGAACTGAAAATTAAGATACCTAGTTCATATTTTAGAGATCCCGTCATTTTGAAAATTATATTTAGTAGTCCAGGTGCTTAAAATACATTGTTCTCAGGGCACTTAAGCTAAGAACTGAAATATATGATACCTAGTTCATATTGTAGAGATCCCTTCATTTTGAAAATTATATCTAGTATTCCAGGCGCTTAAAGAACATCTTTCTCCGGCATCTTAAGCTGAGAACTGAAAATTAAGATTCCTAGTTCTTATTTTAGAGATCCCGTCATTTTCAAAATTATACCTAGTATTCCAGGTAATTTAAAAACATCTTACTTGGGGAACTTAAGCTTAGAACTGAAATATAAGAAACCTAGTTAATATTTTAGAAATCCCGTCAATTTGTAAATTAAATGTAGTAGTCAAGGTGCTTAAAAAACATCTTTCTCAGGGAACTTAAGATGAGAACTTAAAATTAAGATGCCTAGTTCATATTTTAGACATCCCGTCATTTTGAAAGTTATGTCTAGTAGTCCAGGTGCTTAAAAAACATCTTACTTAGGGAACTTAAGCTGAGAACTGAAAATCAAGATACCTAGTTCATATTCTAGAGATCCCGTCATTTTGGAAATTATATTTTGTAGTCCAGTTGCTTAAAAAACATCTTTCTCAGGGAATTTATGCTGAGAACTGAAAATTATGATACCAAGTTCATATTTTAGAGATCCCGTCATTTTGGAAATTATATTTACTAGTCCAGGTGCTTAAAAAACATCGTTTTCAGGGCACTTAAGCTAAGAAATGAAATATATGATAGGTAGTTCATATTTTAGAGATCCCGTCATTTTGAAAATTATATCTAGTATACCAGGTGCTTAAAAAACATCTTTCTCCGGCAACTGAAGCTGAGAACTGAAAATTAAGATACCTAGTTCTTATTTTAGAGATCCCGTCATTTTCAAAATTATATCTAGTATTCCAGGTGCTTTAAAAACATCTTAATTGGGGAACTTAAGCTTAGAACTGAAATATAAGATACCTAGTTCATATTTGAGAGATCCCGTCATTTTGAAAATTATATCTAGTAGTCCAGGTGCTTAAAAAACATCTTTCTCAGGGAACTTAAGCTGAGAACTGAAAATTAAGATACCTAGTTCATATTTGTGAGATCCCATCATTTTGAAAATTATATTTAGTAGTCCAGGTGCTTAAAAAACATCATTCTCAGGGCACTTAAGCTGAGAACTGAAATATAAGATACCTGGTTCATATTTTAGAGATCCGGTCATTTTGAAAATTGTATCTATTTGTCCAGGTGCTTAAAAAACATTTTTCTCATGGAACTTAAGCTGAGAACTGAAAATTAAGATACCTAGTTCATATCTTAGAAATTCCGTCATTTCGGAAATTATATCTAGTAGTCCAGGTGCTTAAAAAACATCTTACTTGGGGAACTTAAGCTTAAAACTGAAATATAAGATACCTAGTTCATATTTTGGAGATCCCGTCATTTTGAAAATTATATCTAGTTGTCCAGGTGCTCAAAAACATCTTTCCCCGGGAACTAAAGCTGAGAACTGAAAATCAAGATACCTAGTTCATATTTTAGAGATCCGGTCATTTTGAAAATTATATCTAGTTGCCCAAGTGCTTAAAAAACATCGTCCTTAGGGAACATGCGCTGAGAAATGAAATTTAAGATACCTATTTCATATTTTAGAGATCCCGTCATTTTTATAATTATATCTAGTAGCCCAGGAGCTTAAAAAACATCTTTCTCATGGAACTTATGCTGAGAACTGAAAACTAAGATACCAAGTTCATATTTTAGAGATCCCGTTTTTTTGAAAATTATATTTACTAGTCCAGGTGCTTAAAAAACATCTTCCTTTGGGAACTTAAGCTGAGAAATGAAATTTAAGATACTCAGTACATATTCTAGAGATGCCGTCATTTTGAAAATTATATCTTGTAGTCCAGGTGCTCAGAAAACATCTTTCTCAGGGAACTTAAGCCGAGGACTGAAAATTAATATACCTAGTTTATATTTTAGATATCCCGTCATTTTGAAAATCATATTTAGTTGTCCAGTTGCTTAAAAACCATCGTTCTCAGGGCACTTAAGCTGAGAACTGAAAATTAAGATACCTAGTTCATATGTTAGATATCCCGGCATTTTGAAAATTATATTTAGTAGTCCAGGTGCTTAAAAAACATCATTCTCAGGGAACTTAAGCTGAGAACTGAAAAATAAGATACCTAGTTCATATTTGAGAGATCCCGTCATTTTGAAAATTATATTTAGTTGTCCAGTTGCTTAAAAAACATCTTTCTCAGGAAACTTAAGCTGAGTACTGAAATTAAGATACCTAGTTCATATTTTAGATATCCCGTCATTTTGAAAATTATATTTAGTAGTCCAGGTGCTTAAAAAACATCTTTCTCAGGGAACTTAATCTTTCTCAGGGAACTTAAGCTGAGAACTGAAATATAAGATACCTACTTTATATTTGAGAGATCTCGTCATTTTGAAAATTATATCTTGTTGTCCAGGTGCTTAAAAAACATCTTCCTTAGGGAACTTAAGCTGAGAAATGAAATTTAAGATACATAGTTCATATTTTAGAGATCCCGTCATTTTGGAAATTATATTTAGTATTCCAGGTGCTTAAAAAACATCTTTCTCAGGGAACTTAAGATGAGAACTGAAAAATTAAGATACCTAGTTCATATTTTAGAGATCCCGTCATTTTGAAAATTATATTTAGTAGACCAGGTGCTTAAAAAACATTTTTCTCAGGGCACTTAATCTGAGAACTGAAATATAAGACACCTAGTTCATATCTTAGAGATTCCGTCATTTCGGAAATTATATCTAGTAGTCCAGGTGCTTAAAAAACATCTTTCTCAGGGAACTTAAGCTGAGAACTGAAATCCAAGATACCTAGTTCATATTTTAGAGATTCCGTCATTTTGGAAATTATATCTAGTAGTCCAGGTGCTTAAAAAACATCTTTCTCCGGCAACTTAAGCTGAGAACTGAAAATTAAGATGCCTAGTTCATATTTTAGACATCCCGTCATTTTGAAAGTTATGTCTAGTAGTCCAGGTGCTTAAAAAACATCTTACTTAGGGAACTTAAGATGAGAACTGAAAATCAAGATACCTAGTTCATATTCTAGAGATCCCGTCATTTTGGAAATTATATTTCGTAGTCCAGGTGCTTAAAAAACATCTTACTTAGGGAACTTAAGCTGAGAACTGAAAATGAAGATACCTAGTTCATATTCTAGAGATCCCGTCATTTTGGAAGTTATATTTTGTAGTCCAGGTGCTTAAAAAACATCTTTCTCAGGGAACTTATGCTGAGAACTGAAAATTATGATACGAAGTTCATATTTTAGAGATCCCGTCATTTTGGAAATTATATTTACTAGTTCAGGTGCTTAAAAAACATCGTTTTCAGGGCACTTAAGCTAAGAACTGAAATATATGATAGGTAGTTCATATTTTAGAGATCCCGTCATTTTGAAAATTATATCTAGTATACCAGGTGCTTAAAAAACATCTTTCTCCGGCAACTGAAGCTGAGAACTGAAATTTAAGATACCTAGTTCTTATTTTAGAGATCCCGGCATTTTGAAAATTATATCTAGTAGTCCAGGTGCATAAAAAACATCTTTCTCAGGGAACTTAAGCGGAGAACTGAAAATTAAGATACCTAGTTCATATTTTAGATATACCGGCATTTTTAAAATTATATCTAGTATTCCAGGTGATTTAAAAACATCTTACTTGGGGAACTTAAGCTTAGAACTGAAATATATGATACCTAGTTCATATTTTAGAGATCCCGTCATTTTGAAAATTATATCTAGTGGTCCAGGTGCTTAAAAAACATCTTTCTCAGGGAACTTAAGCTGAGTTCTGAAAATTAAGATACCTAGTTCATATTTGAGAGATCGCATCATTTTGAAAATTATATTTAGTAGTCCAGGTGCTTAAAAAACATCTTTCTCAGGGAACTTAATCTTTCTCAGGGAACTTAAGCTGAGAACTGAAATATAAGATACCTAGTTCATATTAGAGATACCGTCATTTTGAAAATTATATCTAGTTGTCCAGGTGCTTAAAAAACATCTTCCTTAGGGAACTTAAGATGAGACATGAAATTTAAGATATCTAGTTCATATTTTAGAGATCCCGTCATTTTGGAAATTATATTTAGTAGTCCAGGTGCTTAAAAAAATCTTTCTCAGGGAACTTAAGATGAGAACTGAAAATCAAGATACCTAGTTCATATTTTAAATATCCGGTCATTTTGAAAATTGTATCTATTTGTCCAGGTGCTTAAAAAACATCTGTCTCATGGAACTTGAGCTGAGAACTGAAAATTAAGATACCAAGTTCATCAGTTAGATATCAAGGCATTTTGAAAATTATATGTAGTAGTCCAGGTGCTTAAAAAACATCATTCTCAGGGAACTTAAGCTGAGAACTGAAAAATAAGATACCTATTTCATATTTGAGAGATCCCGTCCTTTTGAAAATTATATTTAGTAGTCCAGGTGCTTAAAAAACATCTTTCTCAGGAAACTTAAGCTGAGTACTGAAATATAAAATACCTAGTTCATATTTTAGATATCCCGTCATTTTGAAAATTATATTTAGTAGTCCAGGTGCTTAAAAAACATCTTTCTCAGGGAACTTAATCTTTCTCAGGGAACTTAAGCTGAGAACTGAAATATAAGATACCTACTTCATATTTGAGAGATCTCGTCATTTTGAAAATTATATCTAGTTGTCCAGGTGCTTAAAAAACATCTTCCTTAGGGAACTTAAGCTGAGAAATGAAATTTAAGATACCTAGTTCATATTTTAGAAATCCCGTCAATTTGGAAATTATATCTAGTATTCCAGGTGCTTAAAAAACATCTTTCTCAGGGAACTTAAGATGAGAACTGAAAATTAAGATACCTAGTTCATATTTTAGAGATCCCGTCATTTTGAAAATTATATTTAGTAGACCAGGTGCTTAAAAAACATTTTTCTCAGGGCACTTAATCTGAGAACTGAAATATAAGACACCTAGTTCATATGTTAGAGATTCCGTCATTTCGGAAATTATATCTAGTAGTCCAGGTGCTTAAAAAACATCTTTCTCCGGGAACTTAAGCTGAGAACTGAAATCCGAGATACCTAGTTCATATTTTAGAGATTCCGTCATTTTGGAAATTATATCTAGTAGTACAGGTGCTTAAAAAACATCTTTCTCCGGCAAATTAAGCTGAGAACTGAAAATTAAGATACCTAGTTCATATTTTAGAGATCCCGTCATTTTGAAAATTATATTTAGTAGTCCAGGTGCTTAAAATACATTGTTCTCAGGGCACTTAATCTGAGAACTGAAATATATGATACCTAGTTCATATTGTAGAGATCCCGTCATTTTGAAAATTATATCTAGTATTCCAGGTGCTTAAAGAACATCTTTCTCCTGCATCTTAAGCTGAGAACTGAAAATTAAGATTCCTAGTTCTTATTTTAGAGATCCCGTCGTTTTCAAAATTATATCTAGTATTCCAGGTGCTTTAAAAACATCTTACTTGGGGAACTTAAGCTTAGAACTGAAATATAAGAAACCTAGTTCATATTTTAGAAATCCCGTCAAGGTGGAAATTAAATCTAGTAGTCCAGGTGCTTAAAAACCATCTTTCTCCGGCAACTTAAGCTGAGAACTGAAAATTAAGATGCCTAGTTCATATATTAGACATCCCGTCATTTTGAAACTTATGTCTAGTAGTCCCGGTGATTAAAAAACAACTTACCTAGGGAACTTAAGCTGAGAACTGAAAATTAAGATACCTAGTTCATATTCTAGAGATCCCGTCATATTGGAAATTATATTTAGTAGCCCAGGTGCTTAAAAAACATCTTACTTAGGGAACTTAAGCTGAGAACTGAAAATCAAGATACCTAGTTCATATTCTAGAGATCCCGTCATTTTGGAAATTATATTTTGTAGTCCAGTTGCTTAAAAAACATCTTTCTCAGGGAATTTATGCTGAGAACTGAAAATTATGATACCAAGTTCATATTTTAGAGATCCCGTCATTTTGGAAATTATATTTACTAGTCCAGGTGCTTAAAAAACATCGTTTTCAGGGCACTTAAGCTAAGAACTGAAATATATGATAGGTAGTTCATATTTTAGAGATCCCGTCATTTTGAAAATTATATCTAGTATACCAGGTGCTTAAAAAACATCTTTCTCCGGCAACTGAAGCTGAGAACTGAAAATTAAGATACCTAGTTCTTATTTTAGAGATCCCGTCATTTTCAAAATTATATCTAGTATTCCAGGTGCTTTAAAAACATCTTAATTGGGGAACTTAAGCTTAGAACTGAAATATAAGATACCTAGTTCATATTTGAGAGATCCCGTCATTTTGAAAATTATATCTAGTAGTCCAGGTGCTTAAAAAACATCTTTCTCAGGGAACTTAAGCTGAGAACTGAAAATTAAGATACCTAGTTCATATTTGAGAGATCTCGTCATTTTGAAAATTATATTTAGTAGTCCAGGTGCTTAAAAAACATCATTCTCAGGGCACTTAAGCTGAGAACTGAAATATAAGATACCTGGTTCATATTTTAGAGATCCGGTCATTTTGAAAATTGTATCTATTTGTCCAGGTGCTTAAAAAACATCTTTCTCATGGAACTTAAGCTGAGAACTGAAATCTAAGAAACCTGGTTCATATCTTAGAGATTCCGTCATTTCGGAAATTATATCTAGTAGTGCAGGTGCTTAAAAAACATCTTACTTGGGGAACTTAAGCTTAAAACTGAAATATAAGATACCTAGTTCATATTTTGGAGATCCCGTCATTTTGAAAATTATATCTAGTTTTCCAGGTGCTTAAAAACATCTTTCCCCGGGAACTAAAGCTGAGAACTGAAAATCAAGATACCTAGTTCATATTTTAGAGATCCGGTCAATTTGAAAATTATATCTAGTTGCCCAAGTGCTTAAAAAACATCGTCCTTAGGGAACATGCGCTGAGAAATGAAATTTAAGATACCTATTTCATATTTTAGAGATCCCGTCATTTTTATAATTATATCTAGTAGCCCAGGAGCTTAAAAAACATCTTTCTCATGGAACTTATGCTGAGAACTGAAAACTAAGATACCAAGTTCATATTTTAGAGATCCGGTCATTTTGAAAATTATATCTAGTTGCCCAAGTGCTTAAAAAACATCTTCCTTAGGGAACATGCGCTGAGAAATGAAATTTAAGATACCTATTTCATATTTTAGAGATCCCGTCATTTTTATAATTATATCTAGTAGCCCAGGAGCTCAAAAAACATCTTTCTCATGGAACTTATGCTGAGAACTGAAAATTAAGATACCAAGTTCATATTTTAGAGATCCCGTTTTTTTGAAAATTATATTTACTAGTCCAGGTGCTTAAAAAACAACTTTCTTGGGGAACTTAAGCTGAGAAATGAAATTTGAGATACTCAGTTCATATTTTAGAGATGCCATCATTTTGAAAATTATATCTAGTAGTCCAGGTGCTTAAAAAACATCTTTCTCAGGGAACTTAAGCTGAGAACTGAAAATTAAGATACCTAGTTCATATTTTAGATATCCCGTCATTTTGAAAATTATATTTAGTTGTCCAGTTGCTTAAAAACCATCGTTCTCAGGGCACTTAAGCTGAGAACTGCAAATTAAGATACCTAGTTCATATTTTAGATATCCCGTCATTTTGAAAATTATATTTAGTAGTCCAGGTGCTTAAAAAACATCTTTCTCAGGGAACTTAAGATGAGAACTGAAAATTAAGATACCTAGTTCATATTTGAGAGATCCCGTCATTTTGAAAATTATATCTTGTTGTCCACGTGCTTAAAAAACATCTTTCTCAGGAAACTTAAGCTGAGTACTGAAATATAAGATACCTAGTTCATATTTTAGAGATCCCGTCATTTTGAAAATTATATCTAGTTGTCCAGGTGCTTAAAAAACATCTTCCTTAGGGAACTTAAGCTGAGAAATGAAATTTAAGATACCTAGTTCATATTTTAGAGATCCCGTCATTTTGGAAATTATATTTAGTAGTCCACGTGCTTAAAAAACATCTTTCTCAGGGAACTTAAGATGAGAACTGAAAATTAAGATACCTAGTTCATATTTTAGAGATCCCGTCATTTTGAAAATTATATTTAGTAGACCAGGTGCTTAAAAAACATTTTTCTCAGGGCACTTAATCTGAGAACTGAAATATAAGACACCTAGTTCATATCTTAGAGATTCCGTCATTTCGGAAATTATATCTAGTAGTCCAGGTGCTTAAAAAACATCTTTCTCCGGGGACTTAAGCTGAGAACTGAAATCCAAGATACCTAGTTCATATTTTAGAGATTCCGTCATTTTGGAAATTATATCTAGTAGTACAGGTGCTTAAAAAACATCTTTCTCCGGCAACTTAAGCTGAGAACTGAAAATTAAGATACCTAGTTCATATTCTAGAGATCCCGTCATTTTGAAAATTATATCTAGTAGTCCAGGTGCTTATAAACATCTTCCTCCGGCAACTTAAGATGAGAACTGAAAATTAAGATGCCTAGTTCATATTTTAGACATCCCGTCATTTTGAAAGTTATGTCTAGTAGTCCAGGTGCTTAAAAAACATCTTACTTAGGGAACTTAAGCTGAGAACTGAAAATCAAGATACCTAGTTCATATTCTAGAGATCCCGTGATTTTGGAAATTATATTTTGTAGTCCAGTTGCTTAAAAAACATCTTTCTCAGGGAACTTATGCTGAGAACTGAAAATTATGATACCAAGTTCATATTTTAGAGATCCCGTCATTTTGGAAATTATATTTACTAGTCCAGGTGCTTAAAAAACATCGTTTTCAGGGCACTTAAGCTAAGAAATGAAATATATGATAGGTAGTTCATATTTTAGAGATCCCGTCATTTTGAAAATTATATCTAGTATACCAGGTGCTTAAAAACATCTTTCTCCGACAACTGAAGCTGAGAACTGAAATTTAAGATACCTAGTTCTTATTTTAGAGATCCCGGCATTTTGAAAATTATATCTAGTAGTCCAGGTGCATAAAAAACATCTTTCTCAGGGAACTTAAGCGGAGAACTGAAAATTAAGATACCTAGTTCATATTTTAGATATACCGGCATTTTTAAAATTATATCTAGTATTCCAGGTGCTTTAAAAACATCTTAATTGGGGAACTTAAGCTTAGAACTGAAATATAAGATACCTAGTTCATATTTGAGAGATCCCGTCATTTTGAAAATTATATCTAGTAGTCCAGGTGCTTAAAAAACATCTTTCTCAGGGAACTTAAGCTGAGAACTGAAAATTAAGATACCTAGTTCATATTTGAGAGATCCCATCATTTTGAAAATTATATTTAGTAGTCCAGGTGCTTAAAAAACATCTTTCTCAGGGAACTTAATCTTTCTCAGGGAACTTAAGCTGAGAACTGAAATATAAGATACCTAGTTCATATTAGAGATACCGTCATTTTGAAAATTATATCTAGTTGTCCAGGTGCTTAAAAAACATCTTCCTTAGGGAACTTAAGATGAGACATGAAATTTAAGATATCTAGTTCATATTTTAGAGATCCCGTCATTTTGGAAATTATATTTAGTAGTCCAGGTGCTTAAAAAACATCTTTCTCAGGGAACTTAAGATGAGAACTGAAAACTAAGATACCTAGTTCATATTTTAGAGATCCCGTCATTTTGAAAATTATATTTAGTAGTCCAGGTGCTTAAAAAACATCTTTCTCAAGGAACTTAATCTTTCTTAGGGAACTTAAGCTGAGAACTGAAAATCAAGATACCTAGTTCATATTTTAGAGATCCCGTCATTTTGGAAATATTATATTTAGTAGTCCAGGTGCTTAATAAACATCTTTCTCAGGGCACTTAAGCTGAGAACTGAAATATAATATACCTAGTTCATATTTTAGAGATCCCGTCATTTTGAAAATTATATATAATAGTCCAGGTTCTTAAAAAACATCTTTCTCAGGGCACTTAAGCTGAGAACTGAAATATAAGAAACCTATTTCATATTTTAGAAATCCCCTCATTTTGGAAATTATATCTAGTAGTCCAGGTGCTTAAAAAACATCTTTCTCCGGGAACTAAAGCTGAGAACTGAAAATCAAGATACCTAGTTCATATTTTAGGGATCCGGTCATTTTGAAAATTATATCTAGATGTCCAGGTGCTTAAAAAACATTTTCCTTAGGGAACATGAGCTGAGAAATAAAATTTAGGATACCTATTTCATATTTTAAAGATCCCGTCATTTTTATAATAATATCTAGTAGTCCAGGTGCTTGAAAAACATCTTCCTCAGCTCACTTAAGCTGAGAACTGAAATATAAGATACCTAGTTCATATTTTAGAGATCCCGTCATTTTGAAAATTATATCTAGTAGTCCTGGTGGTTAAAAAACATCGTTCTCAGGGAACTTAGGATGAGAACTTAAAATTAAGATACCTAGTTCATATTTTGGACATCCCGTCATTTTGAAAGTTATGTCTAGTAGTCCAGGTGCTTAAAAAACATCTTACTTAGGGAACTTAAGCTGAGAACTGAAAATCATGATACCTAGTTCATATTCTTGAGATCCCGTCATTTTCAAAATTATATTTAGTACTCCAGGTGCTTAAAAAACATAGTTCTCAGGGCACTTAAGCTAAGAACTGAAATATATGATACGTAGTTCATATTTTAGAGATCCCGTCATTTTGAAAATTATATCTAGTATACCAGGTGCTTAAAAAACATCTTTCTCCGGCAACTGAAGCTGAGAACTGAAAATTAAGATACCTAGTTCTTATTTTAGAGATCCCGTCATTTTCAAAATTATATCTAGTATTCCAGGTGCTTTAAAAACATCTTAATTGGGGAACTTAAGCTTAGAACTGAAATATAAGATACATAGTTCATATTTGAGAGATCCCGTCATTTTGAAAATTATATCTAGTTGTCCAGGTGCTTAAAAAACATCTTCCTTAGGGAACTTAAGCTGAGAACTGAAATCCAAGATACCTAGTTCATATTTTAGAGATCCCGTCATTTTGAAAATTATATCTAGTAGTCCAGGTGCTTAAAAAACATCTTTCTCAGGGAACTTAAGATGAGAACTGAAAATTAAGATACCTAGTTCATATTTTAGAGATCCCGTCATTTTGAAAATTATATTTAGTAGTCCAGGTGCTTAAAAAACATTTTTCTCAGGGCACTTAAGCTGAGAACTGAAATATAAGACACCTAGTTCATATCTTAGAGATTCCGTCATTTCGGAAATTATATCTAGTAGTCCAGGTGCTTAAAAAACATCTTTCTCCGGGGACTTAAGCTGAGAACTGAAATCCAAGATACCTAGTTCATATTTTAGAGATTCCGTCATTTTGGAAATTATATCTAGTAGTACAGGTGCTTAAAAAACATCTTCCTTAGGGAACTTAAGCTGAGAACTGAAAATTAAGATACCTAGTTCTTATTTCAGAGATCCCGTCATTTTGAAAATTATATTTAGTAGTCCAGGTGCTTAAAAAACATTGTTCTCAGGGCACTTAAGCTAAGAACTGAAATATATGATACCTAGTTCATATTTTAGATATCCCGTCATTTTGAAAATTATATCTAGTTGTCCAGGTGCTTAAAAAACATCTTCCTTAGGGAACTTAAGATGAGACATGAAATTTAAGATATCTAGTTCATATTTTAGAGATCCCGTCATTTTGGAAATTATATTTAGTAGTCCAGGTGCTTAAAAAGCATCTTTCTCAGGGTACTTAAGACGAGAACTGAAATTTATGATACCTAGTTCATATTTGAGAGATCCCGTCATTTTGAAAATTATATTTAAGCTTTAAGGAACTTAAGCTGAGAACTGAAAATTAAGATACCTAGTTCATATTTTGGACATCCCGTCATTTTGAAAGTTATGTCTAGTAGTCCAGGTGCTTAAAAAACATCTTGCTTAGGGAACTTAAGCTGAGAACTGAAAATTAAGATTCCTAGTTCTTATTTTAGAGATCCCGTCATTTTCAAAATTATATCTAGTATTCCACGTGCTTTAAAAACATCTTCCTTAGGGAACTTAAGCTGAGAACTGAAAACCAAGATACCTAGTTCATATTTTAGAGATCCCGTCATTTTGAAAATTATATCTAGTAGTCCAGGTGCTTAAAAAACATCTTTCTCAGGGAACTTAAGATGAGAACTGAAAATTAAGATACCTAGTTCATATTTTAGAGATCCCGTCATTTTGAAAATTATATTTAGTAGACCAGGTGCTTAAAAAACATTTTTCTCATGGCACTTAAGCTGAGAACTGAAAATTAAGATACCTAGTTCATATCTTAGAAATTCCGTCATTTCGGAAATTATATCTAGTAGTCCAGGTGCTTAAAAAACATCTTTCTCCGGGGACTTAAGCTGAGAACTGAAATCCAAGATACCTAGTTCATATTTTAGAGATTCCGTCATTTTGGAAATTATATCTAGTAGTACAGGTGCTTAAAAAACATCTTTCTCCGGGAACTTAAGCTGAGGAATGAAAATTAAGATACCTAGTTCATATTTCAGAGATCCCGTTATTTTCAAAATTATATTTAGTAGTCCAGGTGCTTAAAAAACATTGTTCTCAGGGCACTTAAGCTAAGAACAGAAATATATGATACCTAGTTCATATTGTAGAGATCCCGTAATTTTGAAAATTATATCTAGTTGTCCAGGTGCTTAAAAAACATCTTCCTTAGGGAACTTAAGATGAGACATGAAATTTAAGATATCTAGTTCATATTTTAGAGATCCCGTCATTTTGGAAATTATATTTAGTAGTCCAGGTGCTTAAAAAACATCTTTCTCAGGGAACTTAAGATGAGAACTGAAAATTAAGATACCTAGTTCATATTTTAGAGATCCCGTCATTTTGAAAATTATATTTAAGCTTTAAGGAACTTAAGCTGAGAACTGAAAATTAAGATACCTAGTTCATATTTTGGACATACCGTCATTTTGAAAGTTATGTCTAGTAGTCCAGGTGCTTAAAAAACATCTTAATTAGGGAACTTAAGCTGAGAACTGAAAATCAAGATACCTAGTTCATATTCTAGAGATCCCGTCATTTTCAAAATTATATCTAGTTGTCCAGGTGCTTAAAAAACATCTTCCTTAGGGAACTTAAGCTGAGAACTGAAATCCAAGATACCTAGTTCATATTTTAGAGATCCTGTCATTTTGGAAATTATATCTAGTAGTCCAGGTGCTTAAAAAACATCTTTCTCAGGGAACTTAAGATGAGAACTGAAAATTAAGATACCTAGTTCATATTTTAGAGATCCCGTCATTTTGAAAATTATATTTAGTAGACCAGGTGCTTAAAAAACATTTTTCTCAGGGCACTTAATCTGAGAACTGAAATATAAGACACCTAGTTCATATCTTAGAGATTCCGTCATTTCGGAAATTATATCTAGTAGTCCAGGTGCTTAAAAAACATTTTTCTCAGGGAACTTAAGATGAGAACTGAAAACTAAGATACCTAGTTCATATTTTAGAGATCCCGTCATTTTGAAAATTATATTTAGTAGTCCAGGTGCTGAAAAAACATCTTTCTCAGGGCACTTAAGCTAAGAACTGAAATATAATATACCTAGTTCATATTTTAGAGATCCCGTCATTTTGAAAATTATATATAGTAGACCAGGTTCTTAAAAAACATCTTTCTCAGGGCACTTAAGCTGAGAACTGAAATATAAGAAACCTATTTCATATTTTAGAAATCCCCTCATTTTGGAAATTATATCTAGTAGTCCAGGTGCTTAAAAAACATCTTTCTCCGGGAACTAAAGCTGAGAACTGAAAATCAAGATACCTAATTCATATTTTAGGGATCCGGTCATTTTGAAAATTATATCTAGATGCCCAGGTGCTTAAAAACATTTTCCTTAGGGAACATGAGCTGAGAAATAAAATTTAGGATACCTATTTCATATTTTAAAGATCCCGTCATTTTTATAATTATATCTAGTAGTCCAGGTGCTGAAAAAACATCTTTCTCAGGGAACTTAGTATGAGAACTTCAAATTAAGATACCTAGTTCATATTTTGGACATCCCGTCATTTTGAAAGTTATGTCTAGTAGTCCAGGTGCTTAAAAAGATCTTAATTAGGGAACTTAAGCTGAGAACTGAAAATCAAGATACCTAGTTCATATTTTAGAGATCCCGTCATTTTGAAAATTATATCTAGTAGTCCAGGTGCTTAAAAAACATCGTTCTCAGGGAACTTAGGATGAGAACTTAAAATTAAGATACCTATTTCATATTTTGGACATCCCGTCATTTTGAAAGTTATGTCTAGTAGTCCAGGTGCTTAAAAAACATCTTACTTAGGGAACTTAAGCTGAGAACTGAAAATCATGATACCTAGTTCATATTCTAGAGATCCCGTCATTTTCAAAATTATATTTAGTACTCCAGGTGCTTAAAAAACATAGTTCTCAGGGCACTTAAGCTAAGAACTGAAATATATGATACGTATTTCATATTTTAGAGATCCCGTCATTTTGAAAATTATATCTAGTATTCCAGGTGTTTAAAAAACATCTTTCTCCGGCATCTTAAGCTGAGAACTGAAAATTAAGATTCCTAGTTCTTATTTTAGAGATCCCGTCATTTTCAAAATTATATCTAGTATTGCAGGTGATTTAAAAACACCTTACTTGGGGAACTTAAGCTTAGAACTGAAATATAAGATACCTAGTTCATATTTTGGAGATCCCGTCATTTTGAAAATTATATCTAGTAGTCCAGGTGCTTAAAAAACATCTTTCTCAGGGAACTTAAGCTGAGAACTGAAAATTAAGATACCTAGTTCATATTTTGGACATCCCGTCATTTTGAAAGTTATGTCTAGTAGTCCAGGTGCTTAAAAAAGATCTTAATTAGGGAACTTAAGCTGAGAACTGAAAATCAAGATACCTAGTTCATATTTTAGAGATCTCATCATTTTGAAAGTTATGTCTAGTAGTCCAGGTGCTTAAAAAACATCTTACTTAGGGAACTTAAGCTGAGAACTGAAAATTAAGATTCCTAGTTCTTATTTTAGAGATCCCGTCATTTTCAAAATTATATCTAGTATTCCAGGTGCTTTAAAAACATCTTACTTGGGGAACTTAAGCTTAGAACTGAAATATAAGATACCTAGTTCATTTTTTTGTGATCCCGTCATTTTGAAAATTATATCTAGTAGTCCAGGTGCTTAAAAAACATCTTTCTCAGGGAACTTAAGCTGAGAACTGAAAATTAAGATACCTAGTTCATATTTTGGACATCCCGTCATATTGAAAGTTATGTCTAGTAGTCCAGGTGCTTAAAAAAGATCTTAATTAGGGAACCTAAGCAGAGAACTGAAAATTAAGATACCTAGTTCATATTTTAGAGATCCCGTCATTATCAAAATTATATTTAGTAGTCCAGGTGCAGAAAAAACATCTTTCTCAGGGAACTTAAGCTGAGAACTGAAAATTAAGATACCTAGCTCAAATTTTAAATATCCCGGCATTTTGAAAATTATATTTAGTTGTCCAGTTGCTTAAAAACCATCGTTCTCAGGGCACTTAAGCTGAGAACTGCAAATTAAGATACCTAGTTCATATGTTAGATATCCCGGCATTTTGAAAATTATATTTAGTAGTCCAGGTGCTTAAAAAACATCATTCTCAGGGAACTTAAGCTGAGAACTGAAAAATAAGATACCTAGTTCATATTTGAGAGATCCCGTCCTTTTGAAAATTATATTTAGTAGTCCAGGTGCTTAAAAACATCTTTCTCAGGAAACTTAAGCTGAGTACTGAAATATAAAATACCTAGTTCATATTTTAGATATCCCGTCATTTTGAAAATTATATTTAGTAGTCCAGGTGCTTAAAAAACATCTTTCTCAGGGAACTTAATCTTTCTCAGGGAACTTAAGCTGAGAACTGAAATATAAGATACCTACTTCATATTTGAGAGATCTCGTCATTTTGAAAATTATATCTTGTTGTCCAGGTGCTTAAAAAACATCTTCCTTAGGGAACTTAAGCTGAGAAATGAAATTTAAGATACCTAGTTCATATTTTAGAGATCCCGTCATTTTGGAAATTATATTTAGTATTCCAGGTGCTTAAAAAACATCTTTCTCAGGGAACTTAAGATGAGAACTGAAAATTAAGATACCTAGTTCATATTTTAGAGATCCCGTCATTTTGAAAATTATATTTAGTAGACCAGGTGCTTAAAAAACATTTTTCTCAGGGCACTTAAGCTGAGAACTGAAATATATGAACCCTAGTTCATATGTTAGAGATACCGTCATTTAGGAAATTATATCTAGTAGTCCAGGTGCTTAAAAAGCATCTTTCTCCGGCAACTTAAGCTGAGAACTGAAATCCGAGATACCTAGTTCATATTTTAGAGATTCCGTCATTTTGGAAATTATATCTAGTAGTACAGGTGCTTAAAAAACATCTTTCTCCGGGAACTTAAGATGAGAACTGAAAATTAAGATACCTAGTTCATATTTTAGAGATCCCGTCATTTTGAAAATTATATTTAGTAGTCCAGGTGCTTAAAAAACATTGTTCTCAGGGCACTTAAGCTAAGAACTGAAATATATGATACCTAGTTCATATTGTAGAGATCCCGTCATTTTGAAAATTATATCTAGTATTCCAGGTGCTTAAAGAACATCTTTCTCCTGCATCTTAAGCTGAGAACTGAAAATTAAGATTCCTAGTTCTTATTTTAGAGATCCCGTCATTTTCAAAATTATATCTAGTATTCCAGGTGCTTTAAAAACAACTTACTTGGGGAACTTAAGCTTAGAACTGAAATATAAGAAACCTAGTTCATATTTTAGAAATCCCGTCAATTTGGAAATTATATCTAGTAGTCCAGGTGCTTAAAAAACATCTTTCTCAGGGAACTTGAGATGAGAACTTAAAATTAAGATGCCTAGTTCATATTTTAGACATCCCGTCATTTTGAAAGTTATGTCTAGTAGTCCAGGTGCTTAAAAAACATCTTACTTAGGGAACTTAAGCTGAGAACTGAAAATCAAGATACCTAGTTCATATTCTAGAGATCCCGTCATTTTGGAAATTATATTTTGTAGTCCAGTTGCTTAAAAAACATCTTTCTCAGGGAATTTATGCTGAGAACTGAAAATTATGATACCAAGTTCATATTTTAGAGATCCCGTCATTTTGGAAATTATATTTACTAGTCCAGGTGCTTAAAAAACATCGTTTTCAGGGCACTTAAGCTAAGAAATGAAATATATGATAGGTAGTTCATATTTTAGAGATCCCGTCATTTTGAAAATTATATCTAGTATACCAGGTGCTTAAAAAACATCTTTCTCCGGCAACTGAAGCTGAGAACTGAAAATTAAGATACCTAGTTCTTATTTTAGAGATCCCGTCATTTTCAAAATTATATCTAGTATTCCAGGTGCTTTAAAAACATCTTAATTGGGGAACTTAAGCTTAGAACTGAAATATAAGATACCTAGTTCATATTTGAGAGATCCCGTCATTTTGAAAATTATATCTAGTAGTCCAGGTGCTTAAAAAACATCTTTCTCAGGGAACTTAAGCTGAGAACTGAAAATTAAGATACCTAGTTCATATTTGAGAGATCCCGTCATTTTGAAAATTATATTTAGTAGTCCAGGTGCTTAAAAAACATCATTCTCAGGGCACTTAAGCTGAGAACTGAAATATAAGATACCTGGTTCATATTTTAGAGATCCGGTCATTTTGAAAATTGTATCTATTTGTCCAGGTGCTTAAAAAACATCTTTCTCATGGAACTTAAGCTGAGAACTGAAATATAAGATACCTAGTTCATATCTTAGAGATTCCGTCATTTCGGAAATTATATCTAGTAGTGCAGGTGCTTAAAAAACATCTTACTTGGGGAACTTAAGCTTAAAACTGAAATATAAGAAACCAAGTTCATATTTTGGAGAACCCGTCATTTTGAAAATTATATCTAGTTTTCCAGGTTCTTAAATACATTTTTCCCCGGTAAATATATCTGAGAACTGAAAATTAAGATACCTTGTTCATATTTTAGAGATCCGGTCATTTTGAAAATTATATCTAGTTGCCCAAGTGCTTAAAAAACATCTTCCTTAGGGAACATGAGCTGAGAAATGAAATTTAAGATACCTATTTCATATTTTAGAGATCCCGTCATTTTTATAAGTATATCTAGTAGCCCAGGAGCTTAAAAAACATCTTTCTCATGGAACTTATGCTGAGAACTGAAAACTAAGATACCAAGTTCATATTTTAGAGATCCCGTTTTTTTGAAAATTATATTTACTAGTCCAGGTGCTTAAAAGAAATCTTCCGTTGGGAACTTAAGCTGAGAAATGAAATTTGAGATACTCAGTTCATATTTTAGAGATGCCATCATTTTGAAAATTATATCTAGTAGTCCAGGTGCTTAAAAAACATCTTTCTCAGGGAACTTAAGCTGAGAACTGAAAATTAAGATACCTCGTTTATATATTAGAGATCCTGTCATTTTGAAAATAATATTTAGTTGTCCAGTTGCTTAAAAACCATCGTTCTCAGGGCACTTAAGCTGAGAACTGCAAATTAAGATACCTAGTTCATATTTTAGATATCCCGGCATTTTGAAAATTATATTTAGTAGTCAAGGTGCTTAAAAAACATCTTTCTCAGGGAACTTAAGCTGAGAACTGAAAAATAAGATACCTAGTTCATATTTGAGAGATCCCGTCATTTTGAAAATTATATTTAGTAGTCCAGTGCTTAAAAAACATCTTTCTCAGGAAACTTAAGCTGAGTACTGAAATATAAGATACCTAGTTCATATTTTAGAGATCCCGTCATTTTGGAAATTATATTTAGTAGTCCAGGTGCTTAAAAAACATCTTTCTCAGGGAACTTAATCTTTCTCAGGGAACTTAAGCTGAGAACTGAAATATAAGATACCTACTTCATATTTGAGAGATCTCGTCATTTTGAAAATTATATCTTGTTGTCCAGGTGCTTAAAAAACATCTTCCTTAGGGAACTTAAGCTGAGAAATGAAATTTAAGATACATAGTTCATATTTTAGAGATCCCGTCATTTTGGAAATTATATTTAGTAGTCCAGGTGCTTAAAAAACATCTTTCTCAGGGAACTTAAGATGAGAACTGAAAATTAAGATACCTAGTTCATATTTTAGAGATCCCGTCATTTTGAAAATTATATTTAGTAGACCAGGTGCTTAAAAAACATTTTTCTCAGGGCACTTAATCTGAGAACTGAAATATAAGACACCTAGTTCATATCTTAGAGATTCCGTCATTTCGGAAATTATATCTAGTAGTCCAGGTGCTTAAAAAACATCTTTCTCCGGGGACTTAAGCTGAGAACTGAAATCCAAGATACCTTGTTCATATTTTAGAGATTCCGTCATTTTGGAAATTATATCTAGTAGTACAGGTGCTTAAAAAACATCTTTCTCCGGCAACTTAAGATGAGAACTGAAAATTAAGATGCCTAGTTCATATTTTAGACATCCCGTCATTTTGAAAGTTATGTCTAGTAGTCCAGGTGCTTAAAAAACATCTTTCTCAGGGAACTTAAGATGAGAACTGAAAATTAAGATACCTAGTTCATATTCTAGAGATCCCGTCATATTGGAAATTATATTTAGTAGCCCAGGTGCTTGAAAAACATCTTACTTAGGGAACTTAAGCTGAGAACTGAAAATAAAGATACCTAGTTAATATTATAGAGATCCAGTCATATTGTAAATTATATTTTGTAGTCCAGGTGCTTAAAAACATCTTTCTCAGGGAACTTATGCTGAGAACTGAAAATTATGATACGAAGTTCATATTTTAGAGATCCCGTCATTTTGGAAATTATATTTACTAGTTCAGGTGCTTAAAAAACATCGTTTTCAGGGCACTTAAGCTAAGAACTGAAATATATGATAGGTAGTTCATATTTTAGAGATCCCGTCATTTTGAAAATTATATCTAGTATACCAGGTGCTTAAAAAACATCTTTCTCCGGCAACTGAAGCTGAGAACTGAAAATTAAGATACCTAGTTCTTATTTTAGAGATCCCGTCATTTTCAAAATAAATCTAGTAGTCCAAGTTCATACAAAACAACTTTCTCAGGGAACTTAAGCTGAGACCTGAAAATTAAGATACCTAGTTCATATTTTAGATATACCGGCATTTTCAAAATTATATCTAGTATTCCAGGTGCTTTAAAAATATCTTACTCGGGGAACTTAAGCTTAGAACTGAAATATATGATACCTAGTTCATATTTTAGAAATCCCGTCATTTTGAAAATTATATCTAGTAGTCCAGGTGCTTAAAAAACATCCTTCTCAGGGAACTTAAGCGGAGTTCTGAAAATTAAGATACCTAGTTCATATTTGAGAGATCGCATCATTTTGAAAATTATATCTAGTAGTCCAGGTGCTTAAAAAACATCTTTCTCAGGGAACTTAATCTTTCTCAGGGAACTTAAGCTGAGAACTGAAATATAAGATACCTAGTTCATATTAGAGATACCGTCATTTTGAAAATTATATCTAGTTGTCCAGGTGCTTAAAAAACATCTTCCTTAGGGAACTTAAGATGAGACATGAAATTTAAGATATCTAGTTCATATTTTAGAGATCCCGTCATTTTGGAAATTATATTTAGTAGTCCAGGTGCTTAAAAAAAATCTTTCTCAGGGAACTTAAGATGAGAACTGAAAATCAAGATACCTAGTTCATATTTTAGAGATCCGGTCATTTTGAAAATTATATCTAGTTGCCCAAGTGCTTAAAAAACATCTTCCTTAGGGAACATGAGCTGAGAAATGAAATTTAAGATACCTATTTCATATTTTAGAGATCCCGTCATTTTTATAATTATATCTAGTAGCCCAGGAGCTCAAAAAACATCTTTCTCATGGAACTTATGCTGAGAAATGAAAATTAAGATACCAAGTTCATATTTTAGAGATCCCGTTTTTTTGAAAATTATATTTACTAGTCCAGGTGCTTAAAAAACATCTTCCTTTGGGAACTTAAGCTGAGAAATGAAATTTAAGATACTCAGTACATATTCTAGAGATGCCGTCATTTTGAAAATTATATCTTGTAGTCCAGGTGCTTAAAAAACAACTTTCTCAGGGAACTTAAGATGAGAACTGAAGATTAAGATACCTAGTTCATATTTTAGAGATCCCGTCATTTTGAAAATTATATATAGTTTTACAGATGCTTAAAAACAATCGTTCTCAGGGCACTAAAGCTGAGAACTGCAAATTAAGATACCTAGTTCATATTTTAGATATCCCGGCATTTTGAAAATAATATTTAGTAGTCCAGGTGCTTTAAAAACATCTTTCTCAGGGAGCTTAAGCTGAGAACTGAAAAATAAGATACCTATTTCATATTTGAGAGATCCCGTCATTTTGAAAATTATATTTAGTAGTCCATGTGCTTAAAAAAACATCTTTCTCAGGGAACTTAATCTTTCTCAGGGAACTTAAGCTGAGAACTGAAATATAAGATACCTACTTTATATTTGAGAGATCTCGTCATTTTGAAAATTATATCTTGTTGTCCAGGTGCTTAAAAAACATCTTCCTTAGGGAACTTAAGCTGAGAAATGAAATTTAAGATACCTAGTTCATATTTTAGAGATCCCGTCATTTTGGAAATTATATTTAGTAGTCCACGTGCTTAAAAAACATCTTTCTCAGGGAACTTAAGATGAGAACTGAAAATTAAGATACCTAGTTCATATTTTAGAGATCCCGTCATTTTGAAAATTATATTTAGTAGACCAGGTGCTTAAAAAACATTTTTCTCAGGGCACTTAATCTGAGAACTGAAATATAAGACACCTAGTTCATATCTTAGAGATTCCGTCATTTCGGAAATTATATCTAGTAGTCCAGGTGCTTAAAAAACATCTTTCTCCGGGGACTTAAGCTGAGAACTGAAATCCAAGATACCTAGTTCATATTTTAGAGATTCCGTCATTTTGGAAATTATATCTAGTAGTACAGGTGCTTAAAAAACATCTTTCTCCGGCAACTTAAGCTGAGAACTGAAAATTAAGATGCCTAGTTCATATTTTAGACATCCCGTCATTTTGAAAGTTATGTCTAGTAGTCCAGGTGCTTAAAAAACATCTTACTTAGGGAACTTAAGCTGAGAACTGAAAATCAAGATACCTAGTTCATATTCTAGAGATCCCGTCATTTTGGAAATTATATTTTGTAGTCCAGGTGCTTAAAAAACATCTTACTTAGGGAACTTAAGCTGAGAACTGAAAATCAAGATACCTAGTTCATATTCTAGAGATCCCGTGATTTTGGAAATTATATTTTGTAGTCCAGTTGCTTAAAAAACATCTTTCTCAGGGAACTTATGCTGAGAACTGAAAATTATGATACCAAGTTCATATTTTAGAGATCCCGTCATTTTGGAAATTATATTTACTAGTCCAGGTGCTTAAAAAACATCGTTTTCAGGGCACTTAAGCTAAGAAATGAAATATATGATAGGTAGTTCATATTTTACAGATCCCGTCATTTTGAAAATTATATCTAGTATACCAGGTGCTTAAAAACATCTTTCTCCGGCAACTGAAGCGGAGAACTGAAAATTAAGATACCTAGTTCATATTTTAGAGATCCCGTCATTTTCAAAATTATATCTAGTATTCCAGGTGCTTTAAAAACATCTTAATTGGGGAACTTAAGCTTAGAACTGAAATATAAGATACCTAGTTCATATTTGAGAGATCCCGTCATTTTGAAAATTATATCTAGTAGTCCAGGTGCTTAAAAAACATCTTTCTCAGGGAACTTAATCTTTCTCAGGGAACTTAAGCTGAGAACTGAAATATAAGATACCTAGTTCATATTAGAGATACCGTCATTTTGAAAATTATATCTAGTTGTCCAGGTGCTTAAAAAACATCTTCCTTAGGGAACTTAAGATGAGACATGAAATTTAAGATATCTAGTTCATATTTTAGAGATCCCGTCATTTTGGAAATTATATTTAGTAGTCCAGGTGCTTAAAAAACATCTTTCTCAGGGAACTTAAGATGAGAACTGAAAACTAAGATACCTAGTTCATATTTTAGAGATCCCGTCATTTTGAAAATTATATTTAGTAGTCCAGGTGCTTAAAAAACATTTTTCTCAGGGCACTTAAGTTGAGAACTGAAATATAAGACACCTAGTTTATATTTGAGAGATCCCGTCATTTTGAAAATTATATCTAGTTGTCCAGGTGCTTAAAAAACATCTTCCTTAGGGAACTTAAGCTTTCTCCGGCAACTGAAGCTGAGAACTGAAATTTAAGATACCTAGTTCTTATTTTAGAGATCCCGGCATTTTGAACATTATATCTAGTAGTCCAGGTGCATAAAAAACATCTTTCTCAGGGAACTTAAGCTGAGAACTGAAATATAAGATTCCTGGTTCATATTTTAGAGATCCCGCCATTTTGAAAATTATATTTAGTAGTCCAGGTGCTTAAAAAACATTTTTCTCATGGCAGTTAAGCTGAGAACTGAAATATAAGACACCTGGTTCATATCTTAGAAATTCCGTCATTTCGGAAATTATATCTAGTAGTCCAGGTGCTTAAAAAACATCTTACTTGGGGAACTTAAGCTTAAAACTGAAATATAAGATACCTAGTTCATATTTTGGAGATCCCGTCATTTTGAAAATTATATCTAGTTGTCCAGGTGCTTAAAAACATCTTTCCCCGTGAACTAAAGCTGAGAACTGAAAATCAAGATACCTAGTTCATATTGTAGAGATCCCGTCATTTTGAAAATTATATCTAGTAGTCCAGGTGCTTAAAAAACATCTGTCTCCGGGAACTTAAGCTGTGACCTGAAAATTAAGATGCCTAGTTCATATTTTAGACATCCCGTCATTTTGAAAGTTATGTCTAGTAGTCCAGGTGCTTAAAAAACATCTTACTTAGGGAACTTAAGCTGAGAACTGAAAATCAAGATACCTAGTTCATATTCTAGAGATCCCGTCATTTTGAAAATTATATCTAGTAGTCCAGGTGCTTAAAAACATCTTCCTCCGGGAATTGAAGCTGAGAACTGAAAATTAAGATACCTAGTTCATATTTTAGAGATCCGGTCATTTTGAAAATTATATCTAGTTTCCCAAGTGCTTAAAAAACATCTTCCTTAGGGAACATGCGCTGAGAAATGAAATTTAAGATACCTATTTCATATTATAGAGATCCCTTAATTTTTATAATTATATCTAGTAGCCCAGGAGCTTAAAAAACATCTTTCTCAGGGAACTTATGCTGAGAAATGAAAATTAAGATACCAAGTTCATATTTTAGAGATCCCGTTTTTTTGAAAATTATATTTACTAGTCCAGGTGCTTAAAAAACATCTTCCTTTGGGAACTTAAGCTGAGAAATTAAATTTAAGATACTCAGTACATATTCTAGAGATGCCGTCATTTTGAAAATTATATCTTGTAGTCCAGGTGCTTAAAAAACAACTTTCTCAGGGAACTTAAGATGAGAACTGAAGATTAAGATACCTAGTTCATATTTTAGAGATCCCGTCATTTTGAAAATTATATTTAGTTGTCCAGTTGCTTAAAAACCATCGTTCTCAGGGCACTTAAGCTGAGAACTGCAAATTAAGATACCTAGTTCATATTTTAGATATCCCTGCATTTTGAAAATTATATTTAGTAGTCCAGGTGCTTAAAAAACATCATTCTCAGGGAACTTAAGCTGAGAACTGAAAAATAAGATACCTAGTTCATATTTGAGAGATCCCGTCATTTTGAAAATTATATTTAGTAGTCCAGTGCTTAAAAAACATCTTTCTCAGGAAACTTAAGCTGAGTACTGAAATATAAGATACCTAGTTCATATTTTAGAGATCCCGTCATTTTGGAAATTATATTTAGTAGTCCAGGTGCTTAAAAAACATCTTTCTCAGGGAAATTAATCTTTCTCAGGGAACTTAAGCTGAGAACTGAAATATAAGATACCTACTTCATATTTGAGAGATCTCGTCATTTTGAAAATTATATCTTGTTGTCCAGGTGCTTAAAAAACATCTTCCTTAGTGAAATTAAGCTTAGAAATGAAATTTAAGATACCTAGTTCATATTTTAGAGATCCCGTCATTTTGGAAATTATATTAATATTCCAGGTGCTTAAAAAACATCTTTCTCAGGGAACTTAAGATGAGAACTGAAAATTAAGATACCTAGTTCATATTTTAGAGATCCCGTCATTTTGAAAATTATATTTAGTAGTCCACGTGCTTAAAAAACATCTTTCTCAGGGAACTTAAGATGAGAACTGAAATCCAAGATACCTAGTTCATATTTTAGAGATTCCGTCATTTTGGAAATTATATCTATTATTCCAGGAAATTAAAAAACATCTTCCTCAGGGAACTTGAGCTGAGAACTGAAAATTAAGATACCTAGTTCATATTTTGGAGATCCCGTCATTTTGAAAATTACATTTAGTAGTCCAGGTGCTTAAAAAACATTGTTCTCAGGGCACTTAAGCTAAGAACTGAAATATATGATACCTAGTTCATATTGTAGAGATCCCTTCATTTTGAAAATTATATCTAGTATTCCAGGTGCTTAAAGAACATCTTTCTCCTGCATCTTAAGCTGAGAACTGAAAATTAAGATTCCTAGTTCTTATTTTAGAGATCCCGTCATTTTCAAAATTATATCTAGTATTCCAGGTGCTTTAAAAACATCTTACTTGGGGAACTTAAGCTTAGAACTGAAATATAAGAAACCTAGTTCATATTTTAGAAATCCCGTCAATTTGGAAATTATATCTAGTACTCCAGGTGCTTAAAAAACATCTTTCTCAGGGAACTTAAGATGAGAACATAAAATTAAGATGCCTAGTTCATATTTTAGACATCCCGTCATTTTGAAAGTTATGTCTAGTAGTCCAGGTGCTTAAAAAACATCTTACTTAGGGAACTTAAGCTGAGAACTGAAAATCAAGATACCTAGTTCATATTCTAGAGATCCCGTCATTTTGGAAATTATATTTTGTAGTCCAGTTGCTTAAAAAACATCTTTCTCAGGGAACTTATGCTGAGAACTGAAATTTAAGATACCTAGTTCATATTTTAGAGATCCTGTCATTTTGAAAATAATATAGTAGTCCAGGTGCATAAAAAACATCTTTCTCAGGGAACTTAAGCGGAGAACTGAAAATTAAGATACCTAGTTCATATTTTAGATATACCGGCATTTTTAAAATTATATCTAGTAGTCCAGGTGCTTAAAAAACATCTTTCTCCGGGGACTTAAGCTGAGAACTGAAATCCAAGATACCTAGTTCATATTTTAGAGATTCCGTCATTTTGGAAATTATATCTAGTAGTACAGGTGCTTAAAAAACATCTTTCTCCGGCAACTTAAGCTGAGAACTGAAAATTAAGATACCTAGTTCATATTCTAGAGATCCCGTCATTTTGAAAATTATATCTAGTAGTCCAGGTGCTTAAAAAACTTTGTTCTCAGGGCACTTAAGCTAAGAACTGAAATATATGATACCTAGTTCATATTGTAGAGATCCCTTCATTTTGAAAATTATATCTAGTATTCCGAGTGCTTAAAGAACATCTTTCTCCTGCATCTTAAGCTGAGAACTGAAAATTAAGATTCCTAGTTCTTATTTTAGAGATCCCTTCGTTTTCAAAATTATATCTAGTATTCCAGGTGCTTTAAAAACATCTTACTTGGGGAAGTTAAGCTTAGAACTGAAATATAAGATACCTAGTTCATATTTTAGAAATCCCGTCAATTTGGAAATTATATCTAGTATTCCAGGTGCTTAAAAAACATCTTTCTCAGGGAACTTAAGATGAGAACTTAAAATTAAGATGCCTAGTTCATATGTTAGACATCCCGTCATTTTGAACGTTATGTCTAGTAGTCCAGGTGCTTAAAAAACATCTTACTTAGGGAACTTAAGCTGAGAACTGAAAATAAAGATACCTAGTTCATATTCTAGATATCCCGTCATTTTGGAAATTATATTTAATAGAACAGGTGCTTAAAAAACATCGTTTTCAGGGCACTTAAGCTAAGAACTGAAATATATGATAGGTAGTTCATATTTTAGAGATCCCGTCATTTTGAAAATTATATCTAGTATACCAGGTGCTTAAAAAACATCTTTCTCCGGCAACTGAAGCTGAGAACTGAAATTTAAGATACCTAGTTCTTATTTTAGAGATCCCGTCATTTTGAAAATTATATCTAGTAGTCCAGGTGCTTAAAAAACATCTTTCTCAGGGAACTTAAGCTGAGAACAGAAAATTAAGATACCTATTTCATATTTTAGATATCCCGTCAGTTTTAAAATTATATCTAGTATTCCAGGTGCTTTAAAAACATCTTAATTGGGGAACTTAAGCTTAGAACTGAAAATTAAGATACCTAGTTCATATTTTAGATATCCCGTCATTTTGAAAATTATATCTAGTTGTCCAGGTGCTTAAAAAACATCTTTCTCAGGGAACTTAATCTTTCTCAGGGAACTTAAGCTGAGAACTGAAATATAAGATACCTAGTTCATATTAGAGATACCGTCATTTTGGAAATTATATTTAGTAGTCCAGGTGCTTAAAAAACATCTTTCTCAGGGAACTTAAGATGAGAACTGAAAACTAAGATACCTAGTTCATATTTTAGAGATCCCGTCATTTCGAAAATTATATTTAGTAGTCCATGTGCTTAGAAAACATTTTTCTCAGGGCACTTAAGCTGAGAACTGAAATATAAGACACCTAGTTTATATTTGAGAGATCCCGTCATTTTGAAAATTATATTTAGTAGTCCAGGTGCTTAAAATACCTCTATCTCAAGGAACTTAAGCATTCTCAGGGAACATAATCTGAGAACTGAAATATAAGATAACTAGTTCATATTTGAGAGATACCGTCATTTTGAAAATTATATCTAGTTGTCCAGGTGCTTAAAAACTTCTTCCTTAGGGAACTTAAGCTGAGAAATGAATCTTAAGATACCTAGTTCATATTTCAGAGATCCCGTCATATTGAAAATTATATTTAGTAGTCCAGGTGCTTAAAAAACATCATTCTCAGGGCACTTAATCTGAGAACTGAAATATAAGACACCTAGTTCATATCTCAGAGATTCCGTCATTTCGGAAATTATATCTAGTAGTCCAGGTGCTCAAAAAACATCTTACTTGGGGAACTTAAGCTTAAAACTGAAATATAAGATACCTAGTTCATATTTTGGAGGTCCCGTCATTTTGAAAATTATATCTAGTTGTCCAGGTGCTTAAAAACATCTTTCCCCGGGAACTAAAGCTGAGAACTGAAAATCAAGATACCTAGTTCATATTTTAGAGATCCGGTCATTTTGAAAATTATATCTAGTTGCCCAAGTGCTTAAAAAACATCTTCCTTAGGGAACATGAGCTGAGAAATGAAATTTAAGATACCTATTTCATATTTTAGAGATCCCGTCATTTTTATAATTATATCTAGTAGCCCAGGAGCTTAAAAAACATCTTTCTCAGGGAACTTATGCTGAGAAATGAAAATTAAGATACCAAGTTCATATTTTAGAGATCCCGTTTTTTTGAAAATTATATTTACTAGTCCAGGTGCTTAAAAAACATCTTCCTTTGGGAACTTAAGCTGAGAAATGAAATTTAAGATACTCAGTACATATTCTAGAGATGCCGTCATTTTGAAAATTATATCTTGTAGTCCAGGTGCTTAAAAAACAACTTTCTCAGGGAACTTAATCCGAGAACTGAAAATTAATATACCTAGTTCATATTTTAGATGCCCGTCATTTTGAAAATTATATCTAGTTGTCCAGGTGCTTAAAAAACATTTTTCTCAGGGCACTTACGCTGAGAACTGAAATATAAGACACCTAGTTCATATTTGAGAGATCCCGTCATTTTGAAAATTATATTTAGTAGTCCAGGTGCTTAAAAAACATCTTTCTCAAGGAACTTAATCTTTCTCAGGGAACTTAAGCTGAGAACTGAAATATAAGATACCTAGTTCATATTTGAGAGATCCCGTCATTTTGAAAATTATATTTAGTAGTCCAGGTGCTTAAAAACATCTTCCTTAGGGAACTTATGCTGAGAAATGAATCTTAAGATACCTAGTTCATATTTAAGAGATCCCGTCATATTGAAAATTATATTTAGTAGTCCAGGTGCTTAAAAAACATCATTCTCAGGGCACTTAAGCTGAGAACTGAAATATAAGATACCTGGTTCATATTTTAGAGATCCGGTCATTTTGAAAATTATATCTAGTAGTCCAGGTGCTTAAAAAACATTTTTCTCAGGGCACTTAAGCTGAGAACTGAAATATAAGACACCTAGTTCATATCTTAGAGATTCCGTCATTTCGGAAATTATATCTAGTAGTCCAGGTGCTTAAAAAACATCTTACTTGGGGAACTTAAGCTTAAAACTGAAATATAAGATACCTAGTTCATATTTTGGAGATCCCGTCATTTTGAAAATTATATCTAGTTTTCCAGGTGCTTAAAAACATCTTTCCCCGGGAACTAAAGCTGAGAACTGAAAATCAAGATACCTAGTTCATATTTTAGAGATCCGGTCATTTTGAAAATTATATCTAGTTGCCCAAGTGCTTAAAAAACATCTTCCTTAGGGAACATGAGCTGAGAAATGAAATTTAAGATACCTATTTCATATTTTAGAGATCCCGTCATTTTTATAATTATATCTAGTAGCCCAGGAGCTTAAAAAACATCTTTCTCAGGGAACTTATGCTGAGAAATGAAAATTAAGATACCAAGTTCATATTTTAGATATCCCGTTTTTTTTAAAATTATATTTACTAGTCCAGGTGCTTAAAAAACATCTTCCTTTGGGAACTTAAGCTGAGAACTGAAATATAAGATACCTAGTTCATATTTGAGAGATCCCGTCATTTTGAAAATTATATTTAGTAGTCCAGGTGCTTAAAAAACATCTTTCTCAGGGAACATAAGATGAGAACTGAAAACTAAGATACCTAGTTCATATTTTAGAGATCCCGTCATTTTGAAAATTATATTTAGTAGTCCAGGTGCTTAAAAAACATTTTTCTCAGGGCACTTAAGTTGAGAACTGAAATATAAGACACCTAGTTTATATTTGAGAGATCCCGTCATTTTGAAAATTATATTTAGTAGTCCAGGTGCTTAAAAAACATCTTTCTCAAGGAACTTAATCTTTCTCAGGGAACTTAAGCTGAGAACTGAAATATAAGATACCTAGTTCATATTTGAGAGATACCGTCATTTTGAAAATTATATCTAGTTGTCCAGGTGCTTAAAAAACATCTTCCTTAGGGAACTTAAGCTGAGAAATGAATCTTAAGATACCTAGTTCATATTTAAGAGATCCCGTCATATTGAAAATTATATTTAGTAGTCCAGGTGCTTAAAAAACATCATTCTCAGGGCACTTAAGCTGAGAACTGAAATATAAGATACCTGGTTCATATTTTAGAGATCCCGTCACTTTGAAAATTATATCTAGTAGTCCAGGTGCTTAAAAAACATTTTTCTCATGGCACTTAAGCTGAGAACTGAAATATAAGACACCTAGTTCATATCTTAGAAATTCCGTCATTTCGGAAATTATATCTAGTAGTCCAGGTGCTTAAAAAACATCTTACTTGGGGAACTTAAGCTTAAAACTGAAATATAAGATACCTAGTTCATATTTTGGAGATCCCGTCATTTTGAAAATTATATCTAGTTTTCCAGGTGCTTAAAAACATCTTTCCCCGGGAACTAAAGCTGAGAACTGAAAATCAAGATACCTAGTTCATATTTTAGAGATCCGGTCATTTTGAAAATTATATCTAGTTGCCCAAGTGCTTAAAAAACATCTTCCTTAGGGAACATGAGCTGAGAAATGAAATTTAAGATACCTATTTCATATTTTAGAGATCCCGTCATTTTTATAATTATATCTAGTAGCCCAGGAGCTTAAAAAACATCTTTCTCAGGGAACTTATGCTGAGAAATGAAAATTAAGATACCAAGTTCATATTTTAGAGATCCCGTTTTTTTGAAAATTATATTTACTAGTCCAGGTGCTTAAAAAACATCTTCCTTTGGGAACTTAAGCTGAGAAATGAAATTTAAGATACTCAGTACATATTCTAGAGATGCCGTCATTTTGAAAATTATATCTTGTAGTCCAGGTGCTTAAAAAACATCTTTCTCAGGGAACTTAAGATGAGAACTGAAAATTAAGATACCTAGTTCATATTTTAGATATCCCGTCATTTTGAAAATTATATCTAGTTGTCCAGGTGCTTAAAAAACATCTTCCTTAGAGAACTTAAGCTGAGAAACGAAACTTAAGATACCTAGTTCATATTTTAGAGATCCAGTCATTTTGGAAATTATATCTAGTATTCCAGGTGCTTAAAAAACATCTTTCTCATGGAACTTAAGCTGAGAACTGAAAATTAAGATACCTAGTTCATATTTTAGATATCCCGTCATTTTGAAAATTATATCTAGTTGTCCAGGTGCTTAAAAACATCTTTTGCCGGGAACTAAAGCTGAGAACTGAAAATCTAGATACCTAGTTCATATTTTAGAGATGCCGTCATTTTGAAAATTATATCTAGTTGTCCAGGTGCTTAAAAAACATCTTCCTTAGGGAACTTATGCTGAGAAATGAATCTTAAGATACCTAGTTCATATTTTAGAGATCCCGTCATTTTTATAATTATATCTAGTAGTCCAGGTGCTTAAAAAACATCCTTCTCAGTGAACTTAAGCTGAGAACTGAAAATTAAGATACCTAGTTCATATTTTAGAGATCCCGTCATGTTGAAAATTATATTTACTTGTCCAGGTGCTTAAAAAACATCTTCCTTTGGGAACTTAAGCTGAGAAATGAAATTTAAGATACTCAGTACATATTCTAGAGATGCCGTCATTTTGAAAATAATATCTAGTAGTCCAGGTGCTTAAAAAACATCATTCTCAGGGCACTTAAGCTGAGAACTGAAATATAAGATACCTGGTTCATATTTTAGAGATCCCTTCATTTTGAGAATTATATCTAGTAGTCCAGGTGCTTAAAAAACATCTTTCTCCGGGAACTAAAGCTGAGAACTGAAAACCAAGATACCTTTGTTCATATTTTAGAGATCCCGTCATTTTGGAAATTATATCTAGTAGTCCAAGTGCTTAAAAAACATCTGTCTTCGGAAACATAAGCTGAGAACTTAAAATCAAGATACCTAGTTCATATTTTAGAGATCCCGTTATTTTGAAAATTATATTTAGTAGTCCAGGTGCTTAAAAAACATCTTTCTCAGGGAACTTAAGCAAAGAACTGAAAACCAAGATACCTAGTTCTTATTTTACACATCCCGTCATTTTCAAAATTATATTTAGTAGTCCAGCTGCTTAAAAACCATCTTTCTCCGGGAACTCAAGCTGAGAACTGAAAACCAAGATACCTTTGTTCATATTTTAGAGATCCCGTCATTTTGGAAATTATATCTAGTAGTCCAAGTGCTTAAAAAACATCTCTCTTCGGAAACTTAAGCTGAGAACTGAAAATCAAGATACCTAGTACATATTTTAGAGATCCCGTCATTTTGAAAATTATATCTAGTTGCCCAGGTGCTTAAAAAACATCTTCCTTAGGGAACATGAGCTGAGAAATGAAAATCAAGATACCTAGTTCATATTCTAGAGATCCCGTCATTTTGAAAATTATATTTACTTGTCCAGGTGCTTAAAAAACATCATTCTCAGGGAACTTAAGCTGAGAACTGAAATATAAGATACCTTGTTCATATTTTAGAGATCCCTTCATTTTGAAAATTATATCTAGTAGTCCAGGTGCTTAAAAAACATCTTCCTTTGGGAACTTAAGCTGAGAAATGAAATTTAAGATACTCAGTTCATATTTTAGAGATCCCGTCATTTTCAAAATTATATTTAGTAGTCCAGCTACTTTAAAAACATCTTTCTCAGGGAACTTAAGCCGAGAACCTAAAATTAAGATACCTAGTTCTTATTTTACAGATCCCGTCATTTTCAAAATTATATTAAGTAGTCCAGCTGTTTAAAAACCATCTTTCTCCGGGAACTAAAGCTGAAAACTGAAAACCAAGATACCTTTGTTCATATTTTAGAGATCCCGTCATTTTGAAAATTATATCTAGTAGTCCAGGTGCTTAAAAAACATCGTTCTCAGGGAACTTAGGATGAGAACTGAAAATTAAGATGCCTAGTTCATATTTTAGACATCCCGTCATTTTGAAAGTTATGTCTAGTAGTCCAGGTGCTTAAAAAACATCTTACTTAGGGAACTTAAGCTGAGAACTGAAAATTAAGATTCCTAGTTCTTATTTTAGAGATCCCGTCATTTTCAAAATTATATCTAGTAGTCCAGGTGCTTAAAAAAGATCTTAATTAGGGAACTTAAGCTGAGAACTGAAAATCAAGATACCTAGTTCATATTATAGAGATCCCGTCATTTTCAAAATTATATTTAGTAGTCCAGGTGCTTAAAAAACATCGTTCTCAGGGCACTTAAGCTGAGAACTGAAAATTAAGATTCCTAGTTCTTATTATAGAGATCCCGTCATTTTCAAAATTATATCTAGTAGTCCAGGTGCTTAAAAAACATCTTACTTGGGGAACTTAAGCTTAAAACTGAAATATAAGATACCTAGTTCATATTTTGGAGATCCCGTCATTTTTATAATTATATCTAGTAGCCCAGGTGCTTAAAAAACATCTTTCTCAGGGAACTTATGCTGAGAACTGAAAATTAAGATACCAAGTTCATATTTTGGACATCCCGTCATTTTGAAAGTTATGTCTAGTAGTCCAGGTGCTTAAAAAAGATCTTAATTAGGGAACTTAAGCTGAGAACTGAAAATCAAGATACCTAGTTCATATTATAGAGATCCCGTCATTTTCAAAATTATATTTAGTAGTCCAGGTGCTTAAAAAACATTTTTCTCAGGTCACTTAATCTGAGAACTGAAATATATGATACCTAGTTCATATTGTAGAGATCCCGTCATTTTGAAAATTATATCTAGTATTCCAGGTGTTTAAAAAACATCTTTCTCCGGCATCTTAAGCTGAGAACTGAAAATTAAGATTCCTAGTTCTTATTTTAGAGATCCCGTCATTTTCAAAATTATATCTAGTATTGCAGGTGCTTAAAAAACATCTTACTTGGGGAACTTAAGCTTAAAACTGAAATATAAGATACCTAGTTCATATTTTGGAGATCCCGTCATTTTGAAAATTATATCTAGTAGTCCAGGTGCTTAAAAAACATCTTTCTCAGGGAACTTAAGCTGAGAACTGAAAATTAAGATACCTAGTTCATATTTTGGACATCCCGTCATTTTGAAAGTTATGTCTAGTAGTCCAGGTGCTTAAAAAAGATCTTAATTAGGGAACTTAAGCTGAGAACTGAAAATCAAGATACCTAGTTCATATTATAGAGATCCCGTCATTTTCAAAATTATATTTAGTAGTCCAGGTGCTTAAAAAACATCGTTCTCAGGGCACTTAAGCTGAGAACTGAAAATTAAGATTCCTAGTTCTTATTATAGAGATCCCGTCATTTTCAAAATTATATCTAGTATTCCAGGTGATTTAAAAACACCTTACTTGGGGAACTTAAGGTTAGAACTGAAATTTAAGATACCTAGTTCATATTTTGGAGATCCCGTCATTTTGAAAATTATATCTAATAGTCCAGGTGCTTAAAAAACATCTTTCTCAGGGAACTTAAGCTGAGAACTGAAAATTAAGATACCTAGTTCATATTTTGGACATCCCGTCATTTTGAAAGTTATGTCTAGTAGTCCAGGTGCTTAAAAAAGATCTTAATTAGGGAACTTAAGCTGAGAACTGAAAATCAAGATACCTAGTTCATATTCTAGAGATCCCGTCATTTTCAAAATTATATTTAGTAGTCCAGGTGCTTAAAAAACATCGTTCTCAGGGCACTTAAGCTAAGAACTGAAATATATGATACGTAGTTCATATTTTAGAGATCCCGTCATTTTGAAAATTATATCTAGTATACCAGGTGCTTAAAAAAACATCTTTCTCCGGCAACTGAAGCTAAAAACTGAAAATTAACATACCTAGTTCTTATTTTAGAGATCCCGTCATTTTCAAAATTATATCTAGTATTCCAGGTGCTTTAAAAACATCTTAATTGGGGAACTTAAGCTTAGAACTGAAATATAAGATACCTAGTTCATATTTGAGAGATCCCGTCATTTTGAAAATTATATCTAGTAGTCCAGGTGCATAAAAAACATCTTTCTCAGGGAACTTAAGCTGAGAACTGAAAATTAAGATACCTCGCTCATATTTTAAATATCCCGGCATTTTGAAAATTATATTTAGTTGTCCAGTTGCTTAAAAACCATCGTCCTCATGGAACTTAAGCTGAGAACTGAAATTTAAGATACCTAGTTCATATGTTAGATATCCCGGCATTTTGAAAATTATATTTAGTAGTCCAGGTGCTTAAAAAACATCTTTCTCAGGGAACTTAAGCTGAGAACTGAAAAATAAGATACCTAGTTCATATTTGAGAGATCCCGTCATTTTGAAAATTATATTTAGTAGTCCAGTGCTTAAAAAACATCTTTCTCAGGAAACTTAAGCTGAGTACTGAAATATAAAATACCTAGTTCATATTTTAGATATCCCGTCATTTTGAAAATTATATTTAGTAGTCCAGGTGCTTAAAAAACATCTTTCTCAGGGAACTTAATCTTTCTCAGGGAACTTAAGCTGAGAACTAAAATATAAGATACCTACTTCATATTTGAGAGATCTCGTCATTTTGAAAATTATATCCTGTTGTCCAGGTGCTTAAAAAACATCTTCCTTAGGGAACTTATGCTGAGAAATGAATCTTAAGATACCTAGTTCATATTTTAGAGATCCCGTCATTTTGGAAATTATATTTAGTAGTCCAGGTGCTTAAAAAACATCTTTCTCAGGGAACTTAAGATGAGAACTGAAAATTAAGATACCTAGTTCATATTTTAGAGATCCCGCCATTTTGAAAATTATATTTAGTAGTCCAGGTGCTTAAAAAACATTTTTCTCATGGCACTTAAGCTGAGAACTGAAATATAAGACACCTAGTTCATATCTTAGAGATTCCGTCATTTCGGAAATTATATCTAGTAGTCCAGGTGCTTAAAAAACATATTTCTAAGGGAACTTAAGCTGAGAACTGAAATACAAGATACCTAGTTCATATTTTAGAGATTCCGTCATTTTGCAAATTATATCTAGTAGTACAGGTGCTTAAAAAACATCTTTCTCCGGCAAATTAAGCTGAGAACTGAAAATTAAGATACCTAGTTCATATTTTAGAGATCCCGTTCTTTTGAAAATTATATTTACTAGTCCAGGTGCTTAAAAAACATTTTTCTCAGGGCACTTAATCTGAGAACTGAAATATATGATACCTAGTTCATATTGTAGAGATCCCGTCATTTTGAAAATTATATCTAGTATTCCAGGTGTTTAAAAAACATCTTTCTCCGGCATCTTAAGCTGAGAACTGAAAATTAAGATTCCTAGTTCTTATTTTAGAGATCCCGTCATTTTCAAAATTATATCTAGTATTCCAGGTGCTTTAAAAACATCTTACTTGGGGAACTTAAGCTTAGAACTGAAATATAAGAAACCTAGTTCATATTTTAGAAATCCCGTCAATTTGGAAATTATATCTAGTAGTCCAGGTGCTTAAAAAACATCTTTCTCAGGGAACTTGAGATGAGAACTTAAAATTAAGATGCCTAGTTCATATTTTAGACATCCCGTCATTTTGAAAGTTATGTCTAGTAGTCCAGGTGCTTAAAAAACATCTTACTTAGGGAACTTAAGCTGAGAACTGAAAATCAAGATACCTAGTTCATATTCTAGAGATCCCGTCATTTTGGAAATTATATTTTGTAGTCCAGTTGCTTAAAAAACATCTTTCTCAGGGAATTTATGCTGAGAACTGAAAATTATGATACCAAGTTCATATTTTAGAGATCCCGTCATTTTGGAAATTATATTTACTAGTCCAGGTGCTTAAAAAACATCGTTTTCAGGGCACTTAAGCTAAGAAATGAAATATATGATAGGTAGTTCATATTTTAGAGATCCCGTCATTTTGAAAATTATATCTAGTATACCAGGTGCTTATAAAACATCTTTCTCCGTCAACTGAAGCTGAGAACTGAAAATTAAGATACCTAGTTCTTATTTTAGAGATCCCGTCATTTTCAAAATTATATCTAGTATTCCAGGTGCTTTAAAAACATCTTAATTGGGGAACTTAAGCTTAGAACTGAAATATAAGATACCTAGTTCATATTTGAGAGATCCCGTCATTTTGAAAATTATATCTAGTGGTCCAGGTGCTTATAAAACATCTTTCTCCGGCAACTGAAGCTGAGAACTGAAATATAAGAAACCTAGTTCATATCTTAGAGATTCCGTCATTTCGGAAATTATATCTAGTAGTGCAGGTGCTTAAAAAACATCTTTCTCAGGAAACTTAAGCTGAGAACTGAAATTTATGATACCTAGTTCATATTCTAGAGATCCCGTTCTTTTGAAAATTATATTTACTAGTCCAGGTGCTTAAAAAACATCTTCCTTTGGGAACTTAAGCTGAGAAATGAAATTTGAGATACTCAGTACATATTCTAGAGATGCCGTCATTTTGAAAATTATATCTTGTAGTCCAGGTGCTTAGAAAACATCTTTCTCAGGGAACTTAAGCCGAGAACTGAAAATTAATATACCTAGTTTATATTTTAGATATCCCGTCATTTTGAAAATCATATTTAGTTGTCCAGGTGCTTAAAAAACATCTTTCTCATGGAACTTAAGCTGAGAACTGAAAATTAAGATACCTAGTTCATATGTTAGATATCCCGGCATTTTGAAAATTATATTTAGTAGTCCAGGTGCTTAAAAAACATCATTCTCAGGGAACTTAAGCTGAGAACTGAAAAATAAGATACCTAGTTCATATTTGAGAGATCCCGTCATTTTGAAAATTATATTTAGTAGACCAGGTGCTTAAAAAACATTTTTCTCAGGGCACTTAATCTGAGAACTGAAATATAAGACACCTAGTTCATATCTTAGATATCCCGTCATTTTGAAAATTATATTTAGTAGTCCAGGTGCTTAAAAAACATCTTTCTCAGGGAACTTAATCTTTCTCAGGGAACTTAAGCTGAGAACTGAAATATAAGATACCTACTTCATATTTGAGAGATCTCGTCATTTTGAAAATTATATCTTGTTGTCCAGGTGCTTAAAAACATCTTCGTTAGGGAACTTAAGCTGAGAAATGAAATTTAAGATACCTAGTTCATATTTTAGAGATCCCGTCATTTTGGAAATTATATTTAGTAGTCCAGGTGCTTAAAAAACATCTTTCTCAGGGAACTTAAGATGAGAACTGAAAATTAAGATACCTAGTTCATATTTTAGAGATCCCGTCATTTTGAAAATTATATTTAGTAGACCAGGTGCTTAAAAAACATTTTTCTCAGGGCACTTAATCTGAGAACTGAAATATAAGACACCTAGTTCATATCTTAGAGATTCCGTCATTTCGGAAATTATATCTAGTAGTCCAGGTGCTTAAAAAACATCTTTCTCCGGGGACTTAAGCTGAGAACTGAAATCCAAGATACCTAGTTCATATTTTAGAGATTCCGTCATTTTGGAAATTATATCTAGTAGTACAGGTGCTTAGAAAACATCTTTCTCCGGCAACTTAAGCTGAGAACTGAAAATTAAGATACCTAGTTCATATTTTAGAGATCCCGTCATTTTGAAAATTATATTTAGTAGTCCAGGTGCTTAAAAAACATTGTTCTCAGGGCACTTAAGCTAAGAACTGAAATATATGATACCTAGTTCATATTGTAGAGATCCCGTCATTTTGAAAATTATATCTAGTATTCCAGGTGTTTAAAAAACATCTTTCTCCGGCATCTTAAGCTGAGAACTGAAAATTAAGATTCCTAGTTCTTATTTTAGAGATCCCGTCATTTTCAAAATTATATCTAGTATTCCAGGTAATTTAAAAACATCTTACTTGGGGAACTTAAGCTTAGAACTGAAATATAAGAAACCTAGTTCATATTTTAGAAATCCCGTCAATTTGGAAATTATATCTAGTAGTCCAGGTGCTTAAAAAACATCTTTCTCAGGGAACTTGAGATGAGAACTTAAAATTAAGATGCCTAGTTCATATTTTAGACATCCCGTCATTTTGAAAGTTATGTCTAGTAGTCCAGGTGCTTAAAAAACATCTTACTTAGGGAACTTAAGCTGAGAACTGAAAATCAAGATACCTAGTTCATATTCTAGAGATCCCGTCATTTTGGAAATTATATTTTGTAGTCCAGTTGCTTAAAAAACATCTTTCTCAGGGAATTTATGCTGAGAACTGAAAATTATGATACCAAGTTCATATTTTAGAGATCCCGTCATTTTGGAAATTATATTTACTAGTCCAGGTGCTTAAAAAACATCGTTTTCAGGGCACTTAAGCTAAGAAATGAAATATATGATAGGTAGTTCATATTGTACAGATCCCGTCATTTTGAAAATTATATCTAGTATACCAGGTGCTTATAAAACATCTTTCTCCGGCAACTGAATCTGAGAACTGAAAATTAAGATACCTAGTTCTTATTTTAGAGATCCCGTCATTTTCAAAATTATATCTAGTATTCCAGGTGCTTTAAAAACATCTTAATTGGGGAACTTAAGCTTAGAACTGAAATATAAGATACCTAGTTCATATTTGAGAGATCCCGTCATTTTGAAAATTATATCTAGTGGTCCAGGTGCTTATAAAACATCTTTCTCCGGCAACTGAAGCTGAGAACTGAAATATAAGAGACCTAGTTCAGTTCTTAGAGATACCGTCATTTCGTAAATTATATCTAGTAGTCCAGGTGCTTAAAAAACATCTTTCTCAGGAAACTTAAGCTGAATACTGAAATATAAGATACCTAGTTCATATTTTAGAGATCCCGTTTTTTTGAAAATTATATTTACTAGTCCAGGTGCTTAAAAAACATCTTCCTTTGGGAACTTAAGCTGAGAAATGAAATTTAAGATACTCAGTACATATTCTAGAGATGCCGTCATTTTGAAAATTATATCTTGTAGTCCAGGTGCTTAAAAAACAACTTTCTCAGGGAACTTAAGATGAGAACTGAAGATTAAGATACCTAGTTTATATTTTAGATATCCCGTCATTTTGAAAATCATATTTAGTTGTCCAGTTGCTTAAAAACCATCGTTCTCAGGGCACTTAAGCTGAGAACTGCAAATTAAGATACCTAGTTCATATTTTAGATATCCCGGCATTCTGAAAATTATATTTAGTAGTCCAGGTGCTTAAAAAACATCTTTCTCAGGGAACTTAAGCTGAGAACTGAAAAATAAGATACCTATTTCATATTTGAGAGATCCCGTCATTTTGAAAATTATATTTAGTAGTCCAGTGCTTAAAAAACATCTTTCTCAGGAAACTTAAGCTGAGTACTGAAATATAAGATACCTAGTTCATATCTGAGAGATCCCGTCATTTTGAAAATTATAATTAGTAGTCCATGTGCTTAAAAAACATATTTCTCAGGGAACTTAATCTATCTAAGGGAACTTAATATTAGACAAGAAATATAAGATACATACTTCATATATGAGAGATCTCGTAATTTTGAAAATTATATCTTGTTGTCCAGGTGCTTAAAAAAAATCTTCCTTAGGGAACTTATGCTGAGAAATGAATCTTAAGATACATAGTTCATATTTTAGAGATCCCGTCATTTTGGAAATTATATTTAGTAGTCCAGGTGCTTAAAAAACATCTTTCTCAGGGAACTTAAGATGAGAACTGAAAATTAAGATACCTAGTTCATATTTTAGAGATCCCGTCATTTTGAAAATTATATTTAGTAGTCCAGGTGCTTAAAAAACATTTTTCTCAGGGCACTTAATCTGAGAACTGAAATATAAGACACCTAGTTCATATCTTAGAGATTCCGTCATTTCGGAAATTATATCTAGTAGTCCAGGTGCTTAAAAAACATCTTTCTCAGGGAACTTAAGCTGAGAACTGAAATCCAAGATACCTTGTTCATATTTTAGAGATTCCGTCATTTTGGAAATTATATCTAGTAGTACAGGTGCTTAAAAAACATCTTTCTCCGGCAACTTAAGCTGAGAACTGAAAATTAAGATGCCTAGATCATATTTTAGACATCCCGTCATTTTGAAAGTTATGTCTAGTAGTCCAGGTGCTTAAAAAAGATCTTACTTAGGGAACTTAAGCTGAGAACTGAAAATCAAGATACCTAGTTCATATTCTAGAGATCCCGTCATTTTGGAAATTATATTTCATAGTCCAGGTGCTTAAAAACATCTTACTTAGGGAACTTAAGCTGAGAACTGAAAATGAAGATACCTAGTTCATATTCTAGAGATCCCGTCATTTTGGAAATTATATTTTGTAGTCCAGGTGCTTAAAAACATCTTTCTCAGGGAACTTATGCTGAGAACTGAAAATTATGATACGAAGTTCATATTTTAGAGATCCCGTCATTTTGGAAATTATATTTACTAGTTCAGGTGCTTAAAAAACATCGTTTTCAGGGCACTTAAGCTAAGAACTGAAATATATGATAGGTAGTTCATATTTTACAGATCCCGTCATTTTGAAAATTATATCTAGTATACCAGGTGCTTAAAAAACATCTTTCTCCGGCAACTGAAGCTGAGACCTGAAAATTAAGATACCTAGTTCTTATTTTAGAGATCCCGGCATTTTGAAAATTATATCTAGTAGTCCCGGGGCGTAAAAAACATCTTTCTCAGGGAACTTAAGCGGAGAACTGAAAATTAAGATACCTAGTTCATATTTTAGATACACCGGCATTTTTAAAATTATATCTAGTATTCCAGGTGCTTTAAAAATATCTTACTTGGGGAACTTAAGCTAAGAACTGAAATATATGATACCTAGTTCATATTTTAGAAATCCCGTCATTTTGAAAATTATATCTAGTAGTCCAGGTGCTTAAAAAAAATCATTATAAGGGAACTTAAGCTGAGTTCTGAAAAATTAAGATACCTAGTTCATATTTGAGAGATCGCATCATTTTGAAAATTATATTTAGTAGTCCAGGGCTTAAAAAACATCTTTCTCAGGGAACTTAATCTTTCTCAGGGAACTTAAGCTGAGAACTGAAATATAAGATACCTAGTTCATATTAGAGATACCGTCATTTTGAAAATTATATCTAGTTGTCCAGGTGCTTAAAAAACATCTTCCTTAGGGAACTTAAGATGAGACATGAAATTTAAGATATCTAGTTCATATTTTAGAGATCCCGTCATTTTGGAAATTATATTTATTAGTCCAGGTGCTTAAAAAAAATTTTTCTCAGGGAACTAAAGATGAGAACTGAAAATCAAGATACCTAGTTCATATTTTAGAGATCCGGTCATTTTGAAAATTATATCTAGTTGCCCAAGTGCTTAAAAAACATCTTCCTTAGGGAAAATGAGCTGAGAAATGAAATTTAAGATACCTATTTCATATTTTAGAGATCCCGTCATTTTTATAATTATATCTAGTAGCCCAGGAGCTCAAAAAACATCTTTCTCATGGAACTTATGCTGAGAACTGAAAATTAAGATACCAAGTTCATATTTTAGAGATCCCGTTTTTTTGAAAATTATATTTACTAGTCCAGGTGCTTAAAAAACATCTTCCTTTGGGAACTTAAGCTGAGAAATGAAATTTAAGATACTCAGTACATATTCTAGAGATGCCGTCATTTTGAAAATTATATCTTGTAGTCCAGGTGCTTAAAAAACATCATTCTCAGGGAACTTAAGCTGAGAACTGAAAAATAAGATACCTAGTTCATATTTGAGAGATCCCGTCATTTTGAAAATTATATTTAGTTGTCCAGTTGCTTAAAAACCATCGTTCTCAGGGCACTTAAGCTGAGAACTGCAAATTAAGATACCTAGTTCATATTTTAGATATCCCGTCATTTTGAAAATTATATTTAGTAGTCCAGGTGCTTAAAAAACATCTTTCTCAGGGAGCTTAAGCTGAGAACTGAAAAATAAGATACCTATTTCATATTTGAGAGATCCCGTCATTTTGAAAATTATATTTAGTAGTCCAGGTGCTTAAAAAACATCTTTCTCAGGGAACTTAATCTTTCTCAGGGAACTTAAGCTGAGAACTGAAATATAAGATACCTACTTTATATTTGAGAGATCTCGTCATTTTGAAAATTATATCTTGTTGTCCAGGTGCTTAAAAACATCTTCGTTAGGGAACTTAAGCTGAGAAATGAAATTTAAGATACCTAGTTCATATTTTAGAGATCCCGTCATTTTGGAAATTATATTTAGTAGTCCAGGTGCTTAAAAAACATCTTTCTCAGGGAACTTAAGATGAGAACTGAAAATTAAGATACCTAGTTCATATTTTAGAGATCCCGTCATTTTGAAAATTATATTTAGTAGTCCAGGTGCTTAAAAAACATTTTTCTCAGGGCACTTAAGCTGTGAACTGAAATATAAGACACCTAGTTCATATCTTAGAGATTCCGTCATTTCGGAAATTATATCTAGTAGTCCAGGTGCTTAAAAAACATCTTTCTCCGGGGACTTAAGCTGAGAACTGAAATCCAAGATACCTAGTTCATATTTTAGAGATTCCGTCATTTTGGAAATTATATCTAGTAGTACAGGTGCTTAAAAAACATCTTTCTCCGGCAACTTAAGCTGAGAACTGAAAATTAAGATGCCTAGTTCATATTTTAGACATCCCGTCATTTTGAAAGTTATGTCTAGTAGTCCAGGTGCTTAAAAAACATCTTACTTAGGGAACTTAAGCTGAGAACTGAAAATCAAGATACCTAGTTCATATTCTAGAGATCCCGTCATTTTGGAAATTATATTTTGTAGTCCAGTTGCTTAAAAACATCTTCCTTAGGGAACTTAAGCTGAGAAATGAAAATCAAGATACCTAGTTCATATTTTAGAGATCCCGTCATTTTGGAAATTATATTTTGTAGTCCAGTTGCTTAAAAAACATCTTTCTCAGGGAACTTATGCTGAGAACTGAAAATTATGATACCAAGTTCATATTTTAGAGATCCCGTCATTTTGGAAATTATATTTACTAGTCCAGGTGCTTAAAAAACATCGTTTTCAGGGCACTTAAGCTAAGAAATGAAATATATGATAGGTAGTTCATATTTTAGAGATCCCGTCATTTTGAAAATTATATCTAGTATACCAGGTGCTTAAAAAACATCTTTCTCCGGCAACTGAAGCTGAGAACTGAAAATTAAGATACCTCGTTCATATTTTAGATATACCGGCATTTTCAAAATTATATCTAGTATTCCAGGTGCTTTAAAAACATCTTAATTGGGGAACTTAAGCTTAGAACTGAAATATAAGATACCTAGTTCATATTTGAGAGATCCCATCATTTTGAAAATTATATTTAGTAGTCCAGGTGCTTAAAAAACATCTTTCTCAGGGAACTTAATCTTTCTCAGGGAACTTAAGCTGAGAACTGAAATATAAGATACCTAGTTCATATTAGAGATACCGTCATTTTGAAAATTATATCTAGTTGTCCAGGTGCTTAAAAAACATCTTCCTTAGGGAACTTAAGATGAGACATGAAATTTAAGATATCTAGTTCATATTTTAGAGATCCCGTCATTTTGGAAATTATATTTAGTAGTCCAGGTGCTTAAAAAACATCTTTCTCAGGGAACTTAAGATGAGAACTGAAAACTAAGATACCTAGTTCATATTTTAGAGATCCCGTCATTTTGAAAATTATATTTAGTAGTCCAGGTGCTTAAAAAACATTTTTCTCAGGGCACTTAAGTTGAGAACTGAAATATAAGACACCTAGTTTATATTTGAGAGATCCCGTCATTTTGAAAATTATATTTAGTAGTCCAGGTGCTTAAAAAACATCTTTCTCAGGGAACTTAAGATGAGAACTGAAATTTAAGATACCTAGTTCATAGTTTAGAGATCCCGGCATTTTGAACATTATATCTAGTAGTCCAGGTGCATAAAAAACATCTTTCTCAGGGAACTTAAGCTGAGAACTGAAATATAAGATTCCTGGTTCATATTTTAGAGATCCGGTCATTTTGAAAATTATATCTAGTAGTCCAGGTGCTTAAAAAACATTTTTCTCAGGGCACTTAAGCTGAGAACTGAAATATAAGACATCTAGTTCATATCTGAGACAGTCCGACATTTCGGAAATTATATCTAGTAGTCCAGGTGCTTAAAAAACATCTTACTTGGGGAACTTAAGCTTACAACTGAAATATAAGATACCTAGTTCATATTTTGGAGATCCCGTCATTTTGAAAATTATATCTAGTTGTCCAGGTGCTTAAAAACATCTTTCCCCGTGAACTAAAGCTTAGAACTGAAAATCAAGATACCTAAATCATATTTTAGAGATCCGGTCATTTTGAAAATTATATCTAGTAGTCCAGGTGTTTAAAAAACATCTTTCTCCGGCATCTTAAGCTGAGAAATAAAAATTAAGATGCCTAGTTCATATTTTAGACATCCCGTCATTTTGAAAGTTATGTCTAGTAGTCCAGGTGCTTAAAAAACATCTTACTTAGGGAACTTAAGCTGAGAACTGAAAATCAAGATACCTAGTTCATATTCTAGAGATCACGTCATTTTGAAAATTATATCTAGTAGTCCAGGTGCTTAAAAACATCTTCCTCCGGGAATTGAAGCTGAGAACTGAAAATTAAGATACCCAGTTCATATTTTAGAGATCCGGTCATTTTGAAAATTATATCTAGTTGCCCAAGTGCTTAAAAAACATCTTCCTTAGGGAACATGCGCTGAGAAATGAAATTTAAGATACCTATTTCATATTTTAGAGATCCCGTCATTTTTATAATTATATCTAGTAGCCCAGGAGCTTAAAAAACATCTTTCTCAGGGAACTTATGCTGAGAACTGAAAATTATGATACCAAGTTCATATTTTAGAGATCCCGTCATTTTGAAAATTATATTTACTAGTCCAGGTGCTTAAAAAACATCTTCCTTTGGGAACTTAAGCTGAGAAATGAAATTTGAGATACTCAGATCATATTATAGAGATTACATCATTTTGAAAATTATATCTATTAGTCCAGGTGCTTAAAAAAAATCTTTATCAGTGAACTTAAGCTGAGAACTGAAAAATAAGATACCTAGTTCATATTTGAGAGATCCCGTCATTTTGAAAATTATATTTAGTTGTCCAGTTGCTTAAAAACCATCGTTCTCAGGGCACTTAAGCTGAGAACTGCAAATTAAGATACCTAGTTCATATTTTAGATATCCCGGCATTTTGAAAATTATATTTAGTAGTCCAGGTGCTTAAAAAACATCTTTCTCAGGGAACTTAAGCTGAGAACTGAAAATTAAGATACCTAGTTCATATTTGAGAGATCCCGTCATTTTGAAAATTATATCTTGTTGTCCACGTGCTTAAAAAACATCTTTCTCAGGAAACTTAAGCTGAGTACTGAAATATAAGATACCTAGTTCATATTTTAGATATCCCGTCATTTTGAAAATTATATTTAGTAGTCCAGGTGCTTAAAAAACATCTTTCTCAGGGAACTTAATCTTTCTCAGGGAACTTAAGCTGAGAACTGAAATATAAGATACCTACTTTATATTTGAGAGATCTCGTCATTTTGAAAATTATATCTTGTTGTCCAGGTGCTTAAAAAGCATCTTTCTCACGGAACTTAAGCTGAGAACTGAAATTTATGATGCCTAGTTTATATTTTAGAGATCCCGTCATTTTGGAAATTATATTAATATTCCAGGTGCTTAAAAAACATCTTTCTCAGGGAACTTAAGATGAGAACTGAAAATTAAGATACCTAGTTCATATTTTAGAGATCCCGTCATTTTGAAAATTATATTTAGTAGACCAGGTGCTTAAAAAACATTTTTCTCAGGGCACTTAATCTGAGAACTGAAATATAAGACCCCTAGTTCATATCTTAGAGATTCCGTCATTTCGGTAATTATATCTACAAGTCCAGGTGCTTAAAAAACATCTTTCTCCGGGAACTTAAGCTGAGAACTGAAATCCAAGATACCTATTTCATATTTTAGAGATTCCGTCAGTTTGGAAATTATATCTAGTATTCCAGGTGTTTAAAAAACATCTTTCTCCGGCAACTTAAGCTGAGAACTGAAAATTAAGATACCTAGTTCATATTTTAGAGATCCCGTCATTTTGAAAATTATATTTAGTAGTCCAGGTGCTTAAAAAACATTTTTCTCAGGGCACTTAATCTGAGAACTGAAATATATGATACCTAGTTCATATTGTAGAGATCCCGTCATTTTGAAAATTATATCTAGTATTCCAGGTGTTTAAAAAACATCTTTCTCCGGGGACTTAAGCTGAGAACTGAAATCCAAGATACCTAGTTCATATTTTAGAGATCCCGTCATTTTCAAAATTATATCTAGTATTCCAGGTGCTTTAAAAACATCTTACTTGGGGAACTTAAGCTTAGAACTGAAATATAAGAAACCTAGTTCATATTCTAGAGATCCCGTGATTTTGGAAATTATATTTTGTAGTCCAGGTGCTTAAAAAACATCTTTCTCAGTGAACTTAAGATGAGAAATAAAAATTAAGATGCCTAGTTCATATTTTAGACATCCCGTCATTTTGAAAGTTATGTCTAGTAGTCCAGGTGCTTAAAAAACATCTTACTTAGGGAACTTAAGCTGAGAACTGAAAATCAAGATACCTAGTTCATATTCTAGAGATCCCGTGATTTTGTAAATTATATCTTGTAGTCCAGGTGCTTAAAAAACATCTTTCTCAGGGAACTTATGCTGAGAACTGAAATTTAAGATACCTAGTTCTTATTTTAGAGATCCCGGCATTTTGAAAATTATATCTAGTAGTCCAGGTGCATAAAAAACATCTTTCTCAGGGAACTTAAGCGGAGAACTGAAAATTAAGATACCTAGTTCATATTTTAGATATACCGGCATTTTTAAAATTATATCTAGTATTCCAGGTGTTTAAAAAACATCTTTCTCCGGGGACTTAAGCTGAGAACTGAAATCCAAGATACCTAGTTCATATTTTAGAGATTCCGTCATTTTGGAAATTATATCTAGTAGTACAGGTGCTTAAAAAACATCTTTCTCCGGCAAATTAAGCTGAGAACTGAAAATTAAGATACCTAGTTCATATTTTGGAGATCCCGTCATTTTGAAAATTATATTTAGTAGTCCAGGTGCTTAAAAAACATTGTTCTCAGGGCACTTAAGCTAAGAACTGAAATATATGATACCTAGTTCATATTGTAGAGATCCCGTCATTTTGAAAATTATATCTAGTATTCCGAGTGCTTAAAGAACATCTTTCTCCTGCATCTTAAGCTGAGAACTGAAAATTAAGATTCCTAGTTCTTATTTTAGAGATCCCTTCGTTTTCAAAATTATATCTAGTATTCCAGGTGCTTTAAAAACATCTTACTTGGGGAAGTTAAGCTTAGAACTGAAATATAAGAAACCTAGTTCATATTTTAGAAATCCCGTCAATTTGGAAATTATATCTAGTAGTCCAGGTGCTTAAAAAACATCTTTCTCAGGGAACTTAAGATAAGAACTTAAAATTAAGATGCCTAGTTCATATTTTAGACATCCCGTCATTTTGAACGTTATGTCTAGTAGTCCAGGTGCTTAAAAAACATCTTACTTAGGGAACTTAAGCTGAGAACTGAAAATCAAGATACCTAGTTCATATTCTAGAGATCCCCTCATTTTGGAAATTATATTTACTAGTCCAGGTGCTTAAAAAACATCGTTTTCAGGGCACTTAAGCTAAGAACTGAAATATATGATAGGTAGTTCATATTTTAGAGATCCCGTCATTTTGAAAATTATATCTAGTATACCAGGTGATTAAAAAACATCTTTCTCCGGCAACTGAAGCTGAGAACTGAAATTTAAGATACCTAGTTCTTATTTTAGAGATCCCGGCATTTTTTAAAATTATATCTAGTAGTCCAGGTGCATAAAAAACATCTTTCTCCTGCATCTTAAGATGAGAACTGAAAATTAAGATTCCTAGTTCTTATTTTAGAGATCCCTTCGTTTTCAAAATTATATCTAGTATTCCAGGTGCTTTAAAAACATCTTACTTGGGGAAGTTAAGCTTAGAACTGAAATATAAGAAACCTAGTTCATATTTTAGAAATCCCGTCAATTTGGAAATTATATCTAGTAGTCCAGGTGCTTAAAAAACATCTTTCTCAGGGAACTTAAGATAAGAACTTAAAATTAAGATGCCTAGTTCATATTTTAGACATCCCGTCATTTTGAACGTTATGTCTAGTAGTCCAGGTGCTTAAAAAACATCTTACTTAGGGAACTTAAGCTGAGAACTGAAAATCAAGATACCTAGTTCATATTCTAGAGATCCCCTCATTTTGGAAATTATATTTACTAGTCCAGGTGCTTAAAAAACATCGTTTTCAGGGCACTTAAGCTAAGAACTGAAATATATGATAGGTAGTTCATATTTTAGAGATCCCGTCATTTTGAAAATTATATCTAGTATTCCAGGTGCTTTAAAAACATCTTACTTGGGGAACTTAAGCTTAGAACTGAAATATAAGACACCTAGTTCATATTTTAGATATCCCGTCATTTTGAAAATTATATTTAGTAGTCCAGGTGCTTAAAAAACATCTTTCTCAGGGAACTTAATCTTTCTCAGGGAACTTAAGCTGAGAACTGAAATATAAGATACCTAGTTCATATTTTAGAGATCCCGTCATTTTGAAAATTATATTTAGTAGTCCAGGTGCTTAAAAAACATCTTTCTCATGGAACTTAAGATAAGAACTGAAAATTAAGATACCTAGTTCATATTTTGGAGATCCCGTCATTTTGAAAATTACATTTAGTAGTCCAGGTGCTTAAAAAACATTGTTCTCAGGGCACTTAAGCTAAGAACTGAAATATATGATACCTAGTTCATATTGTAGAGATCCCTTCATTTTGAAAATTATATCTAGTATTCCAGGTGCTTAAAGAACATCTTTCTCCTGCATCTTAAGCTGAGAACTGAAAATTAAGATTCCTAGTTCTTATTTTAGAGATCCCGTCGTTTTCAAAATTATATCTAGTATTCCAGGTGCTTTAAAAACATCTTACTTGGGGAACTTAAGCTTAGAACTGAAATATAAGAAACCTAGTTCATATTCTAGAGATCCCGTGATTTTGGAAATTATATTTTGTAGTCCAGGTGCTTAAAAAACATCTTTCTCAGTGAACTTAAGATGAGAAATAAAAATTAAGATGCCTAGGTCATATTTTAGACATCCCGTCATTTTGAACGTTATGTCTAGTAGTCCAGGTGCTTAAAAAACATCTTACTTAGGGAACTTAAGCTGAGAACTGAAAATCAAGATACCTAGTTCATATTCTAGAGATCCCGTGATTTTGGAAATTATATTTTGTAGTCCAGTTGCTTAAAAAACATCTTTCTCAGGGAACTTATGCTGAGAACTGAAATAAAAGATACCTTGTTCATATGTTAGAGATACCGGCATTTTGAAAATTATATATAGTAGTACAGGTGCATAAAAAACATCTTTCTCAGGGAACTTAAGCGGAGAACTGAAAATTAAGATACCTAGTTCATATTTTAGATATACCGGCATTTTTAAAATTATATATAGTAGTCCTGGTGCTTAAAAAACATCTTTCTCATGGCACTTAAGCTGAGAACTGAAATCCAAGATACCTTGTTCATATTTTAGAGATTCCGTCATTTTGGAAATTATATCTAGTAGTACAGGTGCTTAAAAAACATCTTTCTCCGGCAACTTAAGCTGAGAACTGAAAATTAAGATACCTAGTTCATATCTTAGAAATTCCGTCATTTTGAAAATTATATTTACAAGTCCAGGTGCTTAAAAAACATTTTTCTCAGGGCACTTAATCTGAGAACTGAAATATATGATACCTAGTTCATATTGTAGAGATCCCGTCATTTTGAAAATTATATCTAGTATTCCGAGTGCTTAAAGAACATCTTTCTCCTGCATCTTAAGCTGAGAACTGAAAATTAAGATTCCTAGTTCTTATTTTAGAGATCCCTTCGTTTTCAAAATTATATCTAGTATTCCAGGTGCTTTAAAAACATCTTACTTGGGGAAGTTAAGCTTAGAACTGAAATATAAGAAACCTAGTTCATATTTTAGAAATCCCGTCAATTTGGAAATTATATCTAGTAGTCCAGGTGCTTAAAAAACATCTTTCTCAGGGAACTTAAGATAAGAACTTAAAATTAAGATGCCTAGTTCATATTTTAGACATCCCGTCATTTTGAACGTTATGTCTAGTAGTCCAGGTGCTTAAAAAACATCTTACTTAGGGAACTTAAGCTGAGAACTGAAAATCAAGATACCTAGTTCATATTCTAGAGATCCCCTCATTTTGGAAATTATATTTACTAGTCCAGGTGCTTAAAAAACATCGTTTTCAGGGCACTTAAGCTAAGAACTGAAATATATGATAGGTAGTTCATATTTTAGAGATCCCGTCATTTTGAAAATTATATCTAGTATACCAGGTGATTAAAAAACATCTTTCTCCGGCAACTGAAGCTGAGAACTGAAATTTAAGATACCTAGTTCTTATTTTAGAGATCCCGGCATTTTTAAAATTATATCTAGTAGTCCAGGTGCTTAAAAACCATCTTTCTCCGGCATCTTAAGCTGAGAACTGAAAATTAAGATTCCTAGTTCTTATTTTAGAGATCCCGTCATTTTCAAAATTATATCTAGTATTCCAGGTGCTTTAAAAACATCTTACTTGGGGAACTTAAGCTTAGAACTGAAATATAAGAAACCTAGTTCATATTTTAGAAATCCCGTCAATTTGGAAATTATATCTAGTAGTCCAGGTGCTTAAAAAACATCTTACTTAGGGAACTTAAGCTGAGAACGGAAAATCAAGATACCTAGTTCATATTCTAGAGATCCCGTCATTTTGGAAATTATATTTACTATTCCAGGTGCTTAAAAAACATCGTTTTCAGGGCACTTAAGCTAAGAAATGAAATATATGATAGGTAGTTCATATTTTAGAGATCCCGTCATTTTGAAAATTATCTCTAGTATTCCAGGTGCTTTAAAAACATCTTCCTTTGGGAACTTAAGCTGAGAACTGAAATATAAGATACCTAGTTCATATTTTAGATATCCCGTCATTTTGAAAATTATATCTAGTTGTCCAGGTGCTTAAAAAACATCTTTCTCAGGGAACTTAATCTTTCTCAGGGAACTTAAGCTGAGAACTGAAAATTAAGATACCTAGTTCATATTTTAGAGATCCCGTCATTTTGAAAATTATATTTAGTAGTCCACGTGCTTAAAAAACATCTTTCTCAGGGAACTTAAGATGAGAACTGAAAATTAAGATACCTAGTTCATATTTTAGAGATCCCGTCATTTTGAAAATTACATTTTAGTAGTCCAGGTGCTTAAAAAACATTTTTCTCAGGGCACTTAATCTGAGAACTGAAATATATGATACCTAGTTCATATTGTAGAGATCCCGTCATTTTGAAAATTATATCTAGTATTCCAGGTGTTTAAAAAACATCTTTCTCCGGCATCTTAAGCTGAGAACTGAAAATTAAGATTCCTAGTTCTTATTTTAGAGATCCCGTCATTTTCAAAATTATATCTAGTATTCCAGGTGCTTTAAAAACATCTTACTTGGGGAACTTAAGCTTAGAACTGAAATATAAGAAACCTAGTTCATATTCTAGAGATCCCGTGATTTTGGAAATTATATTTTGTAGTCCAGGTGCTTAAAAAACATCTTTCTCAGTGAACTTAAGATGAGAAATAAAAATTAAGATGCCTAGTTCATATTTTAGACATCCCGTCATTTTGAAAGTTATGTCTAGTAGTCCAGGTGCTTAAAAAACATCTTACTTAGGGAACTTAAGCTGAGAACTGAAAATCAAGATACCTGGTTCATATTCTAGAGATCCCGTCATTTTGGAAATTATATTTTGTAGTCCAGGTGCTTAAAAAACATCTTTCTCAGGGAACTTAAGCTGAGAACTGAAAATTAAGATACCTAGTTCTTATTTTAGAGATCCCGGCATTTTGAAAATTATATCTAGTAGTCCAGGTGCTTAAAAAACATCTTTCACAGGGAACTTAAGCTGAGAACTGAAAATTAAGATACCTAGTTCATATTTTAGATATACCGGCATTTTCAAAATTATATCTAGTAGTCCTGGTGCTTTAAAAACTTCTTTCTCCGGGAACTTAAGCTGAGAACTGAAATCCAAGATACCTAGTTCATATTTTAGAGATTCCGTCATTTTGAATTATATCTAGTAGTCCAGGTGCTTAAAAAACATCTTTCTCCGGCAACTTAAGCTGAGAACTGAAAATTAAGATACCTAGTTCATATTCTAGAGATCCCGTCATTTTGTAAATTATATCTAGTAGTCCAGGTGCTTAAAAAACATAGTTCTCAGGGCACTTAAGCTAAGAACTGAAATATATGATACCTAGTTCATATTGTAGAGATCCCGTCATTTTGAAAATTATATCTAGTATTCCGAGTGCTTAAAGAACATCTTTCTCCTGCATCTTAAGCTGAGAACTGAAAATTAAGATTCCTAGTTCTTATTTTAGAGATCCCTTCGTTTTCAAAATTATATCTAGTATTCCAGGTGCTTTAAAAACATCTTACTTGGGGAAGTTAAGCTTAGAACTGAAATATAAGAAACCTAGTTCATATTTTAGAAATCCCGTCAATTTGGAAATTATATCTAGTAGTCCAGGTGCTTAAAAAACATCTTTCTCAGGGAACTTAAGATAAGAACTTAAAATTAAGATGCCTAGTTCATATTTTAGACATCCCGTCATTTTGAACGTTATGTCTAGTAGTCCAGGTGCTTAAAAAACATCTTACTTAGGGAACTTAAGCTGAGAACTGAAAATCAAGATACCTAGTTCATATTCTAGAGATCCCCTCATTTTGGAAATTATATTTACTAGTCCAGGTGCTTAAAAAACATCGTTTTCAGGGCACTTAAGCTAAGAACTGAAATATATGATAGGTAGTTCATATTTTAGAGATCCCGTCATTTTGAAAATTATATAGTATACCAGGTGATTAAAAAACATCTTTCTCCGGCAACTGAAGCTGAGAACTGAAATTTAAGATACCTAGTTCTTATTTTAGAGATCCCGGCATTTTTAAAATTATATCTAGTAGTCCAGGTGCATAAAAAACATCTTTCTCCTGCATCTTAAGCTGAGAACTGAAAATTAAGATTCCTAGTTCTTATTTTAGAGATCCCTTCGTTTTCAAAATTATACCTAGTATTCCAGGTAATTTAAAAACATCTTACTTGGGGAACTTAAGCTTAGAACTGAAATATAAGAAACCTAGTTCATATTTTAGAAATCCCGTCAATTTGGAAATTATATCTAGTAGTCCAGGTGCTTAAAAAACATCTTTCTCAGGGAACTTGAGATGAGAACTTAAAATTAAGATGCCTAGTTCATATTTTAGACATCCCGTCATTTTGAACGTTATGTCTAGTAGTCCAGGTGCTTAAAAAACATCTTGCTTAGGGAACTTAAGCTGAGAACTGAAAATAAAGATACCTAGTTCATATTATAGAGATCCCCTCATTTTGGAAATTATATTTACTAGTCCAGGTGCTTAAAAAACATCGTTTTCAGGGCACTTAAGCTAAGAACTGAAATATATGATACCTAGTTCATATTGTAGAGATCCCGTCATTTTGAAAATTATATCTAGTATTCCAGGTGCTTTAAAAACATCTTACTTAGGGAACTTAAGCTGAGAACTGAAAATTAAGATACCTAGTTCATATTTTAGATATCCCGTCATTTTGAAAATTATATCTAGTTGTCCAGGTGCTTAAAAAACATCTTTCTCAGGGAACTTAATCTTTCTCAGGGAACTTAAGCTGAGAACTGAAATATAAGATACCTAGTTCATATTAGAGATACCGTCATTTTGGAAATTATATTTAGTAGTCCAGGTGCTTAAAAAACATCTTTCTCAGGGAACTTAAGATGAGAACTGAAAACTAAGATACCTAGTTCATATTTTAGAGATCCCGTCATTTTGAAAATTATATTTAGTAGTCCAGGTGCTTAAAAAACATTTTTCTCAGGGCACTTAAGCTGAGAACTGAAATATAAGACACCTAGTTCATATTTGAGAGATCCCGTCATTTTGAAAATTATATTTAGTAGTCCAGGTGCTTAAAAAACATCTTTCTCAAGGAACTTAATCTTTCTCAGGGAACTTAAGCTGAGAACTGAAATATAAGATATCTAGTTCATATTTGAGAGATACCGTCATTTTGAAAATTATATCTAGTTGTCCAGGTGCTTAAAAAACATCTTCCTTAGGGAACTTAAGCTGAGAAATGAATCTTAAGATACCTAGTTCATATTTAAGAGATCCCGTCATATTGAAAATTATATTTAGTAGTCCAGGTGCTTAAAAAACATCATTCTCAGGGCACTTAAGCTGAGAACTGAAATATAAGATACCTGGTTCATATTTTAGAGATCCGGTCATTTGGAAAATTATATCTAGTAGTCCATGTGCTTAAAAAACATTTTTCTCAGGGCACTTAAGCTGAGAACTGAAATATAAGACACCAAGTTCATATCTTAGAGATTCCGTCATTTCGGAAATTATATCTAGTAGTCCAGGTGCTTAAAAAACATCTTACTTGGGGAACTTAAGCTTAAAACTGAAATATAAGATACCTAGTTCATATTTTGGAGATCCCGTCATTTTGAAAATTATATCTAGTTTTCCAGGTGCTTAAAAACATCTTTCCCCGGGAACTAAAGCTGAGAACTGAAAATCAAGATACCTAGTTCATATTTTAGAGATCCGGTCATTTTGAAAATTATATCTAGTTGCCCAAGTGCTTAAAAAACATCTTCCTTAGGGAACATGAGCTGAGAAATGAAATTTAAGATACCTATTTCATATTTTAGAGATCCCGTCATTTTTATAATTATATCTAGTAGCCCAGGAGCTTAAAAAACATCTTTCTCAGGGAACTTATGCTGAGAAATGAAAATTAAGATACCAAGTTCATATTTTAGAGATCCCGTTTTTTTGAAAATTATATTTACTAGTCCAGGTGCTTAAAAAACATCTTCCTTTGGGAACTTAAGCTGAGAAATGAAATTTAAGATACTCAGTACATATTCTAGAGATGCCGTCATTTTGAAAATTATATCTTGTAGTCCAGGTGCTTAGAAAACATCTTTCTCAGGGAACTTAATCCGAGAACTGAAAATTAATATACCTAGTTCATATTTTAGATGCCCGTCATTTTGAAAATTATATCTAGTTGTCCAGGTGCTTAAAAAACATTTTTCTCAGGGCACTTAAGTTGAGAACTGAAATATAAGACACCTAGTTTATATTTGAGAGATCCCGTCATTTTGAAAATTATATTTAGTAGTCCAGGTGCTTAAAAAACATCTTTCTCAAGGAACTTAATCTTTCTCAGGGAACTTAAGCTGAGAACTGAAATATAAGATACCTAGTTCATATTTGAGAGATACCGTCATTTTGAAAATTATATCTAGTTGTCCAGGTGCTTAAAAAACATCTTCCTTAGGGAACTTAAGCTGAGAAATGAATCTTAAGATACCTAGTTCATATTTCAGAGATCCCGTCATATTGAAAATTATATTTAGTAGTCCAGGTGCTTAAAAACATCATTCTCAGGGCACTTAAGCTGAGAACTGAAATATAAGATACCTGGTTCATATTTTAGAGATCCGGTCATTTTGAAAATTATATTTAGTAGTCCAGGTGCTTAAAAAACATTTTTCTCATGGCACTTAAGCTGAGAACTGAAATATAAGACACCTAGTTCATATCTTAGAGATTCCGTCATTTCGGAAATTATATCTAGTAGTCCAGGTGCTTAAAAAACATCTTACTTGGGGAACTTAAGCTTAAAACTGAAATATAAGATACCTAGTTCATATTTTGGAGATCCCGTCATTTTGAAAATTATATCTAGTTGTCCAGGTGCTTAAAAACATCTTTCCCCGGGAACTAAAGCTGAGAACTGAAAATCAAGATACCTAGTTCATATTTTAGAGATCCGGTCATTTTGAAAATTATATCTAGTTGCCCAAGTGCTTAAAAAACATCTTCCTTAGGGAACATGAGCTGAGAAATGAAATTTAAGATACCTATTTCATATTTTAGAGATCCCGTCATTTTTATAATTATATCTAGTAGCCCAGGAGCTTAAAAAACATCTTTCTCAGGGAACTTATGCTGAGAAATGAAAATTAAGATACCAAGTTCATATTTTAGAGATCCCGTTTTTTTGAAAATTATATTTACTAGTCCAGGTGCTTAAAAAACATCTTCCTTAGGGAACTTAAGCTGAGAAATGAAATTTAAGATACCTAGTTCATATTTTAGAGATCCCGTCATTTTGAAAATTATATTTAGTAGTCCAGGTGCTTAAAAAACATCTTTCTCAGGGAACTTAAGATGAGAACTGAAAACTAAGATACCTAGTTCATATTTTAGAGATCCCGTCATTTTGAAAATTATATTTAGTAGTCCAGGTGCTTAAAAAACATTTTTCTCAGGGCACTTAAGTTGAGAACTGAAATATAAGACACCTAGTTTATATTTGAGAGATCCCGTCATTTTGAAAATTATATTTAGTAGTCCAGGTGCTTAAAAAACATCTTTCTCAAGGAACTTAATCTTTCTCAGGGAACTTAAGCTGAGAACTGAAATATAAGATACCTAGTTCATATTTGAGAGATACCGTCATTTTGAAAATTATATCTAGTTGTCCAGGTGCTTAAAAAACATCTTCCTTAGGGAACTTAAGATGAGAACTGAAGATTAAGATACCTAGTTCATATTTTAGAGATCCCGTCATATTGAAAATTATATTTAGTATTCCAGGTGCTTAAAAAACATCATTCTCAGGGCACTTAAGCTGAGAACTGAAATATAAGATACCTGGTTCATATTTTAGAGATCCCGTCATTTTGAAAATTGTATCTAGTAGTCCAGGTGCTTAAAAAACATCTTTCTCAGGGAACTTAAGATGAGAACTGAAATATAAGACACCTAGTTCATATCTTAGAGATTCCGTCATTTCGGAAATTATATCTAGTAGTCCAGGTGCTTAAAAAACATCTTCCTTTGGGAACTTAAGCTGAGAAATGAAATTTAAGATACTCAGTACATATTCTAGAGATGCCGTCATTTTGAAAATTATATCTTGTAGTCCAGGTGCTTAAAAAACAACTTTCTCAGGGAACTTAAGATGAGAACTGAAGATTAAGATACCTAGTTTATATTTTAGAGATCCCGTCATTTTGAAAATTATATCTAGTTGTCCAGGTGCTTAAAAAACATCTTCCTTAGAGAACTTAAGCTGAGAAACGAAACTTAAGATACCTAGTTCATATTTTAGAGATCCAGTCATTTTGGAAATTATATCTAGTATTCCAGGTGCTTAAAAAACATCTTTCTCATGGAACTTAAGCTGAGAACTGAAAATTAAGATACCTAGTTCATATTTTAGATATCCCGTCATTTTGAAAATTATATCTAGATGTCCAGGTGCTTAAAAACATCTTTCTCCGGGAACTAAAGCTGAGAATTGAAAATCAAGATACCTAGTTCATATTTTAGACATCCCGTCATTTTGAAAATTATATCTAGTTGTCCAGGTGCTTAAAAAACATCTTCCTTAGGGAACTTATGCTGAGAAATGAATCTTAAGATACCTAGTTCATATTTTAGAGATCCCGTCATTTTGAAAATTATATCTAGTAGTCCAGGTGCTTAAAAAACATCTTCCTTAGGGAACTTAAGATGAGAACTGAAGATTAAGATACCTAGTTCATAGTTTAGAGATCCCGTCATTTTGAAAATTATATCTAGTTGTCCAGGTGCTTAAAAAACATCTTCCTTTGGGAACTTAAGCTGAGAAATGAAATTTAAGATACTCAGTACATATTCTAGAGATGCCGTCATTTTGAAAATTATATCTTGTAGTCCAGGTGCTTAAAAAACATTTTTCTCAGGGCACTTAAGCTGAGAACTGAAATATAAGATACCTGGTTCATATTTTAGAGATCCCTTCATTCTGAAAATTATATCTAGTAGTCCAGGTGCTTAAAAAACATCTTTCTCCGGGAACTAAAGCTGAGAACTGAAAACCAAGATACCTTTGTTCATATTTTAGAGATCCCGTCATTTTGGAAATTATATCTAGTAGTCCAAGTGCTTAAAAAACATCTGTCTTCGGAAACATAAGCTGAGAACTTAAAATCAAGATACCTAGTTCATATTTTAGAGATCCCGTTATTTTGAAAATTATATTTAGTAGTCCAGGTGCTTAAAAAACATCTTTCTCAGGGAACTTAAGCAAAGAACTGAAAATTAAGATACCTAGTTCTTATTTTACAGATCCCGTCATTTTCAAAATTATATTAGTAGTCCAGCTGCTTAAAAAACATCTTTCTCCGGGAACTAAAGCTGAGAACTGAAAACCAAGATACCTTTGTTCATATTTTAGAGATCCCGTCATTTTGGAAATTATATCTAGTAGTCCAAGTGCTTAAAAAACATCTCTCTTCGGAAACTTAAGCTGAGAACTGAAAATGAAGATAGCTATTTCATATTTTAGAGATCCAGTCATTTTGGAAATTATATCTAGTTGTCCAGGTGCTTAAAAAACATCATTCTCAGGGCACTTAAGCTGAGAACTGAAATATAAGATACCTAGTTCATATTTTAGAGATCCCGTCATTTTGAAAATTATATCTAGTAGTCCAGGTGCTTAAAAAACATCTTCCTTTGGGAACTTAAGCTGAGAAATGAAATTTAAGATACTCAGTTCATATTTTAGAGATCCCGTCATTTTCAAAATTATATTTAGTAGTCCAGCTACTTTAAAAACATCTTTCTCAGGGAACTTAAGCCGAGAACTTAAAATTAAGATACCTAGTTCTTATTTTACAGATCCCGTCATTTTCAAAATTATATTAAGTAGTCCAGCTGCTTAAAAACCATCTTTCTCCGGGAACTAAAGCTGAAAACTGAAAACCAAGATACCTTTGTTCATATTTTAGAGATCCCGTCATTTTGGAAATTATATCTAGTAGTCCAAGTGCTTAAAAAACACCTCTCTTCGGAAACTTAAGCTGAGAACTGAAAATCAAGATACCTAGTACATATTTTAGAGATCCCGTCATTTTGAAAATTATATCTAGTTGCCCAGGTGCTTAAAAAACATCTTCCTTAGGGAACATGAGCTGAGAAATGAAAATCAAGATACCTATTTCATATTCTAGAGATCCCGTCATTTTTATTGTTACATCTAGTAGTCCAGGTGCTTAAAAAACATCTTCCTCAGCTCACTTAAGCTGAGAACTGAAATATAAGATACCTAGTTCATATTTTAGAGATCCCGTCATTTTGAAAATTATATCTAGTAGTCCAGGTGCTTAAAAAACATCTTTCTCAGGGAACTTAAGATGAGAACTGAAAATTAAGATACCTATTTCATATTTTAGGGATCCCGTCATTTTGAAAATTATATTTACTTTTCCAGGTGCTTAAAAAACATCTGCCTTAGGGAACTTAAGCTGAGAAACGAAACTTAAGATACCTATTTCATATTTTAGAGATCCCGTCATTTTGGAAATTATATTTATTAGTCCAGGTGCTCAAAAAACATCTTGCTCATGGTACTTAAGATGAGAACTTAAAATTAAGATACCTAGTTCATATTTTAGAGATCCCGTCATTTTGAAAATTATATTTAGTAGTCCAGGTGCTTAAAAAACATTTTTCTCAGGGCACTTAAGCTGAGAACTGAAATATAAGACACCTAGTTCATATCATAGAGATTCCGTTATTTCGGAAATTATATCTAGTAGTCCAGGTGCTTAAAAAACATCTTTCTCCGGGAACTTAAGCTGAGAACTGATATCCAAGATACCTAGTTCATATTTGAGAGATCCCGTCATTTTGAAAATTATATTTAGTAGTCCAGGTGCTTAAAAAACATCTTTCTCAGGGAACTTAATCTTTCTCAGGGAACTTAAATTGAGTACTTAAATATAAGATACCTAGTTCATATTTGAGAGATCCCGTCATTTTGAAAATTATATTTAGTAGTCCAGGTGCTTAAAAAACATCTTTCTCAGGGAACTTAATCTTTCTCAGGGAACTTAAATTGAGTACTTAAATATAAGATACCTAGTTCAAATTTGATAGATCCCGTTAATTTTGAAAATTATATCTAGTTGTCCAGGTGCTTAAAAAACATCTTCCTTAGGGAACTTAATCTTTCTCCGGGAACTTAAGCTGAGAACTGAAATTTATGATACCTAGTTCATATTTTGGAGATCCCGTCATTTTGAAAATTATATCTAGTTTTCCAGGTGCTTAAAAACATCTTTCCCCGGGAACTAAAGCTGAGAACTGAAAATCAAGATACCTAGTTCATATTTTAGAGATCCGGTCATTTTGAAAATTATATCTAGTTGCCCAAGTGCTTAAAAAACATCTTCCTTAGGGAACATGAGCTGAGAAATGAAATTTAAGATACCTATTTCATATTTTAGAGATCCCGTCATTTTTATAATTATATCTAGTAGCCCAGGAGCTTAAAAAACATCTTTCTCAGGGAACTTATGCTGAGAAATGAAAATTAAGATACCAAGTTCATATTTTAGAGATCCCGTTTTTTTGAAAATTATATTTACTAGTCCAGGTGCTTAAAAAACATCTTCCTTTGGGAACTTAAGCTGAGAAATGAAATTTAAGATACTCAGTACATATTCTAGAGATGCCGTCATTTAGAAAATAATATCTAGTAGTCCAGGTGCTTAGAAAACATCTTTCTCAGGGAACTTAATCCGAGAACTGAAAATTAATATACCTAGTTCATATTTTAGATGCCCGTCATTTTGAAAATTATATCTAGTTGTCCAGGTGCTTAAAAAACATTTTTCTCAGGGCACTTAAGTTGAGAACTGAAATATAAGACACCTAGTTTATATTTGAGAGATCCCGTCATTTTGAAAATTATATTTAGTAGTCCAGGTGCTTAAAAAACATCTTTCTCAAGGCACTTAATCTTTCTCAGGGAACTTAAGCAGAGACCTGAAATATAAGATATCTAGTTCATATTTGAGAGATACCGTCATTTTAAAAATTATATCTAGTTGTCCAGGTGCTTAAAAAACATCTTCCTTAGGGAACTTAAGCTGAGAAATGAATCTTAAGATACCTAGTTCTTATTTCAGAGATCCCGTCATATTGGAAATTATATTTAGTAGTCCAGGTGCTTAAAAAACATCATTCTCAGGGCACTTAAGCTGAGAACTGAAATATAAGATACCTGGTTCATATTTTAGAGATCCGGTCATTTTGAAAATTATATCTAGTAGTCCAGGTGCTTAAAAAACATTTTTCTCAGGGCACTTAAGCTGAGAACTGAAATATAAGACACCTAGTTTATATTTGAGAGATCCGTCATTTTGAAAATTATATCTAGTTGTCCAGGTGCTTAAAAAACATCTTACTTGGGGAACTTAAGCTTAAAACTGAAATATAAGATACCTAGTTCATATTTTGGAGATCCCGTCATTTTGAAAATTATATCTAGTTTTCCAGGTGCTTAAAAACATCTTTCCCCGGGAACTAAAGCTGAGAACTGAAAATCAAGATACCTAGTTCATATTTTAGAGATCCGGTCATTTTGAAAATTATATCTAGTTGCCCAAGTGCTTAAAAAACATCTTCCTTAGGGAACATGAGCTGAGAAATGAAATTTAAGATACCTATTTCATATTTTAGAGATCCCGTCATTTTTATAATTATATCTAGTAGCCCAGGAGCTTAAAAAACATCTTTCTCAGGGAACTTATGCTGAGAACTGAAAATTAAGATACCAAGTTCATATTTTAGAGATCCCGTTTTTGAAAATTATATTTACTAGTCCAGGTGCTTAAAAAACATCTTCCTTTGGGAACTTAAGCTGAGAACTGAAATATAAGATACCTAGTTCATATTTGAGAGATCCCGTCATTTTGTAAATTTTATTTATTAGTCCAGGTGCTTAAAAAACATCTTTCTCAGGGAACTTAAGATGAGAACTGAAAACTAAGATACCTAGTTCATATTTTAGAGATCCCGTCATTTTGAAAATTATATTTAGTAGTCCAGGTGCTTAAAAAACATCTTTCTCAGGGAACTTAAGATGAGAACTGAAAATTAAGATACCTAGTTCATATTTTAGAGATCCCGTCATATTGAAAATTATATTTAGTAGTCCAGGTGCTTAAAAAACATCATTCTCAGGGCACTTAAGCTGAGAACTGAAATATAAGATACCTGGTTCATATTTTAGACATCCCGTCATTCTGAAAATTATATCTAGTCGTCCAGGTGCTTAAAAAACATCTTCCTTAGGGAACTTATGCTGAGAAATGAAATTTAAGATACTCAGTTCATATTTTAGAGATCCCGTCATTTTCAAAATTATATTTAGTAGTCCAGCTACTTTAAAAACATCTTTCTCAGGGAACTTAAGCCGAGAACTTAAAATTAAGATACCTAGTTCTTATTTTACAGATCCCGTCATTTTCAAAATTATATTAAGTAGTCCAGCTGCTTAAAAACCATCTTTCTCCGGGAACTAAAGCTGAAAACTGAAAACCAAGACACCTTTGTTCATATTTTAGAGATCCCGTCATTTTGGAAATTATATCTATTATTACAAATGCTTAAAAAACATCTCTCTTCGGAAACTTAAGCTGAGCACTGAAAATCAAGATACCTAGTACATATTTTAGAGATCCCGTCATTTTGCAAATCATATCTAGTTGCCCAGGTGCTTAAAAAACATCTTCCTTAGGGAACATGAGCTGAGAAATGAAAATCAAGATACCTAGTTCATATTCTAGAGATCCCGTCATTTTTTTTGTTACATCTAGTAGTCCAGGTGCGTCAAAAACATCTTCCTCAGCTCACTTAAGCTGAGAACTGAAATATAAGATACCTAGTTCATATTTTAGAGATCCCGTCATTTTGAAAATTGTATCTAGTAGTCCAGGTGCTTAAAAAACATTTTTCTCAGGGAACTTAAGATTAGAACTGAAGATTAAGATACCTAGTTCATATTTTAGGGATCCCGTCATTTTGAAAATTATATTTACTTTTCCAGGTGCTTAAAAAACATCTGCCTTAGGGAACTTAAGCTGAGAAACGAAACTTAAGATACCTATTTCATATTTTAGAGATCCCGTCATTTTGGAAATTATATTTATTAGTCCAGGTGCTTAAAAAACATCTTTCTCAGGGAACTTAAGATGAGAACTTAAAATTAAGATGCCTAGTTCATATATTAGAGATCCCGTCATTTTGAAAATTATATTTAGTAGTCCAGGTGCTTAAAAAACATTTTTCTCAGGGCACTTAAGCTGAGAACTGAAATATAAGACACCTAGTTCATATCATAGAGATTCCGTTATTTCGGAAATTATATCTAGTAGTCCAGGTGCTTAAAAAACATCTTTCTCCGGGAACTTAAGCTGAGAACTGATATCCAAGATACCTAGTTCATATTTGAGAGATCCCGTCATTTTGAAAATTATATTTAGTAGTCCAGGTGCTTAAAAACATCTTTCTCAGGGAACTTAATCTTTCTCAGGGAACTTAAATTGAGTACTTAAATATAAGATACCTAGTTCATATTTGAGAGATCCCGTCATTTTGAAAATTATATTTAGTAGTCCAGGTGCTTAAAAAACATCTTTCTCAGGGAACTTAATCTTTCTCAGGGAACTTAAATTGAGTACTTAAATATAAGATACCTAGTTCAAATTTGATAGATCCCGTTAATTTTGAAAATTATATCTAGTTGTCCAGGTGCTTAAAAAACATCTTCCTTAGGGAACTTAATCTTTCTCCGGGAACTTAAGCTGAGAACTGAAATCCAAGATACCTAGTTCATATTTTGGAGATCCCTTCATTTTGAAAATTATATCTAGTTTTCCAGGTGCTTAAAAACATCTTTCCCCGGGAACTAAAGCTGAGAACTGAAAATCAAGATACCTAGTTCATATTTTAGAGATCCGGTCATTTTGAAAATTATATCTAGTTGCCCAAGTGCTTAAAAAACATCTTCCTTAGGGAACATGCGCTGAGAAATGAAATTTAAGATACCTATTTCATATTTTAGAGATCCCGTCATTTTTATAATTATATCTAGTAGCCCAGGAGCTTAAAAAACATCTTTCTCATGGAACTTATGCTGAGAACTGAAAATTAAGATACCAAGTTCATATTTTAGAGATCCCGTTTTTTGAAAATTATATTTACTAGTCCAGGTGCTTAAAAAACATCTTCCTTTGGGAACTTAAGCTGAGAAATGAAATTTAAGATACTCAGTACATATTCTAGAGATGCCGTCATTTAGAAAATAATATCTAGTAGTCCAGGTGCTTAGAAAACATCTTTCTCAGGGAACTTAATCCGAGAACTGAAAATTAATATACCTAGTTCATATTTTAGATGCCCGTCATTTTGAAAATTATATCTAGTTGTCCAGGTGCTTAAAAAACATTTTTCTCAGGGTACTTAAGTTGAGAACTGAAATATAAGACACCTAGTTTATATTTGAGAGATCCCGTCATTTTGAAAATTATATTTAGTAGTCCAGGTGCTTAAAAAACATCTTTCTCAAGGAACTTAATCTTTCTCAGGGAACTTAAGCTGAGAACTGAAATATAAGATATCTAGTTCATATTTGAGAGATACCGTCATTTTAAAAATTATATCTAGTTGTCCAGGTGCTTAAAAAACATCTTCCTTAGGGAACTTATGCTGAGAAATGAATCTTAAGATACCTAGTTCATATTTAAGAGATCCCGTCATATTGAAAATTATATTTAGTAGTCCAGGTGCTTAAAAAACATCATTCTCAGGGCACTTAAGCTGAGAACTGAAATATAAGATACCTGGTTCATATTTTAGAGATCCGGTCATTTGGAAAATTATATCTAGTAGTCCAGGTGCTTAAAAACATTTTTCTCAGGGCACTTAAGCTGAGAACTGAAATATAAGTCACCTGGTTCATATCTTAGTAATTCCGTCATTTCGTAAATTATATCTAGTTGTCCAGGTGCTTAAAAAACATCTTTCTTGGGGAACTTAAGCTTAAAACTGAAATATAAGATACCTAGTTCATATTTTGGAGATCCCGTCATTTTGAAAATTATATCTAGTTTTCCAGGTGCTTAAAAACATCTTTCCCCGGGAACTAAAGCTGAGAACTGAAAATCAAGATACCTAGTTCATATTTTAGAGATCCGGTCATTTTGAAAATTATATCTAGTTCCCCAAGTGCTTAAAAAACATCTTCCTTAGGGAACATGCGCTGAGAAATGAAATTTAAGATACCTATTTCATATTTTAGAGATCCCGTCATTTTTATAATTATATCTAGTAGCCCAGGAGCTTAAAAAACATCTTTCTCAGGGAACTTATGCTGAGAAATGAAAATTAAGATACCAAGTTCATATTTTAGAGATCCCGTTTTTTTGAAAATTATATTTACTAGTCCAGGTGCTTAAAAAACATCTTCCTTTGGGAACTTAAGCTTAGAACTGAAATATAAGAAACCTAGTTCATATTTTAGAGATCCCGTCATTTTGGAAATTATATTTAGTAGTCCAGGTGCTTAAAAAACATCTTTCTCAGGGAACTTAAGATGAGAACTGAAAACTAAGATACCTAGTTCATATTTTAGAGATCCCGTCATTTTGAAAATTATATTTAGTAGTCCAGGTGCTTAAAAAACATTTTTCTCAGGGCACTTAAGTTGAGAACTGAAATATAAGACACCTAGTTTATATTTGAGAGATCCCGTCATTTTGAAAATTATATTTAGTAGTCCAGGTGCTTAAAAAACATCTTTCTCAAGGAACTTAATCTTTCTCAGGGAACTTAAGCTGAGAACTGAAATTTAAGATACCTAGTTCATATTTGAGAGATACCGTCATTTTGAAAATTATATCTAGTTGTCCAGGTGCTTAAAAAACATCTTCCTTAGGGAACTTAAGATGAGAACTGAAGATTAAGATACCTAGTTCATATTTTAGAGATCCCGTCATATTGAAAATTATATTTAGTATTCCAGGTGCTTAAAAAACATCATTCTCAGGGCACTTAAGCTGAGAACTGAAATATAAGATACCTGGTTCATATTTTAGAGATCCCGTCATTTTGAAAATTGTATCTAGTAGTCCAGGTGCTTAAAAAACATCTTTCTCAGGGCAGTTAAGCTGAGAACTGAAATATAAGACACCTAGTTCATATCTTAGAAATTCCGTCATTTCGGAAATTATATCTAGTAGTCCAGGTGCTTAAAAAACATCTTCCTTGGGGAACTTAAGCTGAGAAATGAAATTTGAGATACTCAGTTCATATTTTAGAGATGCCATCATTTTGAAAATAATATCTAGTAGTCCAGGTGCTTAGAAAACATCTTTCTCAGGGAACTTAAGCCGAGAACTGAAAATTAATATACCTAGTTCATATTTTAGATATCCCGTCATTTTGAAAATTATATCTAGTTGTCCCGGTGCTTAAAAAACATCTTCCTTAGAGAACTTAAGCTGAGAAACGAAACTTAAGATACCTAGTTCATATTTTAGAGATCCAGTCATTTTGGAAATTATATCTAGTATTCCAGGTCCTTAAAAAACATCTTTCTCATGGAACTTAAGCTGAGAACTGAAAATTAAGATACCTAGTTCATATTTTAGATATCCCGTCATTTTGAAAATTATATCTAGTTGTCCAGGTGCTTAAAAAACATCTTTTGCCGGGAACTAAAGCTGAGAACTGAAAATCAAGATACCTAGTTCATATTTTAGACATGCCTTCATTTTGAAAATTATATCTAGTTGTCCAGGTGCTTAAAAAACATCTTCCTTAGGGAACTTATGCTGAGAAATGAATCTTAAGATACCTAGTTCATATTTTAGAGATCCCGTCATTTTGGAAATTATATCTAGTAGTCCAGGTGCTTAAAAAACATCTTTCTCAGGGAACTTAAGATGAGAACTGAAGATTAAGATACCTAGTTCATATTTTAGGGATCCCGTCATTTTGAAAATTATATTTACTTGTCCAGGTGCTTAAAAAACATCTTCCTTTGGGAACTTAAGCTGAGAAATGAAATTTAAGATACTCAGTACATATTCTAGAGATGCCGTCATTTTGAAAATAATATCTAGTAGTCCAGGTGCTTAAAAAACATCATTCTCAGGGCACTTAAGCTGAGAACTGAAATATAAGATACCTGGTTCATATTTTAGAGATCCCTTCATTTTGAGAATTATATCTAGTAGTCCAGGTGCTTAAAAAACATCTTTCTCCGGGAACTAAAGCTGAGAACTGAAAACCAAGATACCTTTGTTCATATTTTAGAGATCCCGTCATTTTGGAAATTATATCTAGTAGTCCAAGTGCTTAAAAAACATCTGTCTTCGGAAACATAAGCTTAGAACTTAAAATCAAGATACCTAGTTCATATTTTAGAGATCCCGTTATTTTGAAAATTATATTTAGTAGTCCAGGTGCTTAAAAAACATCTTTCTCAGGGAACTTAAGCAAAGAACTGAAAATTAAGATACCTAGTTCTTATTTTACACATCCCGTCATTTTCAAAATTATATTTAGTAGTCCAGCTGCTTAAAAACCATCTTTCTCCGGGAACTAAAGCTGAGAACTGAAAACCAAGATTCCTTTGTTCATATTTTAGAGATCCCGTCATTTTGGAAATTATATCTAGTAGTCCAAGTGCTTAAAAAACACCTCTCTTCGGAAACTTAAGCCGAGAACTGAAAATTAAGATACCTAGTTCATATTTTAGAGATCCCGTCATTTTGAAAATTATATCTAGTTGCCCAGGTGCTTAAAAAACATCTTCCTTAGGGAACATGAGCTGAGAAATGAAAATCAAGATACCTAGTTCATATTCTAGAGATCCCGTCATTTTGAAAGTTATATTTAGTAGTCCAGGTGCTTAAAAAACTTCATTCTCAGGGCACTTAAGCTGAGAACTGAAATATAAGATACCTGGTTCATATTTTAGAGATCCCTTCATTTTGAAAATTATATCTAGTAGTCCAGGTGCTTGAAAAACATCTTCCTCAGGGAACTTAAGCTGAGAAATGAAATTTAAGATACTCAGTTCATATTTTAGAGATCCCGTCATTTTCAAAATTATATTTAGTAGTCCAGCTACTTTAAAAACATCTTTCTCAGGGAACTTAAGCCGAGAACTTAAAATTAAGATACCTAGTTCTTATTTTACAGATCCCGTCATTTTCAAAATTATATTAAGTAGTCCAGCTGCTTAAAAACCATCTTTCTCCGGGAACTAAAGCTGAAAACTGAAAACCAAGATACCTTTGTTCATATTTTAGAGATCCCGTCATTTTGGAAATTATATCTAGTAGTCCAAGTGCTTAAAAAACACCTCTCTTCGGAAACTTAAGCTGAGAACTGAAAATCAAGATACCTAGTACATGTTTTAGAGATCCCGTCATTTCGAAAATTATATCTAGTAGTCCAAGTGCTTAAAAAACACCTCTCTTCGGAAACTTAAGCTGAGAACTGAAAATCAAGATACCTAGTACATGTTTTAGAGATCCCGTCATTTTGAAAATTATATCTAGTTGCCCAGGTGCTTAAAAAACATCTTCCTTAGGGAACATGAGCTGAGAAATGAAAATCAAGATACCTATTTCATATTCTAGAGATCCCGTCATTTTTATTATTACATCTAGTAGTCCAGGTGCTTAAAAAACATCTTCCTCAGCTCACTTAAGCTGAGAACTGAAATATAAGATACCTAGTTCATATTTTAGAGATCCCGTCATTTTGAAAATTATATCTAGTAGTCCAGGTGCTTAAAAAACATCTTTCTCAGGGAACTTAAGATGAGAACTGAAGATTAAGATACCTAGTTCATATTTTAGGGATCCCGTCATTTTGAAAATTATATTTACTTTTCCAGGTGCTTAAAAAACATCTGCCTTAGGGAACTTAAGCTGAGAAACGAAACTTAAGATACCTATTTCATATTTTAGAGATCCCGTCATTTTGGAAATTATATTTATTAGTCCAGGTGCTCAAAAAACATCTTTCTCAGGGAACTTAAGATGAGAACTTAAAATTAAGATACCTAGTTCATATTTTAGAGATCCCGTCATTTTGAAAATTATATTTAGTAGTCCAGGTGCTTAAAAAACATGTTTCTCAGGGTACTTAAGCTGAGAACTGAAATATAAGACACCTAGTTCATATCATAGAGATTCCGTTATTTCGGAAATTATATCTAGTAGTCCAGGTGCTTAAAAAACATCTTTCTCCGGGAACTTAAGCTGAGAACTGATATCCAAGATACCTAGTTCATATTTGAGAGATCCCGTCATTTTGAAAATTATATTTAGTAGTCCAGGTGCTTAAAAAACATCTTTCTCAGGGAACTTAATCTTTCTCAGGGAACTTAAATTGAGTACTTAAATATAAGATACCTAGTTCATATTTGAGAGATCCCGTCATTTTGAAAATTATATTTAGTAGTCCAGGTGCTTAAAAAACATCTTTCTCAGGGAACTTAATCTTTCTCAGGGAACTTAAATTGAGTACTTAAATATAAGATACCTAGTTCAAATTTGATAGATCCCGTTAATTTTGAAAATTATATCTAGTTGTCCAGGTGCTTAAAAAACATCTTCCTTAGGGAACTTAATCTTTCTCCGGGAACTTAAGCTGAGAAATGAAAATCAAGATACCTAGTTCATATTTTAGAGATCCCGTCATTTTGGAAATTATATCTAGTAGTCCAGGTGCTTAAAAAACATCTTTCTTCGGAAACTTAAGCTGAGAAATGAAAATCAAGATACCTAGTTCATATTTTAGAGATCCCGTTATTTTGAAAATTATATCTTGTAGTCCAGGTGCTTAAAGAACGTCCTTCTCAGGGAACTTAAGCTGAGTACTGAAATATAAGATACCTAGTTCATATTTTAGAGATCCCGTCATTTTGGAAATTATATTTAGTAGTCCAGCTGCTTAAAAAACATCTTTCGCAGGGCACTTAAGCTGAGAATTGAAATATAAGAAACCTATTTCATATTTTAGAAATCCCCTCATTTTGGAAATTATATTGAGTAGTCCAGGCGCATAAAAAACCTCTTTCTCCGGGAACTAAAGCTGAGAATTGAAAATCAAGATACCTAGTTCATATTTTAGAGATCCGGTCATTTTGAAAATTATATCTAGTTGCCCAGGTGCTTAAAAAACATTTTCCTTAGGGAACATGAGCTGAGAAATGAAATTTAGGATACCTATTTCATATTTTAAAGATCCCGTCATTTTTATAATTATATCTAGTAGTCCAGGTGCTTGAAAAACATCTTCCTCAGCTCACTTAAGCTGAGAACTGAAATATAAGATACCTAGTTCATATTTTAGAGATCCCGTCATTTTGAAAATTATATCTAGTAGTCCAGGTGCTTAAAAAACATCTTTCTCAGGGAACTTAGGATGAGAACTTAAAATTAAGATACCTAGTTCATATTTTGGACATCCCGTCATTTTGAAAGTTATGTCTAGTAGTCCAGGTGCTTAGAAAACATCTTGCTTAGGGAACTTAAGCTGAGAACTGAAAATCATGATACCTAGTTCATATTCTAGAGATCCCGTCATTTTCAACATTATATTTAGTAGTCCAGGTGCTTAAAAAACATAGTTCGCAGGGCACTTAAGCTAAGAACTGAAATATATGATAGGTAGTTCATATTTTAGAGATCCCGTCATTTTGAAAATTATATCTAGTATACCAGGTGCTTAAAAAACATCTTTCTCCGGCAACTGAAGCTGAGAACTGAAAATTAAGATACCTAGTTCTTATTTTAGAGATCCCGTCATTTTCAAAATTATATCTAGTATTCCAGGTGCTTTAAAAACATCTTAATTGGGGAACTTAAGCTTAGAACTGAAATATAAGATACCTAGTTCATATTTGAGAGATCCCGTCATTTTGAAAATTATATCTAGTAGTCCAGGTGCTTAAAAAACATCTTTCTCAGGGAACTTAAGCTGAGAACTGAAAATTAAGATACCTAGTTCATATTTTAGATATCCCGTCATTTTGAAAATTATATTTAGTTGTCCAGTTGCTTAAAAACCATCGTTCTCAGGGCACTTAAGCTGAGAACTGCAAATTAAGATACCTAGTTCATATTTTAGATATCCCGTCATTTTGAAAATTATATTTAGTAGTCCAGCTGCTTAAAAAACATCTTTCGCAGGGCACTTAAGCTGAGAATTGAAATATAAGAAACCTATTTCATATTTTAGAAATCCCCTCATTTTGGAAATTATATCTAGTAGTCCAGGTGCTTAAAAAACATCTTTCTCCGGGAACTAAAGCTGAGAACTGAAAATCAAGATACCTAGTTCATATTTTAGAGATCCGGTCATTTTGAAAATTATATCTAGTTGCCCAGGTGCTTAAAAAACATTTTCCTTAGGGAACATGAGCTGAGAAATGAAATTTAGGATACCTATTTCATATTTTAAAGATCCCGTCATTTTTATAATTATATCTAGTAGTCCAGGTGCTTGAAAAACATCTTCCTCAGCTCACTTAAGCTGAGAACTGAAATATAAGATACCTAGTTCATATTTTAGAGATCCCGTCATTTTAAAAATTATATTTAGTAGTCCAGGTGCTTAAAAAACATCTTTCTCAGGGGACTTAAGATGAGAACTGAAAATTAAGATACCTAGTTCATATTTTGGACATCCCGTCATTTTGAAAGTTATGTCTAGTAGTCCAGGTGCTTAAAAAACTTCTTTCTCAGGGAACTTAAGCTGAGAACTGAAAAATAAGATACCTAGTTCATATTTGAGAGATCCCGTCATTTTGAAAATTATATTTAGTAGTCCAGGTGCTTAAAAACATCTTTCTTCGGAAACTTAAGCTGAGAACTGAAAATCAAGATACCTAGTTCATATTTTAGGGATCCCGTTATTTTGAAAATTATATCTAGTAGTCCAGGTGCTTAAAGAACGTCCTTCTCAGGGAACTTAAGCTGAGTACTGAAATATAAGATACCTAGTTCATATTTTAGAGATCCCGTCATTTTGGAAATTATATTTAGTAGTCCAGCTGCTTAAAAAACATCTTTCTCAGGGCACTTAAGCTAAGAACTGAAATATAATATACCTAGTTCATATTTTAGCGATCCCGTCATTTTGAAATTATATCTAGTAGTCCAGGTGCATAAAAAAAATCTTTCTCAGGGAACTTAAGCTGAGAACTGGAAATTAAGATACCTAGTTCATATTTTAGATATCCCGTCATTTTGAAAATTATATCTAGTTGTCCAGGTGCTTAAAAACCATCGTTCTCAGGGCACTTAAGCTGAGAACTGAAAATCAAGATACCTAGTTCATATTTTAGAGATCCCGTCATTTTCAAAATTATATCTAGTATTCCAGGTGCTTTAAAAACATCTTACTTGGGGAACTTAAGCTTAGAACTGAAATATAAGATACCTAGTTCATATTTTAGAGATCCCGTCATTTTGAAAATTATATCTAGTAGTCCAGGTGCATAAAAAACATCTTTCTCAGGGAACTTAAGCTGAGAACTGAAAATTAAGATACCTAGTTCATATTTTAGATATCCCGGCATTTTGAAAATTATATTTAGTTGTCCAGTTGCTTAAAAACCATCGTTCTCAGGGCACTTAAGCTGAGAACTGAAAATCATGATACCTAGTTCATATTCTAGAGATCCCGTCATTTTCAAAATTATATTTAGTAGTCCAGCTACTTTAAAAACATCTTTCTCAGGGAACTTAAGCCGAGAACTTAAAATTAAGATACCTAGTTCTTATTTTACAGATCCCGTCATTTTCAAAATTATATTAAGTAGTCCAGCTGCTTAAAAAACATCTTTCTCCGGGAACTAAAGCTGAGAACTGAAAACCAAGATACCTTTGTTCATATTTTAGAGATCCCGTCATTTTGGAAATTATATCTAGTAGTCCAAGTGCTTAAAAAACATCTCTCTTCGGAAACTTAAGCTGAGCACTGAAAATCAAGATACCTAGTACATATTTTAGAGATCCCGTCATTTTGAAAATTATATCTAGTTGCCCAGGTGCTTAAAAAACATCTTCCTTAGGGAACATGAGCTGAGAAATGAAAATCAAGATACCTAGTTCATATTCTAGAGATCCCGTCATTTTTATTATTACATCTAGTAGTCCAGGTGCTTAAAAAACATCTTCCTCAGCTCACTTAAGCTGAGAACTGAAATATAAGATACCTAGTTCATATTTTAGAGATCCCGTCATTTTGAAAATTATATCTAGTAGTCCAGGTGCTTAAAAAACATCTTTCTCAGGGAACTTAAGATGAGAACTGAAGATTAAGATACCTAGTTCATATTTTAGAGATCCCGTCATTTTGAAAATTATATTTACTTTTCCAGGTGCTTAAAAAACATCTGCCTTAGGGAACTTAAGCTGAGAAACGAAACTTAAGATACCTATTTCGTATTTTAGAGATCCCGTCATTTTGGAAATTATATATAGTAGTCCAGGTGCTCAAAAAACATCTTTCTCAGGGAACTTAAGATGAGAACTTAAAATTAAGATACCTAGTTCATATTTTAGAGATCCCGTCATTTTGAAAATTATATTTAGTAGTCCAGGTGCTTAAAAAACATTTTTCTCAGGGAACTTAAGATGAGAACTGAAATATAAGACACCTAGTTCATATCATAGAGATTCCGTTATTTCGGAAATTATATCTAGTAGTCCAGGTGCTTAAAAAACATCTTTCTCCGGGAACTTAAGCTGAGAACTGATATCCAAGATACCTAGTTCATATTTGAGAGATCCCGTCATTTTGAAAATTATATTTAGTAGTCCAGGTGCTTAAAAAACATCTTTCTCAGGGAACTTAATCTTTCTCAGGGAACTTAAATTGAGTACTTAAATATAAGATACCTAGTTCATATTTGAGAGATCCCGTCATTTTGAAAATTATATTTAGTAGTCCAGGTGCTTAAAAAACATCTTTCTCAGGGAACTTAATCTTTCTCAGGGAACTTAAATTGAGTACTTAAATATAAGATACCTAGTTCAAATTTGATAGATCCCGTTAATTTTGAAAATTATATCTAGTTGTCCAGGTGCTTAAAAAACATCTTCCTTAGGGAACTTAATCTTTCTTCGGAAACTTAAGCTGAGAAATGAAAATCAAGATACCTAGTTCATATTTTAGAGATCCCGTCATTTTGGAAATTATATCTAGTAGTCCAGGTGCTTAAAAAACATCTTTCTTCGGAAACTTAAGCTGAGAAATGAAAATCAAGATACCTAGTTCATATTTTAGAGATCCCGTTATTTTGAAAATTATATCTTGTAGTCCAGGTGCATAAAAAACGTCCTTCTCAGGGAACTTAAGCTGAGTACTGAAATATAAGATACCTAGTTCATATTTTAGAGATCCCGTCATTTTGGAAATTATATTTAGTAGTCCAGCTGCATAAAAAACATCTTTCGCAGGGCACTTAAGCTGAGAATTGAAATATAAGAAACCTATTTCATATTTTAGAAATCCCCTCATTTTGGAAATTATATCTAGTAGTCCAGGTGCTTAAAAAACATCTTTCTCCGGGAACTAAAGCTGAGAACTGAAAATCAAGATACCTAGTTCATATTTTAGAGATCCGGTCATTTTGAAAATTATATCTAGTTGCCCAGGTGCTTAAAAAACATTTTCCTTAGGGAACATGAGCTGAGAAATGAAATTTAGGATACCTATTTCATATTTTAAAGATCCCGTCATTTTTATAATTATATCTAGTAGTCCAGGTGCTTGAAAAACATCTTCCTCAGCTCACTTAAGCTGAGAACTGAAATATAAGATACCTAGTTCATATTTTAGAGATCCCGTCATTTTGAAAATTATATCTAGTAGTCCAGGTGCTTAAAAAACATCTTTCTCAGGGAACTTAGGATGAGAACTTAAAATTAAGATACCTAGTTCATATTTTGGACATCCCGTCATTTTGAAAGTTATGTCTAGTAGTCCAGGTGCTTAGAAAACATCTTGCTTAGGGAACTTAAGCTGAAAACTGAAAATCATGATACCTAGTTCATATTCTAGAGATCCCGTCATTTTCAACATTATATTTAGTAGTCCAGGTGCTTAAAAAACATAGTTCGCAGGGCACTTAAGCTAAGAACTGAAATATATGATACGTAGTTCATATTTTAGAGATCCCATCATTTTGAAAATTATATCTAGTGTACCAGGTGCTTAAAAAACATCTTTCTCCGGCAACTGGAGCTGAGAACTGAAAATTAACATACCTAGTTCTTATTTTAGAGATACCGTCATTTTCAAAATTATATCTAGTATTCCAGGTGCTTTAAAAACATCTTACTTGGGGAACTTAAGCTTAGAACTGACAATTAAGATAACTAGTTTATATTTTAGAGATCCCGTCATTTTGAAAATTATATCTAGTAGTCCAGGTGCATAAAAAACATCTTTCTCAGGGAACTTAAGCTGAGAACTGAAAATTAAGATACCTAGTTCATATTTTAGATATCCCGTCATTTTGAAAATTATATTTAGTTGTCCAGTTGCTTAAAAACCATCGTTCTCAGGGCACTTAAGCTGAGAACTGCAAATTAAGATACCTAGTTCATATTTTAGATATCCCGGCATTTTGAAAATTATATTTAGTAGTCCAGGTGCTTAAAAAACATCATTCTCAGGGAACTTAAGCTGAGAACTGAAAAATAAGATACCTAGTTCATATTTGAGAGATCCCGTCATTCTGAAAATTATATTTAGTAGTCCAGGTGCTTAAAAAACATCTTTCTTCGGAAACTTAAGCTGAGAACTGAAAATCAAGATACCTAGTTCATATTTTAGGGATCCCGTTATTTTGAAAATTATATCTAGTAGTCCAGGTGCTTAAAGAACGTCCTTCTCAGGGAACTTAAGCTGAGTACTGAAATATAAGATACCTAGTTCATATTTTAGAGATCCCGTCATTTTGGAAATTATATTTAGTAGTCCAGCTGCTTAAAAAACATCTTTCTCAGGCCACTTAAGCTAAGAACTGAAATATAATATACCTAGTTCATATTTTAGCGATCCCGTCATTTTGAAAACTATATCTAGTAGTCCAGGTGCATAAAAAACATCTTTCTCAGGGAACTTAAGCTGAGAACTGAAAATTAAGATACCTAGTTCATATTTTAGATATCCCGGCATTTTGAAAATTATATTTAGTTGTCCAGTTGCTTAAAAACCATCGTTCTCAGGGCACTTAAGCTGAGAACTGAAAATCAAGATACCTAGTTCATATTTTAGAGATCCCGTCATTTTCAAAAATATATCTAGTATTCCAGGTGCTTTAAAAACAACTTACTTGGGGAACTTAAGCTGAGAACTGAAAATTAAGATAACTAGTTTATATTGCAGAGATCCCGTCATTTTGAAAATTATATCTAGTAGTCCAGGTGCACAAAAAACATCTTTCTCAGGGAACTTGAGCTTAGAACTGAAATTTGAGATACCTAGTTCATATTTTAGATATCCCGTCATTTTGAAAATTATATTTAGTTGTCCAGTTGCTTAAAAACCATCGTTCTCAGGGCACTTAAGCTGAGAACTGAAAATCATGATACCTAGTTCATATTCTAGAGATCCCGTCATTTTCAAAATTATATTTAGTAGTCCAGGTGCTTAAAAAACATAGTTCGCAGGGCACTTAAGCTAAGAACTGAAATATATGATACGTAGTTCATATTTTAGAGATCCCATCATTTTGAAAATTATATCTAGTGTACCAGGTGCTTAAAAAACATCTTTCTCCGGCAACTGAAGCTGAGAACTGAAAATTAAGATACCTAGTTCTTATTTTAGAGATCCCGTCATTTTCAAAATTATATCTAGTATTCCAGGTGCTTTAAAAACATCTTAATTGGGGAACTTAAGCTTAGAACTGAAATATAAGATACCTAGTTCATATTTGAGAGATCCCGTCATTTTGAAAATTGTATCTATTTGTCCAGGTGCTTAAAAAACATCTTTCTCATGGAACTTAAGCTGAGAACTGAAAATTAAGATACCTAGTTCATATGTTAGATATCCCGGCATTTTGAAAATTATATTTAGTAGTCCAGGTGCTTAAAAAACATCATTCTCAGGGAACTTAAGCTGAGAACTGAAAATTAAGATACCTAGTTCATATTTTAGATATCCCGTCATTTTGAAAATTATATTTAGTAGTCCAGGTGCTTAAAAAACATCTTTCTCAGGGAACTTAATCTTTCTCAGGGAACTTAAGCTGAGAACTGAAATATAAGATACCTAGTTCATATTAGAGATACCGTCATTTTGAAAATTATATCTAGTTGTCCAGGTGCTTAAAAAACATCATTCTTCGGAAACTTACGCTGAGAACTGAAAATCAAGATACCTAGTTCATATTTTAGGGATCCCGTTATTTTGAAAATTATATCTAGTAGTCCAGGTGCTTAAAGAACGTCCTTCTCAGGGAACTTAAGCTGAGTACTGAAATATAAGATACCTAGTTCATATTTTAGAGATCCCGTCATTTTTATAATTATATCTAGTAGTCCAGGTGCTTGAAAAACATCTTCCTCAGCTCACTTAAGCTGAGAACTGAAATATAAGATACCTAGTTCATATTTTACAGATCCCGTCATTTTGAAAATTATATCTAGTATTCCAGGTGCTTAAAAAACATCTTTCTCAGGGAACTTAAGATGAGAACTGAAAATTAAGATACCTAGTTCATATTTTGGACATCCCGTCATTTTGAAAGTTATGTCTAGTAGTCCAGGTGCTTAAAAAACATCTTGCTTAGGGAACTTAAGCTGAGAACTGAAAATCAAGATACCTAGTTCATATTCTAGAGATCCCGTCATTTTCAAAATTATATTTAGAAGTCCAGGTGCTTAAAAAACATAGTTCGCAGGGCACTTAAGCTAAGAACTGAAATATATGATACGTAGTTCATATTTTAGAGATCCCATCATTTTGAAAATTATATCTAGTGTACCAGGTGCTTAAAAAACATCTTTCTCCGGCAACTGAAGCTGAGAACTGAAAATTAAGATACCTAGTTCTTATTTTAGAGATCCCGTCATTTTCAAAATTATATCTAGTATTCCAGGTGCTTTAAAAACATCTTAATTGGGGAACTTAAGCTTAGAACTGAAAATTAAGATACCTAGTTCATATTTGAGAGATCCCGTCATTTTGAAAATTATATCTAGTAGTCCAGGTGCTTAAAAAACATCTTTCTCAGGGAACTTAAGCTGAGAACTGAAAATTAAGATACCTAGTTCATATTTTAGATATCCCGTCATTTTGAAAATTATATTTAGTTGTCCAGTTGCTTAAAAACCATCGTTCTCAGGGCACTTAAGCTGAGAACTGCAAATTAAGATACCTAGTTCATATTTTAGATATCCCGGCATTTTGAAAATTATATTTAGTAGTCAAGGTGCTTAAAAAACATCTTTCTCAGGGAACTTAAGCTGAGAACTGAAAAATAAGATACCTAGTTCATATTTGAGAGATCCCGTCATTTTGAAAATTATATTTAGTAGTCCAGTGCTTAAAAAACATCTTTCTTCGGAAACTTAAGCTGAGAACTGAAAATCAAGATACCTAGTTCATATTTTAGGGATCCCGTTATTTTGAAAATTATATCTAGTAGTCCAGGTGCTTAAAGAACGTCCTTCTCAGGGAACTTAAGCTGAGTACTGAAATATAAGATACCTAGTTCATATTTTAGAGATCCCGTCATTTTGGAAATTATATTTAGTAGTCCAGCTGCTTAAAAAACATCTTTCTCAGGGCACTTAAGCTAAGAACTGAAATATAATATACCTAGTTCATATTTTAGAGATCCCGTCATTTTGAAAATTATATCTAGTAGTCCAGGTGCATAAAAAACATCTTTCTCAGGGAACTTAAGCTGAGAACTGAAAATGAAGATACCTAGTTCATATTGTAGATATCCCGTCATTTTGAAAATTATATGTAGTTGTCCAGTTGCTTAAAAACCATCGTTCTCAGGGCACTTAAGCTGAGAACTGAAAATCATGATACCTAGTTCATATTCTAGAGATCCCGTCATTTTCAAAATTATATCTAGTATTCCAGGTGCTTTAAAAACATCTTAATTGGGGAACTTAAGCTTAGAACTGAAATATAAGATACCTAGTTCATATTGCAGAGATCCCGTCATTTTGAAAATTATATCTAGTAGTCCAGGTGCATAAAAAACATCTTTCTCAGGGAACTTGAGCTTAGAACTGAAATTTGAGATACCTAGTTCATATTTTAGATATCCCGTCATTTTGAAAATTATATCTCGTTGTCCAGGTGCTTAAAAACCATCGTTCTCAGGGAACTTAAGCTGAGAACTGAAAATCAAGATACCTAGTTCATATTCTAGAGATCCCGTCATTTTCAAAATTATATTTAGAAGTCCAGCTACTTTAAAAACATCTTTCTCAGGGAACTTAAGCCGAGAACTTAAAATTAAGATACCTAGTTCTTATTTTACAGATCCCGTCATTTTCAAAATTATATTAAGTAGTCCAGCTGCTTAAAAACCATCTTTCTCCGGGAACTAAAGCTGAAAACTGAAAACCAAGATACCTTTGTTCATATTTTAGAGATCCCGTCATTTTGGAAATTATATCTAGTAGTCCAAGTGCTTAAAAAACACCTCTCTTCGGAAACTTAAGCTGAGAACTGAAAATCAAGATACCTAGTACATATTTTAGAGATCCCGTCATTTTGAAAATTATATCTAGTTGCCCAGGTGCTTAAAAAACATCTTCCTTAGGGAACATGAGCTGAGAAATGAAAATCGAGATACCTTGTTCATATTCTAGAGATCCCGTCATTTTTATTATTACATCTAGTAGTCCAGGTGCTTAAAAAACATATTCCTCAGCTCACTTAAGCTGAGAACTGAAATATAAGATACCTAGTTCATATTTTAGAGATCCCGTCATTTTGAAAATTATATCTAGTAGTCCAGGTGCTTAAAAAACATCTTTCTCAGGGAACTTAAGATGAGAACTGAAGATTAAGATACCTAGTTCATACTTTAGTGATCCCGTCATTTTAAAAATTATATTTACTTTTCCAGGTGCTTAAAAAACATCTGCCTTAGGGAACTTAAGCTGAGAAACGAAACTTAAGATACCTATTTCATATTTTAGAGATCCCGTCATTTTGGAAATTATATTTATTAGTCCAGGTGCTTAAAAAACATCTTTCTCAGGGAACTTAAGATGAGAACTTAAAATTAAGATGCCTAGTTCATATATTAGAGATCCCGTCATTTTGAAAATTATATTTAGTAGTCCAGGTGCTTAAAAAACATTTTTCTCAGGGCACTTAAGTTGAGAACTGAAATATAAGACACCTAGTTTATATCATAGAGATTCCGTTATTTCGGAAATTATATCTAGTAGTCCAGGTGCTTAAAAAACATCTTTCTCCGGGAACTTAAGCTGAGAACTGATATCCAAGATACCTAGTTCATATTTGAGAGATCCCGTCATTTTGAAAATTATATTTAGTAGTCCAGGTGCTTAAAAAACATCTTTCTCAGGGAACTTAATCTTTCTCAGGGAACTTAAATTGAGTACTTAAATATAAGATACCTAGTTCATATTTGAGAGATCCCGTCATTTTGAAAATTATATTTAGTAGTCCAGGTGCTTAAAAAACATCTTTCTCAGGGAACTTAATCTTTCTCAGGGAACTTAAATTGAGTACTTAAATATAAGATACCTAGTTCAAATTTGATAGATCCCGTTAATTTTGAAAATTATATCTAGTTGTCCAGGTGCTTAAAAAACATCTTCCTTAGGGAACTTAATCTTTCTTCGGAAACTTAAGCTGAGAACTGAAATTAAAGATACCTGGTTCATATTTTAGAGATCCCGTCATTTTGGAAATTATATCTAGTAGTCCAGGTGCTTAAAAAACATCTTTCTTCGGAAACTTAAGCTGAGAACTGAAAATCAAGATACCTAGTTCATATTTTAGAGATCCCGTTATTTTGAAAATTATATCTTGTAGTCCAGGTGCATAAAAAACGTCTTTCTCAGGGAACTTAAGCTGAGTACTGAAAAATAAGATACCTAGTTCATATTTTAGAGATCCCGTCATTTTGGAAATTATATGTAGTAGTCAAGGTGCATAAAAAACATCTTTCGCAGGGCACTTAAGCTGAGAACTGAAAATCAAGATACCTAGTTCATATTTTAGAGATCCGGTCATTTTGAAAATTATATCTAGTTGCCCAGGTGCTTAAAAAACATTTTCCTTAGGGAACATGAGCTGAGAAATGAAATTTAGGATACCTATTTCATATTTTAAAGATCCCGTCATTTTTATAATTATATCTAGTAGTCCAGGTGCTTGAAAAACATCTTCCTCAGCTCACTTAAGCTGAGAACTGAAAAATAAGATACCTAGTTCATATTTTAGAGATCCCGTCATTTTGAAAATTATATCTAGTAGTCCAGGTGCTTAAAAAACATCTTTCTCAGGGAACTTAGGATGAGAACTTAAAATTAAGATACCTAGTTCATATTTTGGACATCCCGTCATTTTGAAAGTTATGTCTAGTAGTCCAGGTGCTTAGAAAACATCTTGCTTAGGGAACTTAAGCTGAGAACTGAAAATCATGATACCTAGTTCATATTCTAGAGATCCCGTCATTTTCAACATTATATTTAGTAGTCCAGGTGCTTAAAAAACATCTTTCTCAGGGAACTTAATCTTTCTCAGGGAACTTAAATTGAGTACTTAAATATAAGATACCTAGTTCATATTTGAGAGATCCCGTCATTTTGGAAATTATATTTAGTAGTCCAGCTGCTTAAAAAACATCTTTCTCAGGGAACTTAATCTTTCTCAGGGAACTTAAATTGAGTACTTAAATATAAGATACCTAGTTCAAATTTGATAGATCCCGTTCATTTTGAAAATTATATCTAGTTGTCCAGGTGCTTAAAAAACATCTTCCTTAGGGAACTTAATCTTTCTCCGGGAACTTAAGCTGAGAACTGAAATCCAAGATACCTAGTTCATATTTTAGAAATCCCCTCATTTTGGAAATTATATCTAGTAGTCCAGGTGCTTAAAAAACATCTTTCTCCGGGAACTAAAGCTGAGAACTGAAAATCAAGATACCTAGTTCATATTTTAGAGATCCGGTCATTTTGAAAAATTATATCTAGTTGCCCAGGTGCTTAAAAAACATTTTCCTTAGGGAACATGAGCTGAGAAATGAAATTTAGGATACCTATTTCATATTTTAAAGATCCCGTCATTTTTATAATTATATCTAGTAGTCCAGGTGCTTGAAAAACATCTTCCTCAGCTCACTTAAGCTGAGAACTGAAATATAAGATACCTAGTTCATATTTTAGAGATCCCGTCATTTTGAAAATTATATCTAGTAGTCCAGGTGCTTAAAAAACATCTTTCTCAGGGAACTTAGGATGAGAACTTAAAATTAAGATACCTAGTTCATATTTTGGACATCCCGTCATTTTGAAAGTTATGTCTAGTAGTCCAGGTGCTTAAAAAACATCTTGCTTAGGGAACTTAAGCTGAGAACTGAAAATCAAGATACCTAGTTCATATTCTAGAGATCCCGTCATTTTCAACATTATATTTAGTAGTCCAGGTGCTTAAAAAACATAGTTCGCAGGGCACTTAAGCTAAGAACTGAAATATATGATACGTAGTTCATATTTTAGAGATCCCATCATTTTGAAAATTATATCTAGTATACCAGGTGCTTAAAAAACATCTTTCTCCGGCAACTGAAGCTGAGAACTGAAAATTAAGATACCTAGTTCTTATTTTAGAGATCCCGTCATTTTCAAAATTATATCTAGTATTCCAGGTGCTTTAAAAACATCTTAATTGGGGAACTTAAGCTGAGAACTGAAATATAAGATACCTAGTTCATATTTTAGAGATCCCGTCATTTTGAAAATTATATCTAGTAGTCCAGGTGCTTAAAAAACATCTTTCTCAGGGAACTTAAGCTGAGAACTGAAAATTAAGATACCTAGTTCATATTTTAGATATCCCGTCATTTTGAAAATTATATTTAGTTGTCCAGTTGCTTAAAAACCATCGTTCTCAGGGCACTTAAGCTGAGAACTGCAAATTAAGATACCTAGTTCATATTTTAGATATCCCGGCATTTTGAAAATTATATTTAGTAGTCAAGGTGCTTAAAAAACATCTTTCTCAGGGAACTTAAGCTGAGAACTGAAAAATAAGATACCTAGTTCATATTTGAGAGATCCCGTCATTCTGAAAATTATATTTAGTAGTCCAGGTGCTTAAAAAACATCTTTCTTCGGAAACTTAAGCTGAGAACTGAAAATCAAGATACCTAGTTCATATTTTAGGGATCCCGTTATTTTGAAAATTATATCTAGTAGTCCAGGTGCTTAAAGAACGTCCTTCTCAGGGAACTTAAGCTGAGTACTGAAATATAAGATACCTAGTTCATATTTTAGAGATCCCGTCATTTTGGAAATTATATTTAGTAGTCCAGCTGCTTAAAAAACATCTTTCTCAGGCCACTTAAGCTAAGAACTGAAATATAATATACCTAGTTCATATTTTAGCGATCCCGTCATTTTGAAAACTATATCTAGTAGTCCAGGTGCATAAAAAACATCTTTCTCAGGGAACTTAAGCTGAGAACTGAAAATTAAGATACCTAGTTCATATTTTAGATATCCCGGCATTTTGAAAATTATATTTAGTTGTCCAGTTGCTTAAAAACCATCGTTCTCAGGGCACTTAAGCTGAGAACTGAAAATCAAGATACCTAGTTCATATTCTAGAGATCCCGTCATTTTCAAAATTATATCTAGTATTCCAGGTGCTTTAAAAACATCTTAATTGGGGAACTTAAGCTTAGAACTGAAATATAAGATACCTAGTTCACATTTTAGAGATCCCGTCATTTTGAAAATTATATCTAGTAGTCCAGGTGCACAAAAAACATCTTTCTCAGGGAACTTGAGCTTAGAACTGAAATTTGAGATACCTAGTTCATATTTTAGAGATCTTGTCACATTGAAAGTTATATTTAGTAGTCCAGGTGCTTAAAAACCATCGTTCTCAGGGCACTTAAGCTGAGAACTGAAAATCATGATACCTAGTTCATATTCTAGAGATCCCGTCATTTTCAAAATTATATTTAGTAGTCCAGGTGCTTAAAAAACATAGTTCGCAGGGCACTTAAGCTAAGAACTGAAATATATGATACGTAGTTCATATTTTAGAGATCCCATCATTTTGAAAATTATATCTAGTGTACCAGGTGCTTAAAAAACATCTTTCTCCGGCAACTGGAGCTGAGAACTGAAAATTAACATACCTAGTTCTTATTTTAGAGATCCCGTCATTTTCAAAATTATATTTAGTATTCCAGGTGCTTTAAAAACATCTTACTTGGGGAACTTAAGCTGAGAACTGAAATATAAGATACCTGGTTCATATTTTAGAGATCCGGTCATTTTGAAAATTGTATCTATTTGTCCAGGTGCTTAAAAAACATCTTTCTCATGGAACTTAAGCTGAGAACTGAAAATTAAGATACCTAGTTCATATGTTAGATATCCCGGCATTTTGAAAATTATATTTAGTTGTCCAGTTGCTTAAAAACCATCGTTCTCAGGGCACTTAAGCTGAGAACTGCAAATTAAGATACCTAGTTCATATTTTAGATATCCCGTCATTTTGAAAATTATATTTAGTAGTCCAGGTGCTTAAAAAACATCATTCTCAGGGAACTTAAGCTGAGAACTAAAAAATAAGATACCTAGTTCATATTTTAGATATCCCGTCATTTTGAAAATTATATTTAGTAGTCCAGGTGCTTAAAAAACATCTTTCTCAGGGAACTTAATCTTTCTCAGGGAACTTAAGCTGAGAACTGAAAATTAAGATACCTAGTTCATATTTTAGATATCCCGTCATTTTGAAAATTATATCTAGTTGTCCAGGTGCTTAAAAAACATCTTTCTTCGGAAACTTACGCTGAGAACTGAAAATCAAGATACCTAGTTCATATTTTAGGGATCCCGTTATTTTGAAAATTATATCTAGTAGTCCAGGTGCTTAAAGAACGTCCTTCTCAGGGAACTTAAGCTGAGTACTGAAATATAAGATACCTAGTTCATATTTTAGAGATCCCGTCATTTTTATAATTATATCTAGTAGTCCAGGTGCCTAAAAAACATCTTCCTCAGCTCACTTAAGCTGAGAACTGAAATATAAGATACCTAGTTCATATTTTAGAGATCCCGTCATTTTGAAAATTATATCTAGTATTCCAGGTGCTTAAAAAACATCTTTCTCAGGGAACTTAGGATGAGAACTTAAAATTAAGATACCTAGTTCATATTTTGGACATCCCGTCATTTTGAAAGTTATGTCTAGTAGTCCAGGTGCTTAAAAAACATCTTGCTTAGGGAACTTAAGCTGAGAACTGAAAATCAAGATACCTAGTTCATATTCTAGAGATCCCGTCATTTTCAAAATTATATTTAGAAGTCCAGGTGCTTAAAAAACATAGTTCGCAGGGCACTTAAGCTAAGAACTGAAATATATGATACGTAGTTCATATTTTAGAGATCCCATCATTTTGAAAATTATATCTAGTGTACCAGGTGCTTAAAAAACATCTTTCTCCGGCAACTGGAGCTGAGAACTGAAAATCAAGATACCTAGTTCATATTTTAGAGATCCCGTCATTTTCAAAAATATATCTAGTATTCCAGGTGCTTTAAAAACAACTTACTTGGGGAACTTAAGCTGAGAAATGAAATTTGAGATACTCAGTTCATATTTTAGAGATGCCATCATTTTGAAAATTATATCTAGTAGTCCAGGTGCTTAAAAAACATCTTTCTCAGGGAACTTAAGCTGAGAACTGAAAATTAAGATACCTAGTTCATATTTTAGATATCCCGTCATTTTGAAAATTATATTTAGTTGTCCAGTTGCTTAAAAACCATCGTTCTCAGGGCACTTAAGCTGAGAACTGCAAATTAAGATACCTAGTTCATATTTTAGATATCCCGGCATTTTGAAAATTATATTTAGTAGTCCAGGTGCTTAAAAAACATCTTTCTCAGGGAACTTAAGCTGAGAACTGAAAAATAAGATACCTAGTTCATATTTGAGAGATCCCGTCATTTTGAAAATTATATTTAGTAGTCCAGGTGCTTAAAAAACATCTTTCTTCGGAAACTTAAGCTGAGAACTGAAAATCAAGATACCTAGTTCATATTTTAGGGATCCCGTTATTTTGAAAATTATATCTAGTAGTCCAGGTGCTTAAAGAACGTCCTTCTCAGGGAACTTAAGCTGAGTACTGAAATATAAGATACCTAGTTCATATTTTAGAGATCCCGTCATTTTGGAAATTATATTTAGTAGTCCAGCTGCTTAAAAAACATCTTTCTCAGGGCACTTAAGCTAAGAACTGAAATATAATATACCTAGTTCATATTTTAGATATCCCGTCATTTTGAAAATTCTATCTATTAGTCCAGGTGCTTAAAAAACATCTTTCTCATGGAACTTAAGCTGAGAACTGAAAATTAAGATACCTAGTTCATATGTTAGATATCCCGGCATTTTGAAAATTATATTTAGTTGTCCAGTTGCTTAAAAACCATCGTTCTCAGGGCACTTAAGCTGAGAACTGAAAATCATGATACCTAGTTCATATTCTAGAGATCCCGTCATTTTCAAAATTATATCTAGTATTCCAGGTGCTTTAAAAACATCTTAATTGGGGAACTTAAGCTTAGAACTGAAATATAAGATACCTAGTTCATATTTGAGAGATCCCGTCATTTTGAAAATTATATCTAGTAGTCCAGGTGCATAAAAAACATCTTTCTCAGGGAACTTAAGCTGAGAACTGAAAATTAAGATACCTAGTTCATATTTTAGATATCCCGTCATTTTGAAAATTATATTTAGTTGTCCAGTTGCTTAAAAACCATCGTTCTCAGGGCACTTAAGCTGAGAACTGAAAATCATGATACCTAGTTCATATTCTAGAGATCCCGTCATTTTCAAAATTATATTTAGTAGTCCAGGTGCTTAAAAAACATAGTTCGCAGGGCACTTAAGCTAAGAACTGAAATATATGATACGTAGTTCATATTTTAGAGATCCCATCATTTTGAAAATTATATCTAGTGTACCAGGTGCTTAAAAAACATCTTTCTCCGGCAACTGGAGCTGAGAACTGAAAATTAACATACCTAGTTCTTATTTTAGAGATCCCGTCATTTTCAAAATTATATTTAGTATTCCAGGTGCTTTAAAAACATCTTACTTGGGGAACTTAAGCTGAGAACTGAAATATAAGATACCTGGTTCATATTTTAGAGATCCGGTCATTTTGAAAATTGTATCTATTTGTCCAGGTGCTTAAAAAACATCTTTCTCATGGAACTTAAGCTGAGAACTGAAAATTAAGATACCTAGTTCATATGTTAGATATCCCGGCATTTTGAAAATTATATTTAGTTGTCCAGTTGCTTAAAAACCATCGTTCTCAGGGCACTTAAGCTGAGAACTGAAAATTAAGATACCTAGTTCATATGTTAGATATCCCGGCATTTTGAAAATTATATTTAGTAGTCCAGGTGCTTAAAAAACATCATTCTCAGGGAACTTAAGCTGAGAACTGAAAAATAAGATACCTAGTTCATATTTGAGAGATCCCGTCATTTTGAAAATTATATTTAGTAGTCCAGGTGCTTAAAAAACATCATTCTCAGGGAACTTAAGCTGAGAACTGAAAAATAAGATACCTAGTTCATATTTGAGAGATCCCGTCATTTTGAAAATTATATTTAGTTGTCCAGTTGCTTAAAAACCATCGTTCTCAGGGCACTTAAGCTGAGAACTGCAAATTAAGATACCTAGTTCATATTTTAGATATCCCGTCATTTTGAAAATTATATTTAGTAGTCCAGGTGCTTAAAAAACATCTTTCTCAGGGAACTTAAGCTGAGAACTGAAAATTAAGATACCTAGTGCATATGTTAGAGATCCCATCATTTTGAAAATTATATCTAGTGTACCAGGTGCTTAAAAAACATCTTTCTCCGGCAACTGGAGCTGAGAACTGAAAATTAACATACCTAGTTCTTATTTTAGAGATCCCGTCATTTTCAAAATTATATTTAGTATTCCAGGTGCTTTAAAAACATCTTACTTGGGGAACTTAAGCTGAGAACTGAAATATAAGATACCTGGTTCATATTTTAGAGATCCGGTCATTTTGAAAATTGTATCTATTTGTCCAGGTGCTTAAAAAACATCTTTCTCAGGGAACTTAAGCTGAGAACTGAAAATTAAGATACCTAGTTCATATTTTAGAGATCCCGTCATTTTGAAAATTATATCTAGTATACCAGGTGCTTAAAAAACATCTTTCCCCGGGAACTAAAGCTGAGAACTGAAAATCAAGATACCTAGTTCATATTTTAGAGATCCCGTCATTTTCAAAAATATATCTAGTATTCCAGGTGCTTTAAAAACAACTTACTTGGGGAACTTAAGCTTAGAACTGAAATATAAGATACGGAGTTCATATTTTAGAGGTCCCGTCATTTTGAAAATTATATCTAGTAGTCCAGGTGCATAAAAAACATCTTTTTTAGGGAACTTAAGCTGAGAACTGAAAATTAAGATACCTAGTTCATATTTTAGATATCCCGTCATTTTGAAAATTATATTTAGTTGTCCAGTTGCTTAAAAACCATCGTTCTCAGGGCACTTAAGCTGAGAACTGCAAATTAAGATACCTAGTTCATATTTTAGATATCCCGGCATTTTGAAAATTATATTTAGTAGTCAAGGTGCTTAAAAAACATCTTTCTCAGGGAACTTAAGCTGAGAACTGAAAAATAAGATACCTAGTTCATATTTGAGAGATCCCGTCATTTTGAAAATTATATTTAGTTGTCCAGGTGCTTAAAAAACATCTTTCTTCGGAAACTTAAGCTGAGAACTGAAAATCAATATACCTAGTTCATATTTTAGGGATGCCGTTATTTTGAAAATTATATCTAGTAGTCCAGGTGCTTAAAAAACATCTTTCTCAGGAAACTTAAGCTGAGTACTGAAATATAAGATACCTAGTTCATATTTTAGAGATCCCGTCATTTTGGAAATTATATTTAGTAGTCCAGGTGCTTAAAAAACATCTTTCTCAGGGAACTTAAGATGAGAACTGAAAATTAAGATACCTAGTTCATATTTGAGATATCCCGGCATTTTGAAAATTATATTTAGTTGTCCACGTGCTTAAAAACCAACTTCCTCAGGGAACTTAAGCTGAGAACTGAAAATTATGATACCTAGTTCATATTTTAGAGATCCCGTCATTTTCAAAAATATATCTAGTATTCCAGGTGCTTTAAAAACAACTTACTTGGGGAACTTAAGCTGAGTACTGAAATATAAGATACCTAGTTCATATTTTAGAGATCCCGTCATTTTGAAAATTATATCTAGTAGTCCAGGTGCATAAAAAACATCTTTCTCAGGGAACTTAAGCTGAGAACTGAAAATTAAGATACCTAGCTCAAATTTTAAATATCCCGGCATTTTGAAAATTATATTTAGTTGTCCAGTTGCTTAAAAACCATCGTTCTCAGGGCACTTAAGCTGAGAACTGAAAATCATGATACCTAGTTCATATTCTAGAGATCCCGTCATTTTCAAAATTATATTTAGTAGTCCAGGTGCTTTAAAAACATCTTACTTGGGGAACTTAAGCTTAGAACTGAAATATAAGATACCTAGTTCATATTTTAGAGATCCCGTCATTTTGAAAATTATATCTAGTAGTCCAGGTGCATAAAAAACATCTTTCTCAGTGAACTTAATCTGAGAACTGAAAATTAAGATACCTGGTTCATATTTTAGAGATCCCATCATTTTGAAAATTATATCTAGTGTACCAGGTGCTTAAAAAACATCTTTCTCCGGCAACTGGAGCTGAGAACTGAAAATTAACATACCTAGTTCTTATTTTAGAGATCCCGTCATTTTCAAAATTATATCTAGTATTCCAGGTGCTTTAAAAACATCTTACTTGGGGAACTTAAGCTTAGAACTGAAATATAAGATACGGAGTTCATATTTTAGAGGTCCCGTCATTTTGAAAATTATATCTAGTAGTCCAGGTGCATAAAAAACATCTTTTTTAGGGAACTTAAGCTGAGAACTGAAAATTAAGATACCTAGTTCATATTTTAGATATCCCGTCATTTTGAAAATTATATTTAGTTGTCCAGTTGCTTAAAAACCATCGTTCTCAGGGCACTTAAGCTGAGAACTGCAAATTAAGATACCTAGTTCATATTTTAGATATCCCGGCATTTTGAAAATTATATTTAGTAGTCAAGGTGCTTAAAAAACATCATTCTCAGGGAACTTAAGCTGAGAACTGAAAAATAAGATACCTAGTTCATATTTGAGAGATCCCGTCATTTTGAAAATTATATTTAGTTGTCCAGGTGCTTAAAAAACATCTTTCTTCGGAAACTTAAGCTGAGAACTGAAAATCAATATACCTAGTTCATATTTTAGGGATGCCGTTATTTTGAAAATTATATCTAGTAGTCCAGGTGCTTAAAGAACGTCCTTCTCAGGAAACTTAAGCTGAGTACTGAAATATAAGATACCTAGTTCATATTTTAGAGATCCCGTCATTTTGGAAATTATATTTAGTAGTCCAGGTGCTTAAAAAACATCTTTCTCAGGGAACTTAAGATGAGAACTGAAAATTAAGATACCCAGTTCATATTTTAGATATCCCGGCATTTTGAAAATTATATTTAGTAGTCCAGGTGCATACAAACCATCAGTCTCAGGCCACTTAAGCGGAGAACTGAAAATCATGATACCTAGTTCATATTATAGAGATCCCGTCATTTTCAAAATTATCTCTAGTAGTCCAGGTGCTTTAAAAACATCTTAATTGGGGAACTTAAGCTTAGAACTGAAATATAAGATACCTAGTTCATATTTGAGAGATCCCGTCATTTTGAAAATTATATCTAGTAGTCCAGGTGCATAAAAAACATCATTCTCCGGGAACTTTAGCTGAGAACTGAAAACTCAGCTACCTTGTTCATATTTGAGCGATCCCGTCCTTTTGAAAAGTATATTTAGTTGTCCAGTTGCGTAAAAACCTTCGGTCTCAGGGCACTTAAGCTGAGAACTGAAAATCATGATACCTAGTTCATATTCTAGAGATCCCGTCATTTTCAAAATTATATTTAGTAGTCCAGGTGCTTAAAAAACATAGTTCGCAGGGCACTTAAGCTAAGAACTGAAATATATGATACGTAGTTCATATTTTAGAGATCCCATCATTTTGAAAATTATATCTAGTGTACCAGGTGCTTAAAAAACATCTTTCTCCGGCAACTGGAGCTGAGAACTGAAAATTAACATACCTAGTTCTTATTTTAGAGATCCCGTCATTTTCAAAATTATGTTTAGTATTCCAGGTGCTTTAAAAACATCTTACTTGGGGAACTTAAGCTTAGAACTGAAATATAAGATACCTGGTTCATATTTTAGAGATCCGGTCATTTTGAAAATTGTATCTATTTGTCCAGGTGCTTAAAAAACATCTTTCTCATGGAACTTAAGCTGAGAACTGAAAATTAAGATACCTAGTTCATATGTTAGATATCCCGGCATTTTGAAAATTATATTTAGTTGTCCAGTTGCTTAAAAACCATCGTTCTCAGGGCACTTAAGCTGAGTACTGAAAATTAAGATACCTAGTTCATATGTTAGATATCCCGGCATTTTGAAAATTATATTTAGTAGTCCAGGTGCTTAAAAAACATCATTCTCAGGGAACTTAAGCTGAGAACTGAAAATTAAGATACCTAGTTCATATTTTAGATATCCCGTCATTTTGAAAATTATATTTAGTTGTCCAGGTGCTTAAAAAACATCTTTCTCAGGGAACTTAATCTTTCTCAGGGAACTTAAGCTGAGAACTGAAAATTAAGATACCTAGTTCATATTTTAGATATCCCGTCATTTTGAAAATTATATCTAGTTGTCCAGGTGCTTAAAAAACATCTTTCTTCGGAAACTTAAGCTGAGAACTGAAAATCGAGATACCTAGTTCATATTTTAGGGATCCCGTTATTTTGAAAATTATATCTAGTAGTCCAGGTGCTTAAAAGAACGTCCTTCTCAGGGAACTTAAGCTGAGTACTGAAATGTAAGATACCTAGTTCATATTTTAGAAATCCCGTCATTTTGGAAATTATATTTAGTAGTCCAGCTGCTTAAAAAACATCTTTCGCAGGGCACTTAAGCTGAGAACTGAAATATAAGAAACCTATTTCATATTTTAGAAATCCCCTCATTTTGGAAATTATATCTAGTAGTCCAGGTGCTTAAAAAACATCTTTCTCCGGGAACTAAAGCTGAGAACTGAAAATCAAGATACCTAGTTCATATTTTAGAGATCCGGTCATTTTGAAAATTATATCTAGTTGCCCAGGTGCTTAAAAAACATTTTCCTTAGGGAACATGAGCTGAGAAATGAAATTTAGGATACCTATTTCATATTTTAAAGATCCCGTCATTTTTATAATTATATCTAGTAGTCCAGGTGCTTGAAAAACATCTTCCTCAGCTCACTTAAGCTGAGAACTGAAATATAAGATACCTAGTTCATATTTTAGAGATCCCGTCATTTTGAAAATTATATCTAGTAGTCCAGGTGCTTAAAAAACATCTTTCTCAGGGAACTTAGGATGAGAACTTAAAATTAAGATACCTAGTTCATATTTTTGACATCCCGTCATTTTGAAAGTTATGTCTAGTAGTCCAGGTGCTTAAAAAACATCTTGCTTAGGGAACTTAAGCTGAGAACTGAAAATCAAGATACCTAGTTCATATTCTAGAGATCCCGTCATTTTCAAAATTATATTTAGAAGTCCAGGTGCTTAAAAAACATGTTCGCAGGGCACTTAAGCTAAGAACTGAAATATATGATACGTAGTTCATATTTTAGAGATCCCATCATTTTGAAAATTATATCTAGTGTACCAGGTGCTTAAAAAACATCTTTCTCCGGCAACTGGAGCTGAGAACTGAAAATTAACATACCTCGTTCTTATTTTAGAGATCCCGTCATTTTCAAAAATATATCTAGTATTCCAGGTGCTTTAAAAACAACTTACTTGGGGAACTTAAGCTGAGAAATGAAATTTGAGATACTCAGTTCATATTTGAGAGATCCCGTCATTTTGAAATTATATCTAGTAGTCCAGGTGCATAAAAAAAATCTTTCTCAGGGAACTTAAGCTGAGAACTGAAAATTAAGATACCTAGTTCATATTTTAGATATCCCGTCATTTTGAAAATTATATCTAGTTGTCCAGTTGCTTAAAAACCATCGTTCTCAGGGCACTTAAGCTGAGAACTGCAAATTAAGATACCTAGTTCATATTTTAGATATCCCGGCATTTTGAAAATTATATTTAGTAGTCCAGGTGCTTAAAAAACATCATTCTCAGGGAACTTAAGCTGAGAACTGAAAAATAAGATACCTAGTTCATATTTGAGAGATCCCGTCATTTTGAAAATTATATTTAGTTGTCCAGTTGCTTAAAAAACATCTTTCTTCGGAAACTTAAGCTGAGAACTGAAAATCAATATACCTAGTTCATATTTTAGGGATCCCGTTATTTTGAAAATTATATCTAGTAGTCCAGGTGCTTAAAGAACGTCCTTCTCAGGGAACTTAAGCTGAGTACTGAAATATAAGATACCTAGTTCATATTTTAGAGATCCCGTCATTTTGGAAATTATATTTAGTAGTCCAGCTGCTTAAAAAACATCTTTCTCAGGGCACTTAAGCTAAGAACTGAAATATAATATACCTAGTTCATATTTTAGAGATCCCGTCATTTTGAAAATTATATCTAGTAGTCCAGGTGCATAAAAAACATCTTTCTCAGGGAACTTAAGCTGAGAACTGAAAATTAAGATACCTAGTTCATATTTTAGATATCCCGGCATTTTGAAAATTATATTTAGTTGTCCAGTTGCTTAAAAACCATCGTTCTCAGGGCACTTAAGCTGAGAACTGAAAATCATGATACCTAGTTCATATTCTAGAGATCCCGTCATTTTCAAAATAATATCTAGAATTCCAGGTGCTTTAAATACATCTTACTTGGGGAACTTAAGCTTAGAACTGAAATATAAGATACCTAGTTCATATTTTAGAGATCACGTCATTTTGAAAATTATATCTAGTAGTCCAGGTGCATAAAAAACATCTTTCTCAGGGAACTTAAGCTGAGAACTGAAAATTAAGATACCTAGTTCATGTTTTAGATATCCCGGCATTTTGAAAATTATATTTAGTTGTCCAGTTGCTTAAAAACCATCGTTCTCAGGGCACTTAAGCTGAGAACTGAAAATCATGATACCTAGTTCATATTCTAGAGATCCCGTCATTTTCAAAATTATATTTAGTAGTCCAGGTGCTTAAAAAACATAGTTCGCAGGGCACTTAAGCTAAGAACTGAAATATATGATACGTTGTTCATATTTTAGAGATCCCATCATTTTGAAAATTATATCTAGTGTACCAGGTGCTTAAAAAACATCTTTCTCCGGCAACTGGAGCTGAGAACTGAAAATTAACATACCTAGTTCTTATTTTAGAGATCCCGTCATTTTCAAAATTATATTTAGTATTCCAGGTGCTTTAAAAACATCTTACTTGGGGAACTTAAGCTTAGAACTGAAATATAAGATACCTGGTTCATATTTTAGAGACCCCGTCATTTTGAAAATTATATCTAGTAGTCCAGGTGCATAAAAAACATCTTTCTCAGGGAACTTAAGCTGAGAACTGAAAATTAAGATACATACTTCATATTTTAGATATCCCGGCATTTTGAAAATTATATTTAGTTGTCCAGTTGCTTAAAAACCATCGTTCTCAGGGCACTTAAGCTGAGAACTGCAAATTAAGATACCTAGTTCATATTTTAGATATCCCGGCATTTTGAAAATTATATTTAGTAGTCCAGGTGCTTAAAAAACTTCTTTCTCAGGGAAGTTAAGCTGAGAACTGAAAAATAAGATACCTAGTTCATATTTGAGAGATCCCGTCATTTTGAAAATTATATTTAGTAGTCCAGGTGCTTAAAAAACATCTTTCTTCGGAAACTTAAGCTGAGAACTGAAAATCAAGATACCTAGTTCATATTTTAGGGATCCCGTTATTTTGAAAATTATATCTAGTAGTCCAGGTGCTTAAAGAACGTCCTTCTCAGGGAACTTAAGCTGAGTACTGAAATATAAGATACCTAGTTCATATTTTAGAGATCCCGTCATTTTGGAAATTATATTTAGTAGTCCAGCTGCTTAAAAAACATCTTTCTCAGGGCACTTAAGCTAAGAACTGAAATATAATATACCTAGTTCATATTTTAGAGATCCCGTCATTTTGAAAATTATATCTAGTAGTCCAGGTGCATAAAAAACATCTTTCTCAGGGAACTTAAGCTGAGAACTGAAAATTAAGATACCTAGTTCATATTTTAGATATCCCGGCATTTTGAAAATTATATTTAGTTGTCCAGTTGCTTAAAAACCATCGTTCTCAGGGCACTTAAGCTGAGAACTGAAAATCATGATACCTAGTTCATATTCTAGAGATCCCGTCATTTTCAAAATTATATTTAGTAGTCCAGGTGCTTAAAAAACATAGTTCGCAGGGCACTTAAGCTAAGAACTGAAATATATGATACGTAGTTCATATTTTAGAGATCCCATCATTTTGAAAATTATATCTAGTGTACCAGGTGCTTAAAAAACATCTTTCTCCGGCAACTGGAGCTGAGAACTGAAAATTAACATACCTAGTTCTTATTTTAGAGATCCCGTCATTTTCAAAATTATATTTAGTATTCCAGGTGCTTTAAAAACATCTTACTTGGGGAACTTAAGCTTAGAACTGAAATATAAGATACCTGGTTCATATTTTTGAGATCCAGTCATTTTGAAAATTATATCTACTAGTCCAGGTGCTTAAAAAACATCTTTCTCAGGGAACTTAAGCTGAGAACTGAAAATTAAGATACCTAGTTCATATTTTAGATATCCCGTCATTTTGAAAATTATATTTAGTTGTCCAGTTGCTTAAAAACCATCGTTCTCAGGGCACTTAAGCTGAGAACTGCAAATTAAGATACCTAGTTCATATGTTAGATATCCCGGCATTTTGAAAATTATATTTAGTAGTCCAGGTGCTTAAAAAACATCATTCTCAGGGAACTTAAGCTGAGAACTGAAAAATAAGATACCTAGTTCATATTTTAGATATCCCGTCATTTTGAAAATTATATTTAGTAGTCCAGGTGCTTAAAAAACATCTTTCTCAGGGAACTTAATCTTTCTCAGGGCACTTAAGTTGAGAACTGAAATATAAGACACCTAGTTTATATTTGAGAGATCCCGTCATTTTGAAAATTATATCTAGTTGTCCAGGTGCTTAAAAAACATCTTCCTTAGGGAACTTAAGCTGAGAAATGAAATTTAAGATACCTAGTTCATATTTTAGAGATCCCGTCATTTTGGAAATTATATTTAGTAGTCCAGGTGCTTAAAAAACATCTTTCTCAGGGAACTTAAGATGAGAACTGAAAATTAAGATACCTAGTTCATATTTTAGACATCCCGTCATTTTGAAAATTATATTTAGTAGTCCAGGTGCTTAAAAAACATTTTTCTCAGGGCACTTAATCTGAGAACTGAAATATAAGACACCTAGTTCATATCTTAGAGATTCCGTCATTTCGGAAATTATATCTAGTAGTCCAGGTGCTTAAAAAACATCTTTCTCCGGGGACTTAAGCTGAGAACTGAAATCCAAGATACCTAGTTCATATTTTAGAGATCCCGTCATTTTGAAAATTATATCTAGTATACCAGGTGCTTAAAAAACATCTTTCTCCGGCAACTGAAGCTGAGAACTGAAAATTAAGATTCCTAGTTCTTATTTTAGAGATCCCGTCATTTTCAAAATTATATCTAGTATTCCAGGTGCTATAAAAATATCTTACGTGGGGAAATTAAGCTGAGAACTGAAATATAAGATACCTAGTTCATATTTTAGAGATCCCGTCATTTTGAAAATTATATCTAATAGTCCAGGTGCTTAAAAAACATCTTTCTCAGGGAACTTAAGCTGAGAACTGAAAATTAAGATACCTAGTTCATATTTTGGACATCCCGTCATTTTGAAAGTTATGTCTAGTAGTCCAGGTGCTTAAAAAACATCTTGCTTAGGGAACTTAAGCTGAGAACTGAAAATCAAGATACCTAGTTCATATTCTAGAGATCCCGTCATTTTCAAAATTATATTTAGAAGTCCAGGTGCTTAAAAAACATGTTTCTCAGGGTACTTAAGCCGAGAACTGAAAATTAGGATACCTAGTTCATATTTGAGAGATCCCGTCATTTTGAAATTATATCTAGTATACCAGGTGCTTAAAAAAACATCTTTCTCCGGCAACTGAAGCTGAGAACTGAAAATTAAGATTCCTAGTTCTTATTTTAGAGATCCCGTCATTTTCAAAATTATACCTAGTATTCCAGGTAATTTAAAAACATCTTACTTGGGGAACTTAAGCTTAGAACTGAAATATAAGAAACCTAGTTCATATTTTAGAAATCCCGTCATTTTGAAAATTATATCTAGTATTCCAGGTGATTTAAAAACACCTTAATTGGGGAACTTAAGCTTAGAACTGAAATATAAGATACCTAGTTCATATTTTAGAGATCCCGTCATTTTGAAAATTATATCTAGTAGTCCAGGTGCTTAAAAAACATCTTTCTCAGGGAACTTAAGCTGAGAACTGAAAATTAAGATACCTAGCTCAAATTTTAAATATCCCGGCATTTTGAAAATTATATTTAGTTGTCCAGTTGCTTAAAAACCATCGTTCTCAGGGCACTTAAGCTGAGAACTGCAAATTAAGATACCTAGTTCATATGTTAGATATCCCGGCATTTTGAAAATTATATTTAGTAGTCCAGTGCTTAAAAAACATCTTTCTCAGGAAACTTAAGCTGAGAACTGAAATATAAGATACCTAGTTCATATTTTAGATATCCCGTCATTTTGAAAATTATATTTAGTAGTCCAGGTGCTTAAAAAACATCTTTCTCAGGGAACTTAATCTTTCTCAGGGAACTTAAGCTGAGAACTGAAATATAAGATACCTACTTCATATTTGAGAGATCTCGTCATTTTGAAAATTATATCTTGTTGTCCAGGTGCTTAAAAACATCTTCGTTAGGGAACTTAAGCTGAGAAATGAAATTTAAGATACCTAGTTCATATTTTAGAGATCCCGTCATTTTGGAAATTATATTTAGTAGTCCACGTGCTTAAAAAACATCTTTCTCAGGGAACTTAAGATGAGAACTGAAAATTAAGATGCCTAGTTCATATTTTAGACATCCCGTCATTTTGAAAGTTATGTCTAGTAGTCCAGGTGCTTAAAAAACATTTTTCTCATGGCACTTAAGCTGAGAACTGAAATATAAGACACCTAGTTCATATCTCAGAGATTCCGTCATTTCGGAAATTATATCTAGTAGTCCAGGTGCTTAAAAAACATCTTTCTCCGGGGACTTAAGCTGAGAACTGAAAAAAAAGATACCTAGTTCATATTTTAGAGATTCCGTCATTTTGAAAATTATATTTAGTAGTCCAGGTGCTTAAAAAACATTGTTCTCAGGGCACTTAAGCTAAGAACTGAAATATATGATACCTAGTTCATATTGTAGAGATCCCGTCATTTTGAAAATTATATCTAGTATTCCAGGTGTTTAAAAAACATCTTTCTCCGGCATCTTAAGCTGAGAACTGAAAATTAAGATTCCTAGTTCTTATTTTAGAGATCCCGTCATTTTCAAAATTATATCTAGTATTCCAGGTGCTTTAAAAACATCTTACTTGGGGAACTTAAGCTTAGAACTGAAATATAAGAAACCTAGTTCATATTTTAGAAATCCCGTCAATTTGGAAATTATATCTAGTAGTCCAGGTGCTTAAAAAACATCTTTCTCAGGGAACTTAAGATGAGAACTTAAAATTAAGATGCCTAGTTCATATTTTAGACATCCCGTCATTTTGAAAGTTATGTCTAGTAGTCCAGGTGCTTAAAAAACATCTTACTTAGGGAACTTAAGCTGAGAACTGAAAATCAAGATACCTAGTTCATATTCTAGAGATCCCGTCATTTTGGAAATTATATTTTGTAGTCCAGTTGCTTAAAAAACATCTTTCTCAGGGAATTTATGCTGAGAACTGAAAATTATGATACCAAGTTCATATTTTAGAGATCCCGTCATTTTGGAAATTATATTTACTAGTCCAGGTGCTTAAAAAACATCGTTTTCAGGGCACTTAAGCTAAGAAATGAAATATATGATAGGTAGTTCATATTTTAGAGATCCCGTCATTTTGAAAATTATATCTAGTATACCAGGTGCTTAAAAAACATCTTTCTCCGGCAACTGAAGCTGAGAACTGAAAATTAAGATACCTAGTTCTTATTTTAGAGATCCCGTCATTTTCAAAATTATATCTAGTAGTCCAGGTGCATAAAAAACATCTTTCTCAGGGAACTTAAGCGGAGAACTGAAAATTAAGATACCTAGTTCAGATTTTAGATATACCGGCATTTTCAAAATTATATCTAGTATTCCAGGTGCTTTAAAAACATCTTAATTGGGGAACTTAAGCTTAGAACTGAAATATAAGATACCTAGTTCATATTTGAGAGATCCCGTCATTTTGAAAATTATATCTAGTAGTCCAGGTGCTTAAAAAACATCTTTCTCAGGGAACTTAAGCTGAGAACTGAAAATTAAGATACCTAGTTCATATTTGAGAGATCCCATCATTTTGAAAATTATATTTAGTAGTCCAGGTGCTTAAAAAACATCTTTCTCAGGGAACTTAAGCTGAGAACTGAAATATAAGATACCTAGTTCATATTAGAGATACCGTCATTTTGAAAATTATATCTAGTTGTCCAGGTGCTTAAAAAACATCTTCCTTAGGGAACTTAAGATGAGACATGAAATTTAAGATATCTAGTTCATATTTTAGAGATCCCGTCATTTTGGAAATTATATTTAGTAGTCCAGGTGCTTAAAAAACATCTTTCTCAGGGAACTTAAGATGAGAACTGAAAACTAAGATACCTAGTTCATATTTTAGAGATCCCGTCATTTTGAAAATTATATTTAGTAGTCCAGGTGCTTAAAAAACATTTTTCTCAGGGCACTTAAGTTGAGAACTGAAATATAAGACACCTAGTTTATATTTGAGAGATCCCGTCATTTTGAAAATTATATTTAGTAGTCCAGGTGCTTAAAAAACATCTTTCTCAAGGAACTTAATCTTTCTCAGGGAACTTAAGCTGAGAACTGAAATATAAGATACCTAGTTCATATTTGAGAGATACCGTCATTTTGAAAATTATATCTAGTTGTCCAGGTGCTTAAAAACATCTTTCCCCGGGAACTTAAGCTGAGAACTGAAAATCAAGATACCTAGTTCATATTTTAGAGATCCCGTCATTTTGAAAATTATATCTAGTAGTCCAGGTGCTTAAAAAACATCTTTCTCAGGGAACTTAAGCTGAGAACTGAAAATTAAGATACCTAGTTCATATTTTAGAGATCCCGTCATTTTGAAAATTATATTTAGTAGTCCAGGTGCTTAAAAAACATCTTTCTCAGGGAACTTAATCTTTCTCAGGGAACTTAAGCTGAGAACTGAAATATAAGATACCTAGTTCATATTTGAGAGATACCGTCATTTTGAAAATTATATCTAGTTGTCCAGGTGCTTAAAAAACATCTTCCTTAGGGAACTTAAGCTGAGAAATGAAATTTAAGATACCTAGTTCATATTTTAGAGATCCCGCCATTTTGAAAATTATATTTAGTAGTCCAGGTGCTTAAAAAACATTTTTCTCATGGCAGTTAAGCTGAGAACTGAAATATAAGACACCTGGTTCATATCTTAGAGATTCCGTCATGTCGGAAATTATATCTAGTTGTCCAGGTGCTTAAAAACATCTTTCCCCGGGAACTAAATCTTTCTCAGGGAACTTAAGCTGAGAACTGAAAATTAAGATACCTAGTTCTTATTTTAGAGATCCCGTCATTTTCAAAATTATATCTAGTATTCCAGGTGCTTTAAAAACATCTTAATTGGGGAACTTAAGCTTAGAACTGAAATATAAGATACCTAGTTCATATTTGAGAGATCCCGTCATTTTGAAAATTATATCTAGTAGTCCAGGTGCTTAAAAAACATCTTTCTCAGGGAACTTAAGCTGAGAACTGAAAATTAAGATACCTAGTTCATATTTGAGAGATCCCATCATTTTGAAAATTATATTTAGTAGTCCAGGTGCTTAAAAAACATCTTTCTCAGGGAACTTAATCTTTCTCAGGGAACTTAAGCTGAGAACTGAAATATAAGATACCTAGTTCATATTAGAGATACCGTCATTTTGAAAGTTATATCTTGTTGTCCAGGTGCTTAAAAACATCTTCGTTAGGGAACTTAAGTTGAGAACTGAAATATAAGACACCTAGTTCATATTTTAGAGATCCCGCCATTTTGAAAATTATATTTAGTAGTCCAGGTGCTTAAAAAACATTTTTCTCATGGCACTTAAGCTGAGAACTGAAATATAAGACACCTAGTTCATATCTTAGAGATTCCGTCATTTCGGAAATTATATCTAGTTGTCCAGGTGCTTAAAAACATCTTTCCCCGGGAACTAAATCTTTCTCAGGGAACTTAAGCTGAGAACTGAAAATTAAGATTCCTAGTTCTTATTTTAGAGATCCCGTCATTTTCAAAATTATATCTAGTATTCCAGGTGCTTAAAAAACATCTTACTTGGGGAACTTAAGCTTAAAACTGAAATATAAGATACCTAGTTCATATTTTGGAGATCCCGTCATTTTTATAATTATATCTAGTAGCCCAGGTGCTTAAAAAACATCTTTCTCAGGGAACTTAAGCTGAGAACTGAAAATTAAGATACCTAGTTCATATTTTGGACATCCCGTCATTTTGAAAGTTATGTCTAGTAGTCCAGGTGCTTAAAAAACATCTTGCTTAGGGAACTTAAGCTGAGAACTGAAAATCAAGATACCTAGTTCATATTCTAGAGTTCCCGTCATTTTCAAAATTATATTTAGTAGTCCAGGTGCTTAAAAAACATCGTTCTCAGGGCACTTAAGCTAAGAACTGAAAATTAAGATACCTAGTTCATATTTTAGAGATCCCGTCATTTTGAAAATTATATCTAGTATTCCAGGTGTTTAAAAAACATCTTTCTCCGGCATCTTAAGCTGAGAACTGAAAATTAAGATTCCTAGTTCTTATTTTAGAGATCCCGTCATTTTCAAAATTATATCTAGTATTCCAGGTAATTTAAAAACATCTTACTTGGGGAACTTAAGCTTAGAACTGAAATATAAGATACCTAGTTCATATTTTAGAGATCCCGTCATTTTGAAAATTATATCTAGTAGTCCAGGTGCTTAAAAAACATCTTTCTCAGGGAACTTAAGCTGAGAACTGAAAATTAAGATAACTAGGTCATATTTTGGACATCCCGTCATTTTGAAAATTATATCTAGTATTCCAGGTGCATAAAAAACATCTTTCTCCGGCATCTTAAGCTGAGAACTGAAAATTAAGATTCCTAGTTCTTATTTTAGAGATCCCGTCATTTTCAAAATTATATCTAGTACTCCAGGTGATTTAAAAACACCTTACTTGGGGAACTTAAGCTTAGAACTGAAATATAAGATACCTAGTTCATATTTTAGAGATCCCGTCATTTTGAAAATTATATCTAGTAGTCCAGGTGCATAAAAAACATCTTTCTCAGGGAACTTAAGCTGAGAACTGAAAATTAAGATACCTAGCTCAAATTTTAAATATCCCGGCATTTTGAAAATTATATTTAGTTGTCCAGTTGCTTAAAAACCATCGTTCTCAGGGCACTTAAGCTGAGAACTGCAAATTAAGATACCTAGTTCATATTTTAGATATCCCGGCATTTTGAAAATTATATTTAGTAGTCCAGGTGCTTAAAAAACATCTTTCTCAGGGAACTTAAGCTGAGAACTGAAAAATAAGATACCTAGTTCATATTTGAGAGATCCCGCCATTTCGGAAATTATATCTAGTATACCAGGTGCTTAAAAAAACATCTTTCTCCGGCAACTGAAGCTGAGAACTGAAAATTAAGATTCCTAGTTCTTATTTTAGAGATCCCGTCATTTTCAAAATTATATCTAGTATTCCAGGTGATTTAAAAACACCTTACTTGGGGAACTTAAGCTTAGAACTGAAATATAAGATACCTAGTTCATATTTTGGAGATCCCGACATTTTGAAAATTATATCTAGTAGTCCAGGTGCTTAAAAAACATCTTTCTCAGGGAACTTAAGCTGAGAACTGAAAATTAAGATACCTAGGTCATATTTTGGACATCCCGTCATTTTGAAAATTATATCTAGTATTCCAGGTGCTTAAAAACATCTTTCTCCGGCATCTTAAGCTGAGAACTGAAAATTAAGATTCCTATTTCTTATTTTAGAGATCCCGTCATTTTCAAAATTATATCTAGTACTCCAGGTGATTTAAAAACACCTTACTTGGGGAACTTAAGCTTAGAACTGAAATATAAGATACCTGGTTCATATTTTAGAGATCCCGTCATTTTGAAAATTATATCTAGTAGTCCAGGTGCATAAAAAACATCTTTCTCAGGGAACTTAAGCTGAGAACTGAAAATTAAGATACCTAGCTCAAATTTTAAATATCCCGGCATTTTGAAAATTATATTTAGTTGTCCAGTTGCTTAAAAACCATCGTTCTCAGGGCACTTAAGCTGAGAACTGCAAATTAAGATACCTAGTTCATATTTTAGATATCCCGGCATTTTGAAAATTATATTTAGTAGTCCAGGTGCTTAAAAAACATCTTTCTCAGGGAACTTAAGCTGAGAACTGAAAAATAAGATACCTAGTTCATATTTGAGAGATCCCGCCATTTCGGAAATTATATCTAGTAGTCCAGGTATTTAAATAAATCTTTCTCAGGTAACTTAAGATTAGTACTGAAATATAAGATACCTAGTTCATATTTTAGAGATCCCGTCATTTTGAAAATTATATTTAGTAGTCCAGGTGCTTAAAAAACATCTTTCTCAGGGAACTTAATCTTTCTCAGGGAACTTAAGCTGAGAACTGAAATATAAGATACCTACTTCATATTTGAGAGATCTCGTCATTTTGAAAATTATATCTTGTTGTCCAGGTGCTTAAAAAACATCTTCCTTAGGGAACTTAAGCTGAGAAATGAAATTTAAGATACCTAGTTCATATTTTAGAGATCCCGTCATTTTGGAAATTATATTTAGTAGTCCACGTGCTTAAAAAACATCTTTCTCAGGGAACTTAAGATGAGAACTGAAAATTAAGATACCTAGTTCATATTTTAGAGATCCCGTCATTTTGAAAATTATATCTAGTATTCCAGGTGTTTAAAAAACATCTTTCTCCGGGGACTTAAGCTGAGAACTGAAATCCAAGATACCTAGTTCATATTTTAGAGATTCCGTCATTTTGGAAATTATATCTAGTAGTACAGGTGCTTAAAAAACATCTTTCTCCGGCAAATTAAGCTGAGAACTGAAAATTAAGATACCTAGTTCATATTTTAGAGATCCCGTCATTTTGAAAATTATATTTAGTAGTCCAGGTGCTTAAAAAACATTGTTCTCAGGGCACTTAAGCTAAGAACTGAAATATATGATACCTAGTTCATATTGTAGAGATCCCGTCATTTTGAAAATTATATCTAGTATTCCAGGTGTTTAAAAAACATCTTTCTCCGGCATCTTAAGCTGAGAACTGAAAATTAAGATTCCTAGTTCTTATTTTAGAGATCCCGTCATTTTCAAAATTATATCTAGTATTCCAGGTGCTTTAAAAACATCTTACTTGGGGAACTTAAGCTTAGAACTGAAATATAAGAAACCTAGTTCATATTTTAGAAATCCCGTCAATTTGGAAATTATATCTAGTACTCCAGGTGCTTAAAAAACATCTTTCTCAGGGAACTTAAGATGAGAACATAAAATTAAGATGCCTAGTTCATATTTTAGACATCCCGTCATTTTGAAAGTTATGTCTAGTAGTCCAGGTGCTTAAAAAACATCTTACTTAGGGAACTTAAGCTGAGAACTGAAAATCAAGATACCTAGTTCATATTCTAGAGATCCCGTCATTTTGGAAATTATATTTTGTAGTCCAGTTGCTTAAAAAACATCTTTCTCAGGGAACTTATGCTGAGAACTGAAAATTATGATACCAAGTTCATATTTTAGAGATCCCGTCATTTTGGAAATTATATTTACTAGTCCAGGTGCTTAAAAAACATCGTTTTCAGGGCACTTAAGCTAAGAAATGAAATATATGATAGGTAGTTCATATTTTAGAGATCCCGTCATTTTGAAAATTATATCTAGTATACCAGGTGCTTAAAAAACATCTTTTTCCGGCAGCTGAAGCTGAGAACTGAAAATTAAGATACCTAGTTCTTATTTTAGAGATCCCGGAATTTTGAAAATTATATCTAGTAGTCCAGGTGCATAAAAAACATCTTTCTCAGGGAACTTAAGCGGAGAACTGAAAATTAAGATACCTAGTTCATATTTTAGATATACCGGCATTTTTAAAATTATATCTAGTAGTCCAGGTGCTTTAAAAACATCTTAATTGGGGAACTTAAGCTTAGAACTGAAATATAAGATACCTAGTTCATATTTCAGAGATCCCGTCATTTTGAAAATTATATCTAGTAGTCCAGGTGCTTAAAAAACATCTTTCTCAGGGAACTTAAGCTGAGAACTAAAAATTAAGATACCTAGTTCATATTTGAGAGATCCCATCATTTTGCAAATTATATTTAGTAGTCCAGGTGCTTAA